>JBBMOE010000012.1:7723990-8289739 GCA_037975065.1 Chaetodon trifasciatus
GGGGGCGGGGGGGTGTTGCAAGGACAAAATGAACTAATGTTGAATATTCCGTATTGGTTTTACTGTAATTCTTTTCTAATTCTTAGTTTATTCAATTTCATCTCCTTGAGGCTGCTAGGTATGGAAATGAGGTCTGTTCTTCTTCTTCTTCTTCTTCTTCTTTTTTTTTTTTTTGCCTGTGTAAATTGCAGCTATCACCTCAAGCCTTTTGAACAAGATTACCCAGATGGCCTTGCGTGGTGTGCCTGAAGTTTTATTTTCCTCCTTTGCCTGCTTTTCCTTCTTGGCTGCAGGGGAAAGGAGAGGGAGCTGGGAAGCCTCCTGAAGGCTCTGGGCAAGGCCAGGAGGCAGCAGCTGTGGCAAAGAGAGATCTGGGGGAAGAAGAAGGAGAAGAAGAAGAGTGAGTTAGGGAGGGAGCGCTGGGGGGTGGATGAGACTGGTGCAGGGGGTGTTGTTGTGTGCATGTGTGTGTGTAATGGGAGGGGGCACTAAAATCTAAAGCTGAGAACACCAGCCATTATGAACACTAACCCCTACCTGGCTTGGCTGTCAAGGGGACCGGAATAACCCTTAGAGTACTCAAAGAGGAGGCTGGTGGAGTGGGTACAGTCTGGATGGGAACAGGAAGAACTTGGGCGATGCGTACGTGAACATGTGTTTGGGGTAAGGTGTTGTTTGCAGACACAGCGAAGTGTGTCCCAGTGTAAACATGGCATTACCACATCACCAGTCCCATTAGCAATACTTTGAATTCAAACCACTAGAATCACACCCTTAAATGCCAGGATTTGGTGAAAAGCATGATAAATAGTAACCTCCTTCCAGGTGATCATTGTTGTGCGAGTGGTGAGGTTTGTCATTGGGTTTCCACTCACCGTGCCCTGGACATAATCTGCTGCTGGTTTTTTGCCCCAAGGAAGAATATCATTTTAATACATTAAGGTGGCACAGAGATAGAGAATTATGCAGAGTTAAAGTGTTCACCTGTTTATTATTCTAACATGCAACAGCCTCCATCCACACTAATCTCCAAAAGAACACACCCAACTCCCAGATTGCTGATCTTGGCTCGGAGGCAACAGTGAAAGGAGATTCTCACCTGAGATAAGTGAGGAGAGGAGCAGGAGGAGGAGGAGGAGGAGCTGCATATATCACTTAAAATATACTTACAAAAACATAATATTGGAGGAAAAGCTGATAGGAGACAGATATTTTCCACTTCGTCCTCTAGATTGACATCCATCCAAAAGATGTGTCTTTTGTTAAGTAGACACACTGATCATGGTTGTTTTCTGAACATGTCTGTTTATAGCAGGGATATGACAAAACAAACGTCTCAGCGTGGAACCCATATGGTCATCCTTTTCCTACATTTAAGGGTGCTGTTGGATCAAAATCCCCTCTGTATTATTTCAGCCACAGCCTCTCAGATGCTGCTTCCAAAGAGTCAATAGTAAGCTATCACTGTTTGTTTTCACTCCCTCCATTTGTTTGTTTTGTTAAGGTTTTGCTCTCCATCATAATGAATCACTTTTTTTTTCATCTTGTTCTTATTTATTCTCATGGCTGGAGGTAGAATGTGGTGGTTGATGAGGGGCTGAAATGAACTGAGCCTTAGCCTTAGCCTGAGGGCTGGCGCATATCTTAGCATAAGTGATGGCCAACCGGAGGGCTAGAGCCTAGCTGAGAGCGCCCTCAGGACAGCAACTCTGACAGATCATGTATTTATAGGTCTGTTGAAAGACCTCTATTGTGTCCCACATAGCCTCAGAGCATGTCTGTCCTCTGTATTATAATAAAGCCGCTGGCCTTACCACTATGATGGATGGGTGGCCCTCGAATGGCAAGCTCCAGAATCATTAGAGCACTCCTAACATGCAGGTCTACCCATGTGAAAGGCTGGTGCAGGGAGGGGTGCCACCGGTGAGCAACACAGTACAGTTGAGACCTTTTAATCAAGGATAGGTAGCCCTTATTAATTCTCTACCAAGAGAGGGAGGGAACGAGAGAAAGAGAGATGGAGTGAACGAGAGGGTGTATTTGCTGATGTTTTTGCCAAAGGATACATTTGCAATTATCTCAGTGGCTTAAAATGGCCTGCAGGGTTTTTCAATACAGGTTCAAATGTGGCACCTATAGCATTAACAGGCAGCTTCACTGGTCAGATTTCACTGCTGCTGAAAATTTCACCAAAAGCCGGCATTCCATCACACCTGCACTGAGCCGTCCAGCGTCAGACTAAAATGTGTGAGCGTGAAGGTATAACTGAGCACAGCATATTTATTGGGGGATTTTTGGAGAAACTATTTAAAAAAAATAGAAAAGAAAAACAGAACTTGCTTGAATATGCTCTGCAGCCCCCCCCAAAAACAGCTTGACTTTTCTGTGCCTAAAGCCTCACAAGCAGAGTGGTGTTTGAGCTGTTTCCCAATCTCATGTTCTTCTGTTACCTCTGGAGGAGAATATAAATGATTCCCTCTCAGTGTACAGTGTATGCCAAGGGGCCTGCAGCGACCATAGTCCGGTCTAAAATTCCTCACTGCAAGCGCACCGTAACTCAAGGCCTGACTGATAAATAAACAATGGAAAGAGCAGTATGTTGTGCAGTACTACCTCAAATCATCCACTTGGGGCACTGTCACATATTACATCCCAATCACCATGAGGTGAGTAGAGGGTCGGATGATGGCTGGTGTATATAAAATCTTTTGTTATTGGCAATGGAGGAAAGCCATGTGTAGTTCCTCTGCTGCAGGATACACGTGTATTACACTGTACAAAATGGGTAAAAATGTACACTCTCTGGATCTTTATTAATTGCTCATAATTAAGAGTAAAGAAAGACAGCTTACACAGTTAATTATTTTAACAAACTGGGCTAATTACCTGTTTTATCACCTATTTTATCACTCCAACCGATTTTACATCTAAGTCAATTTAGTAGTCACACAGAGTACTACATAGCCTGACAGAGCAGCTGAATAATGTTGACTCTACTCTGGAGAAGCTTTGTCAAGTCTGACAAAATTACTTGAGCGACCGCACTTGAGTAATTGCTGTTCGGACTGGGGACTACTCACTTTTAGCCAGGCTAGTAGCATGTCTCTAACGATGGCAGTGTCATGCAGTCGGTTGGTAGGTCCACGACTGGAGGCCAAGGAGTCTCAGCACCTATAGGGCAGATTGCAAGAAGATTTTTACAGACATTCATGGTCCCCAGAAAATGAATCCTCATGATTTTGCAGCAACCATAACTTTTCATTTATTGCCAACAGCAAGTCTAGTTTTCATTTATTCTGGGAAATATTTATATATAAATATCAGCATTTAGTGGCTGGATTGGCACATTTTCATGGTTCCCAGAGGCTAACTTCTATAGTTTTGAGTGAAATGTCTCAACAGCTACAGGATGGATTGCCAAGAAATTTCCTATAAACATCCCCTCTGGATGAATTGCAATAACTTTGGTGATCCTGACTTTTCATCCTGTGCCATCATTTGATCATTTCACTTTGTCCACTACTTTGATGTATGACCAATTATCTGCAAAACTGACAGTCCCATCAGCTTCAGCTGCACCTTTTTTTTTTTTTTTTAAACAAATTTGCACATGTTAGAATACTAACACACTCAACTACAATGATAAACATTGTATCTGCTGAACTGTTTGCATTGTCATTGTGGGCATGCTAGCATGTTGACATTAGCATTTAGCTCAAAGCAACTCTGTGTCTAAGTACAGTCACACAGAGGCACCAGCATGGCTGCAGAGACTTATAGTCTTGTTAATATTATGGGAAGTGTAAGATCCAGTATTTTTGGAGCATGAACCTTACAAGTAGCTAAACATCAGGCCATCTCAGGTTCTGCTGCACTGATTTTGACAGTAACCTTCTTTTTTAACTGCAAATCCCCCTGTATTATGGAAGTGCAATACTACATCGCTACAGTACTCTTTTAAATTTTATAGTATAAAAAAACAATTTTGGAGAAGTCACAGAAACTATGTTAGAAAATTTGAAAACATGTGGAATTGTAAATGGAAAAAGGCTTTTGTTGGCTTTTTGTCACCAACCATCCACCTCCATTGTTGCTTCACTATCCAGGAAAGCGCTGCTGCCAAAACATCTTGTACGGCTGAGCTGACAAAACCACCATGAAAGTTATCAAAGCTTACTGGGTTAAAATCTGTTATACATTAAAAGTGGATTATTACAAGTTGCCTTGGGCTGCTACAAAATCGAAAACTTGGGGGACGTTAAGGATTATGTGTTAATATGGTTTTGCAGAAACAAAAGTAACAAGGATTTCTTGATTCCATACAGCCTTCTTCTCAAACAAGTTCAAGCCCCAGAACCCATCAGCACAGGTGCTGAGCTCCACTTTCTGTCTTTAGAGTAGCTCCATTTTACACTAAGACTTGAATTTCTGTGATTCCGCGAAGCCACTGTGACATATTATTCTACTATAGCGAGTGTCCATTTGAGATATTATCCTACCAGCAATTGTCCATC
This sequence comes from Chaetodon trifasciatus, assembly GCA_037975065.1. Classification (NCBI taxonomy): domain Eukaryota; kingdom Metazoa; phylum Chordata; class Actinopteri; order Chaetodontiformes; family Chaetodontidae; genus Chaetodon; species Chaetodon trifasciatus. The sequence goes on from JBBMOE010000012.1 coordinate 7,728,505, forward strand.
TTAGAACATTTAAAGCCCAAAACTGTGCAGGCATTCATCACACAGATGAACTAATTTTTCCACTAGAAATAATTGCTGGAAATATGTGGCCATTATATTATAATAAAGGTATTTATGAGCCTTCAATCTCACAGCCTCACTATGAGATATCTTTGAAAATTTGAAATCAGCTCCCGAGGCACAGGGAGGGGGAGGAGGGGAGGGAGAGAGGGTGAGAGAGAGAGAGAGAGAGAGAGAGAGAGAGAGAGAGAGAGAGAGAAATGGCAAGGGAGAGATGTGGGAGTTGTGTTTTGCTTTTTTGCCACGGGTTACATTTATAATTATCTTGCTGGCATAAAATGGCCAAGAGGCTTTTTCAATAAAGGTAGGAGGCACCTACAGCACAGAATATTACCTACAGATCAACACAGAACAAGAGAGAGGACTGCAAATAGAATGAGACCAAGTCCAGAGTACAAAGTATATCATCTAATAAGTGTATTTAGTTAGGACCTTCATTAGGAACAGTAGCCACTGCTTGCACTGTGCCGTATGAACTGAGCACTGAGAGGGCTGCTGATTTGAAGACGAGGTGAATGAGTCCATCCACTGACCTTCACTTTCGGTGAGTAAGCAGAGCCTGGGGAGCGAGGGAAAGATGGCCACGGCCACTTTCTCCAGGCCCTACTCTGCCTTTTGATGACTGGAAATAATCACTAGAGAGAAAGCGAGTGAGAGAGACATGATCACAGACACAGCACAGAAGAGAGGAGGATCTCAAATTGCTTTATTCTCCTCAGAACCCCTGTCCTCTAAAGGACTGGAAGTCAGTTTCTTAATACCATTCATCTTTTCTCCAACAGGCTGTGAGGAGGATATCTCTAATTCCTTTTCAAGTGAATCCAGGAAGTGAGAAGAGATAGGGCTGGACAGGGTCTCATTATACTCAGGCTGCCCCACAGGTAAACTTAAAAATCACATAGGGTGCAGAAAAAGCAGGGCTGGATTTGAAGCTAAACACATGTTCATTCTCCCTCTTACACCACCCTGAACAACATTTTAGTTTAGGAAAACAATGCCTTTTTTTATGGCCTTCTGTTCAGGCTCATGTAGCCAAAACAAATTTGCTATGCTAGTTAGATAGCTAGTATTCTAGAAATACTCTTATTCACTTTCTTGCCAAGAGTTAAATGATCAGATTGATATCACTCTCATGTCTGTGCAACAAATATAAAGCTACAGCCAGCAGCCTGTTAGCTTAGCTTAGCACAAAGACTGAAAACAGGGGCTGGCTCTGCACAAAGGCATCAAAATCTGTCTTGAAGCACCTTCAAAGCTCAATATTTATAGTTAATTTGCTTTATCTGTAAAAATGACTGTGAGTTTTACAGTTTTTGTGCTAAGCTAAGCTAAGCTAAGCTAAGCTAAGTGGCTGCTGGCTGTAGCTCTATATTGTACAGGCATGAGAGCAGTATCAATCTTCTCATTTAACTCTCAGGCCAGACAGAGAATGAGCGCATTTTCTCCATGTCAGACTACTCCTGTAAAATCTTTGGAAGTTAATGAAAGTGACCTGTTTTAAATATTTATTTTGCTCTTTTGAAATGATCATTACTCAGAATTTGTATGGCTCTGTAGGTTGCACATTGGAGTGATTATGTATTTCAATTTGTTAAAAAAGATGAATCATCCACGATATATCACCTCCAACACATGAATGCTGAGTTTAACACATTTCACGCCTGCAGACTCCAGCAGTTTTAACTGAGGGTAAATATTTTTGATACCTGCTCCATGAATAGTTTGTCATTACACAGGCACTGATGTTTTGATTTGATGATTGAGAGCAAAGCGTTGCTGTGTACCACTCACAGTTGCACCTCTAGCCTATGAGAATAACAGTCAGTCAAAAGGGAATCTAGGGCAAAGAGGCCTGAAAGGGAGACATATAGCATAAACCGTAGATAGCCAAAGAAAGTGGAGATTCTGCCAAAAGGGATGAAGACAAGACGACAGGGCTCCGTGTGGGATTTCACTTTGGATTTTGGCCCTGCAGGGATATGTGGAAGCACAACTGACAGGACTTGCGTGGAGAAGTCGGCTCCATTCAATATAACTAAGTAAAGAATGCCCCATGTAGTCACTGATGCACCAGCATAAATCCTCCAAGGTACAATATTTCCTTGGTAAAGTTAGCTTTACCTCTCTGGTTGTAGCGTGCTATAAAACACTACATAATGTAAAAGCTTCTTGTTTGCCACTGAATGCATTCAGGATGTTTGAAAGAACCTTAAGAGGTAAGGTAGATGCAGTAAATTTAAATTTAAGGAATTACTATTTAACCACTGTGCTTGAAATGCAACGCTGGGCACAGACGTGAAAGCAGTCCCTGCAGCAATGTAAAAACAGCGAACAGACACCATGACAACTTTAGTTGAGATTTATTTCACATTTTTTGCTACATTCCTCTTTACTCAAATCTAGGGAGCGTAGGTGGGTCAGTCATCTTAGAAATACTTTATATCCAACTTCATATCAATATGTGCTACAAGTAAAAGTGATCTTGGAGTGGGTACTGTAATACAATAAGATTTAATCTGTTCAGTCATGTCTGAGGCAACAAATCTGATTTAAAAAGATTCGATGTAAAAAACACAAACACATATACAATGAAAAAATTTACAGGTCATGACTCAGAGGAGTATTATGATCCAATTTAATAATTCCCAAGTTAGCACATGGGGGTTAGTAGCTCATACTCCCCAGTGAGGCAAATGGTGTGACATAATAATTTATTAAATCCTTTTCTTTACTGCGTATAGTATTGTCTTTGATGTTTAATTTTGATGATAGTGATGTCAACTATATTTTATGGCATAATGCAACAAAATAACTTCCATTAAAGTAAAAAACACTTCATTGGTATCACAATATTCAACACCATGTTAACTGTGAAAAAAGATGCTTTGTTGAAACTAACGGTTTATGACAACTGAGACATTCTGTACTGTAAGCAACACATTAGTGACCTTTTTACAGCGAGGGATAAAAACAGACTTAGCCAATTTGCCAGTGAGACAACAAATCAAGTCACTGGTGACAAGCTATGCAACATACTACATCAGCAATAAAAGCCTTTTTAATTTATATGGGTATAATAGAAATCATATTCAACCTAATGTAGGCTCTAAGTTTTAAAACAAACTTTGTTTGGGGATCCAGCGTATATAAATCCTTTTTAAATTGGCTTATGGGGGCTAGACAATCACAAATGTCCTTGCAATCTCAAACTTATCAAACGTCTTGTATCTTCTTATGGCAAAAAAATCTCCTGTTGCACCTCATTTTTATTCTCTAGATGGTTCTCAAGTTTAAGAAAACAAAAACATCAACAAGGAAACGAAGAAAAACAGAGTCCACAGAGCTCTGCAGCATTGAGCGTTTGGCTGCCACAGAAAAGTCTAGCACCTCCTACTGCTTGGGAGGTTTCTAGTCCAGCTGCTCCTGCTTTATCCTGTTTGAATTGGATCCTCGCTGACTTGTCCTCCTCAGTTCCCTCCTCAGGACGTACTCGCTGAATTGGGATGAGTCCACACCTCCGCCACAGGAGCCGGCGATCTCGAAGCCACGCTGCTGCAGACGCTCTAGAACCTGCGAGAGGTGGAACGGGGTAGGAGGAAGATTTCAGTGGCCAAACAGGATGTTGATCACAGAGCATCATTAGCATCCTCTATTAGCACTGCAGTGACAGGCAGTGCTTGCTCACATACCTTTGAGAGTCAGTGTCAACTTGCTAATCAAGCTGCCTGACACATCACTCATGGAGGTCTACCAGTCCTCATACACTGTGATGCTAAAACACTGATGTAACCTCTGACCTTTTGCTGACTACTGCAAAATAGAAAGCACAGAATCATGTAGAACTCTTCTAGTTATGTGCTGCTGAGTTAGTGCAACGTCTAGCATTGGAAACAGCTTTGGGAGTAAGCTGCAGTAACATACGCCCTGTGACGGGAAATTGGATGAGACTTTCACAAAAACTAAGAGCCTCTCATTTCGCCTCATTTTCATTGTTTTCTGGTGTTTATGTGTGTACGTCTGCGTCTGTGTGTGTGTGTAGCCGTTCCCGATCTTGCAGCCTTGCAGACATCTACAGACATGTCCGGGGGGGCTGTAGGATCACATTCCATCGAAGAGGCCCCAGGGAGCAGTGAGGCTTTCTCTCTGCCACTTGGCTCAGTGTGGACTGCTCAGCAAAACCCCCTCTCCCCATGTCTCCCCCAGCCCCCAGGCCCAAGCCTCCGCCAAAACTACAAAGGTCCCCCTACTGCTGGCAGCTCTCTCTGCCCCCCTTCCTTCTCTCAAAACCCCCGCCCTGCCTCCATTAGCCGCAGATACAGCATCCACCGCCGGCGTGCTTTAATAACCAAACAGGATTATGGGCCCTGCCTGGGGACAACCTGCCAGGGAGCATGCTCACTCTCTTGCTTGCTCTCCACGACTCACACACTTCAGAGACGGGTTTGTTTGTGTGTTTTTGGGAGGGAGATGGAGATTTGACTTCCTCAGATGGAGACACAGTCCAAATCAGTTGGAAATCTTTTCAAATATGCCTCTCCTCCATCATTTATTGATGTGTATCTGAGGAATTTACCATCAATGAATTAGTGGAATGTCAATATATAATCAGGGAAATGCAATATTGCCAAATGCATGCTGAATATAAAAGATGAATTTAAGCTTTCTAGTGTCAGTCTTACAAGTATAGAATCCTATCATCCCCATGACGGGATAATATTAAATTATTTCTATACAGTATAAATGTAACATCAAGTGTCAAAAGCACACCTGACCTTTAGTTCTGTATTTATAGATCCCTCTTTGGATAATGAAAGGCTTCAAGTTATAGTTTTACTCTGCAAGAAATCACAACTTTCCCAACACCTTATAAGTGTTAATTAAGACAACAGCAAAGGCTGTCTTTGAGTAACAAAAACAACCTTATATGGCAAGACTACTTTTCTACCTTTGTTTTATGTTGATGTAACCAGAACGGCCTGCACAGCCTCTCCCAGCTTGACTGGCTGATTTCCTGCATGTTACATACAAAACAATGAGCTGCTTGGTTTTATTATTACTTTAAATTTAGCATTGATCCAGCAAACCTCATCACTTTATGTCAAGTGAAGTGTTTCCCTGCATCTTGAATTGCCCACTTCCTCTTACTGTCAGCCAGTTTCCCTTCAGTTTTCATGTGACTCTCCAACATGACTCAAGGTGTCAGCTATTCCTTCCCTTAATGGCTTGAAATCCACCATTAACCCATTTACTGATGCTTTTTTGCAGGTTGGCACTGATGTCTACAATCAAAATGACTTATGGAATCAGCTCTAAAGGTTTTCATCTGCATGGAACACAGTGGGCAAATGGGTAAGATGTGAGGACCATATTATGAGTGCTGCAAAGGGATGCGTGATATTAAAGCTGATCGTCCACCCGCCAAAGACGAAATCATTATTCCGGTCAGATCACAGAAAAGTAAAGATGGTGGTGGACTTGTGTAATGATGGCTTGTTAAATTGATACTTTGATGAACTCATCAAAGAACAAATTTTTCTGCAAGGCTGTTCTTGTGATTCGATTAGATTAAAAAAAAGATAAGATTTTGGAGTCAGACATCAGTAAAATTATGAAAGTATACAGTGTAACAGCAGATGAAAAGAAGTTGAATGAACAGATCACCACCTCAGTCAGTTCCTTGGGCATACAATCGAATGGAAAAATATGGAAAAACATGACTTCATCTAACCTTTGAGTAATGAAACACTCAGTACACATGACAATACACCCATAAGCAGCCAGCTGTTCCCATTACCTGGACAGAGTTGAGGTGGCAGTACCCATTAAGTGGGAAGCGGATGACGTGCGTGGAGTCATGGTTCCAGCCAGCATTGACAGAGTTGCACATGACGTCTCCGATTTCTGGAAACACGTCCTCAATCAGGGCCTTGTCGCCGCTGAGCGTGATCCTCTCGCCCAGGTCGGGCGCAACACGTACCACCAGACACTCGCAGGGACGCGACACCCGGCTCAGCTCCTGGTCCTGGCGCCAGCGCTCCAGCTCGGCAAGCATGGGCTGCAGCTGGAAGTATCGTGCCTCCTCGTACAGCAGACTGTAGTCCTGTAGGAGACGGGACAAAGGGCGTTGACTTCAAATGCAAAATCACTTCCCTTAAATTTTTACACTGTATATTTTGAATGTGTGGCTTGATAAGGTAATTCTGTTTGTGTATGTTGTTTTACCAGGGTTAAGTAACAAGCCTTCATCATGAAACCTAATTATTTTTAAAGAACATGCTTGTGGCCTCTGGTGGCCTACAGGTTTAAGACAGTGATCAAGTAATCCCTCATTTCCTGTCAGCCCTTCACTGTCTCCCATCTGGTAAACACGAAGATGCCCAAACAATATTTAAAAAGTGATTACATTTAAAGGTCATTCGAGTGTAGTTTAATATTAATCCAGTGACATTTTTGATGCTTGACTCAAATCTGAGGATCATCTATAGAATAATTGGAAATATTTACCACACAAATAACTGTCAGGGTTTACAGACTGTCAAAATGCTGTATATTGAATAGAATCATAAAACAGGAACAGTGTTTGACTCATGCTGGGTGCTGAGGTCAAAACTGGAAAGATTATGATTGGCCAAAAACTTTCCAACATACTTTCAGCTGTGCCAGAATCATTACTCTAAATCTGAGAAAAAGCATTCTAGTTTGCATTTGTTTATTTACAGAAACAAAAATAGCCCATAATCTCTCTTGTTTAGTTTTTTTTTTATTTCTTTTTTTACATAAACCTCAGGAATTCCCTTAAGCAATCCTCCAAAACCCATATTGTACATATATTGGACAAAGATACTTCCTCCTACCTTTTAAGGTGGACTGAAGTGACTTAGAGGAAGCTGGTAGCCTAAATGCAGCATACAGTACATCTTGCTATACTAGAGAACAATATAACCAAAAACAGAATGAGCTAATCAGTTTAAGGTTGTAGTTTTCTTTCTAATCTGGACCCAAACCAAAACAAAAACAACAAAGAACTTTGAAAACCACTGTTCTACATGAACGAGCAATAAACCACAACGAAGCAGAGGAGATGTAGTGTGACGTGTAGCACAGGGTTGCGTGGGGTAGAGGAGCAGATCCTTTACTCGCAGGACTGCAGGGCCTAAATAGCACCACAATCAAGTTTTCTCATGCTTCTCTCAAAATCTACCCAATGTGAACGTGACCTCAGCCTGAACTTCAGCCTGTCTTTTGTCTTTGCTTATTTTAGCTGACATACTTTCCACTGATTGAGTCACACTGTGGACAGTCCATCAGATAATGTGGTTATTTGTTTTCTCCCAGGGCAAGTTAAGTAATTACTGACTAAATGACACATAAGAGTAAAAAAAAGAGGAAGAAGAAGGAATGCTAATGTGTCAGATACAGTGAGTCTCACCCTGGATGGACACTTGGCATGAGATTGTAGAGAGCTGGAGAAATCTAGCACATGCAATGCGGTCATTGGCGCCACTGCATTTATTTATTTGTCTTGACGCAAGCTTATTGTTTTCCTCACATATCCCAAAGAATCTGTGGCTGCTAATAGCTGGGGGGCGAGCAAATTGCATCTCACGATGAGCAAATGCATTATGATTGAGCTTTGTTTGCCCTGATATTTTGTCTCCAGCATGGGAACTGTTTTCAGCAATTCAAGGAGGACCAGTGACCAAAGGCATTCCACGGCCTTAGCATTCATTGTGTGTGCTAAGTTGCAGGACTGCTGACTGGCTGATGGGACTTTACAGTTTCTAGGATGGACATCCACTCACTTTGAAGTCGTCTGGGATGAGGAGCTTGGACGTCCTGAGGAAGTTGAGGATGTAGCGGAACATGTGTCCATCCCTGTCAATGAAGTAGTGCTGCTTCAGGCTGTCCAGGACTATAGGCTCTGTGCCATCAAAGAGACGACCAATTCTACCCACAGAGAGGGGAGGGGTGGTGGGTTAGGCAGAGAGGGAGGCAAGGAGAGAGGAAGGGGGGACAACATGTCAACATTTGCAATCTTACTTGGTTTTTGCATGCAAAAGTTCAGATTCAGTTCATTATCTATATACTCCTCTTGAGGTTATGTCTCTGTTTCCTACATCTTGCATAGTGGGAGGAAAGGGATAGAAAAAAAGAAAGAGACAGAGGCAAAAATGATACAGTGAGGCAAGAGCATGTGCAAAGGGATGTGACTCACTCATTTTCTCAAGCTCTGAAATGTTTTTCACACCTTCGCACAGACATGCGCACATTACCGAGCTCAATACACGCATCAGCAATGAAGAGAGACGGGAAGAAAGAAAAGATTAAAAACAGAGGTGGTCTGAAAAGGTCAGGGCCAGCTGGTAGTTGGTTGCCTGAGGCTGGGTGCCAGTCACCCTGGGGCCCGGGCTCGGAGCGACAGTGCGGCCTCCCAGCCTCCAGATGGCCCCATGCCCTTTGGCCCTTTACTTCTGCTGTGACATCTGTCAGAATAACCAAGTTGCTTTTGTCTGTGTACTGCATCGGGCACTTGAAGCTCCTACAAATTGTTTACTGCTCAAAATAACTGTGGACTACACAAGGGAACATTTTGTGATGCTACCTGACAAATCCAAAAGCAACTGATACTGCAGATTTTTATTTTTTATTTTTTTGACAGGAGTAAACATTTCATATATACTCAGTTTCTCTCCACCAAGTGCATCCATGAGATATTTTTGTGATTTGAAGAGATGTGACATTTGACTGTTTAATGTCACAGGGTGACATTCTGACGCTGATAAACACATCTGACTCCAACAGAAACTCCCTACAAGACACAAGCTCCTTCTCTGTTTCAAGCAAAATACAAGACACAAACATTCACTGCTGGCCAAAAAAAACACAAACTTTATCTCCATCTCACACTTAAAATACAGATGCACCGTAGAGCAGACTCACCGGGATTCTGGGAATTTTGTTAAGGTGGCCAGACTGCTGGTGTACATGTGTCCTCCCACATCAATGTGCACAGGGGCATTGGACTTGGTGAGCTGTGCAGGTGTTGGGATGCCCTGGTTACTCAAGGGAGACACCGGTGACCGTGTGATCATGGGCCTGGACATGCTGGAGCGATTATCCTGTAAAATGCAACAAAATATTATAACACAGGTAGTAGAAACAGATGAGAAGATATCCGTTTTCTTATGTAGATCAAGAATGTGCTATTAATGATGAAAAATACAACCACAGAGGGGTTGGTGATGAAGATTTTGAACATTTTAAATTAAATGATTGAACACATCCATCTTAATATTTCTGTAACATAACATTCCACAGCCAGGAGTGAAAGAGAAGATTTTCCTCTCTGTAAGTCAGAGCAGCCTGACCTTGACCTGAATGTTGCCACAATCCACAAGCAACCACTCCTGTGGGCCATAATCTCCAAAACCAAATTAATTTGGAGCATCAATCTCATAGTCTTGGAAATGAGCAATAATGACTCTTGATTTGAACACTGTAATAGGATTTGGAGAAATTGTCTCCTGTTAACCTACAAACACCATTAGCAGATAATTTCTGTTAAGCTCTCAGAAGAAAATGACTTTACCCTGAAAAGTTTTAGACCCCGAGTGAAGATGGGAGGAAATACTGTAGTGCCTGAAACATCTCAGTCACTGATGGTTACTGTGCAGTTAGGTATAACGTTTTCTGCTCTTGATTTCAACTGGCTTAACAGTAAATTAAAGCAGCAGAGTGTGATGAGTGTGCGTGATATTCAAATATCGTGACAATAGTGCGTAATACTCTACATTTAAGGACAGCAGGAAGACAAGCCATTCACACACAAACACACACAGCAAGCAATAAAACCGAAGTCTCTCTCACGTCGCTCTTCCAACAAAAGTGACAGTTCGACCCTGAGTCTGACAGTAATTTCTCTTTTTCCCCCCTCACACACAATATCGGACTTTACGCGTTTACCTGCGCCGGCATCACTGTGGTTGGAGAGGAAGTCACCGAGTGGTCATTTTGCTTGAGAGACGCTGCGGGAACAGGCTCTCCCCTGACTGCGAACATGAGTGAGGGCTCCCTGCACTCCGCTGCTCGGATCGGGAGCCGTTTGAGGGAAGCGTGCACGGACTCATCCACGGAATTGATTGGACGCGGTCGCTTTCTCGCTTTTTGATGCGTTAAGTCCATGATGTCCGTTTCGTCCATGACAGCGCAGACTTTAAGGTGAACAGATAGGACGCGGCCGGCTTTTTCCCGCACACTTGTGCCAAATGTGGAGAGGCGTGAAAAGCGGGGTAGCGAACACCGGGGGAAGAGCGGCGCCGTTGCTGTCACACGGAGCAGCTTCTTTGCAATGGCTGGGAGAAGTCAAAGCCCCCGACAACATTAGCATTGTAGCGCCTGCGGCTCTTTTGGGCTGTCGCTGTTTCAGTGGCAGGTATGTGTGCCGCATTTTCAGAATAAAATAAATGGAGCCCAAGAAAAAAAAAAAAAAGAAAAAAAAAGATCGTCTGGTTATGCGAGTCGGGTCGACGCACACATCTGGACCTGTCACAGCTGGCCTTTGCCCTTTTGGAGCAGAGTTTCTGCGCGCGGTCACCCTCCTCCTGATGCCCACTGTTCAGCAGCAGTTTTGCTCAAACCCTCCTTCAACACAACAGACCCACACAGTCCAAAGTACAGTGAAAGACCCCCAAACGGTGACCAACCCACTCAACCACCTGGACAAAAATGGCCCTTTAACACCCTCCACCCACAAACACACACATCACTCATGAGCGCCAGACTGCTGATGATCGTTCCAATCACACAAAAGCAACCAGTAATAACATTTTCAGTCACCCAGACGCAATGATGGAGTGTAGTAAACACTCTTTTCGTCACTTGCACAGGAAATTAATAATATCTTAAGTGCCCTTTATGTGCAAGAAAGACACAGCTCAAGTATCACATCACATCCCTCCAAAACAGCGGTCTGGCCCTCAGAGAACAGGAGAACACTTCTAACATGTTCTTGATCAGTTTCTCATGGGCTGAACTCCTGACAAATATCTCAGAGTGACTGTATGATGGCTGCAGTGTGCAAACACCACCTCCGATGACAACATCAGCATTGCAAAACCACCACGCTAATGACTTCATGGAGTATAAAACCAGACCACAACATGTCCAATTGCTCTTAAAAGTACTGCCACAGCACTCTCCTGGGCTGTTTTTTTTTCATAGAAAATGCAGGGAATCCACAAATTTTAATAACATTCAGATTAAAATTAATTAGTTCAACCACTGGCCTTAAAACATCCACACTCCTGCTTCTCATTGGCAGTGCGAGTTTCACACCTAGATACCCAATTAGCAATTAAGCTTGCCTTTGAGTGTAGGCCTCCAATGTGGTGTGTGATCCCGGTCTGATTTGCATGCCGCTTGTGCACGCGCTGATAAGCGCAGGCAGCAGCCATACATAGTTTTAAAATTCAACTCCAGAATCCCTCGCAGAAGGCAAAGGGGCCTGCAGGGCAAAAGAGAGAGAAATCACATGGCTGCTCTTCAAAAGGGGACCTGTGTAAGGCAGCCGGCAAAGTGCGTGGGATCACACTCAGAATGCAGGTAATTTGTTCCCTGACTAATTTGTGGAGATGGTGTGTGTGTGTGTGTGTGTGTGTGTGTGAGTGAGTGTGAGAGCGACTGTGTGCCTGTGGAGAGTAAGTTCTGAAAACAGCTTGGTGGAATTGGATTTCCTCAAAGCCTTGTCATCGCAAAGGTGGATTGAGTGTAAAATCTGTAAGGCATTATGGAAAATTGCAGGGGAGAGAGAAGAGAGAGTGAAAGAGAACGGGTGGTTGGGTGGGTGGGAGGTGGAAGGGGGTAGCAGGTTGTGGGAATGAACTCTTATATCACAAAATCACTCTGACTCCTAAGAGGTAAAGATACGTGCGTGCACGTGGACATTTTCTCGGACTGATGTCCACATCACATCTCTGTCTGTGATGTTTTTTACCTCAAGGACAGTTCAAAGGTTACGTCCTCACAGTCCATCAGTGAGCATGTGATGGGGGACTGATCGCTGATGCTCATGTATCAGCCTTCAGCTCCAGATGTGCACAGCAGACCTTCTGTACACAACGGCACACTTCTCCTACCTGTTGCCATTTTCAATTTGGCACATTGCTACAAAAGTCTCCCATGCGACGCTGTTTGCAGACGTGTTCCCAAAGTTTCCAGCCTTTGTGAAACAAGTCGAAACGTATGTGTTTAGGGAATTTGCTCGTTTACCCAGCTTGTGTAATTTTGTTGCACCACAGTATGCACAAACAAATCTAAAACAGGCACAGTGCATCAAAGCCTGGAGTCCTTTGGCTGCTCCAGTTACTCCTGTTGTTTTCCATCACTGGTCTTTCATGCAAAATCATCATTTTAACATCTTTGGTCTAACTCAAGCAACACACACTGCAACTCTGTTCATGTCTTTAATAAGCTAATGCTGGGCATTACTCACAAATGCTCCTAAAACTTAAGAGGAAAGTATCTGTCTGATATTGCTATAATCAAAGGGCCTGTTGGGATCAACACCAGCAACAAACTAGCTTTCAATTTTCCATCCCACAATGCAGCTCTTCAGTGTTTCAACATATCGCACAAGACACAATTAGCATTTCAGATCAGAGCATTAACATTCAGTTTGAGGCAGGCAGACTGGTATTTACATAATCTGGATGGGTTGTCTCTGCTTTGTTGCCCACGGGCCATTTGTTTCAAATGTCCACACACAGACAACTACAGACTTTGGGTTGACTTCAGTCACTGCCACCTCTGAAGGCAGAAAAATAACAGGTAGTGAGATTGTTGGAACAGAACGACCTGGGTGAATACTGTGGGCTGGTTGTCTGGTCAGGTGTGTCTCACTTTGAATTTTAGAAATGAATTATAAATTAACCACACGCAGCGTCCAAGCAGTACCACATCTACAATAGTGTTTAATTTTTCAACAAAACTTCAGACATCGTCGTCAGTGTTTTCTTTCATGTGACATGTTGGCATAAGAATTTTGACAATAATAATATTTTGTTTGGGTTTTTTTTATTCATTAGTACAGAGACATGTATAACATCATTTGTGGTCTCATCAGGAGCATATCCATGGGAGGGCGCTGATCACTCTTGAAATGATTAGCCATCCCAAGTGCCATCCCATTATCCTAAAGTGTGATTGGGTATCTGCCCAGTGAGGGGCAGGACCTTAGCTGGAACCAGGTGTTTAAAGTGTATTTTTGACTGTGCAGCTTTCTTTTACATATAGCCTACTTTTGGAGATTTTTGAGAACTTACAGAATTAAGTATGAAAACCTTATTTGCATGGTACCACTCTGGTGTGTTGTGATTGGTTGGACTATTTATCTTTTAAGCAATTTTAAACTCAGAATGTAAGAAACTGCAAGATGCTACCCTTGCATGAGTCAGTGTCCCACTTTGGCCACCACAGTCCAAAAAGTGTGGACACGTCACTGGATTGCATCATGTCAGCCTCGCAAGTCTCAACTTCAAGCCATCTGCATTTCTCAAAAGCATATTTCTCAGTAACAGCTGAAGCTCTGCAACTATGTCGTAACAAATGCAGAAATGTGTTCAGTGTAAAAAAAAAAAATACTTTGGCATTTAGTGAAAGGATGAAGAGGTAGAAAAAAGTTAGCGGAGCAAAGAGACCCTCCTGAACTGCTCCTGAGCTAAGAGAAATGTGATTTTCTGGATGAACTGCTTCTTAACCTCTAGATCACGGTTATCCAATCTGTGTTCAAGAGTCCACAGAATCAACAACGTCCTAGAACTCGAGCCACTCTGTCAACAATGACTAGGAGGCAACCTGAACGGATTCAAAGTTTCACATTTTAAATCCAAGCCAGTTACATATCACAGCGGTGCTCCGATACTTATCAGAAACACATTATCATGTAGTTTTACTCCAACATTACTCTTTGTGGAGTTGCTGTAGCAGCAAATCAGCATGACATCACAGATAAGGAAGTGTGATCAGTGGCTGCAGGCTGTTGGTGCATGTTCACTGGCACAGGCCCATCTGTCCCAGGGCACAGGAGAGGCAGAGCCATAATTTGAAATATTACAACAATGTTTTCTCCAAAGAGTTCCAATTTAACATGCTGGGCACCCCTACATTTGGACTCATGATGCAGTCAAATGTGAAGAGAACTCACTGACTTTTAAATATTTGTCTTCCACCAGATCTGAGTCTGTTTGTTCAGGGCAATTTGACTGGGAAACGGATGTACAGATGCTGTGCATACAGTAAAGTAGTGGGGTTTTGTTAACACAGCGCCATCAAGTGATCGGTCCTGACAACCCAACATCTCAATCTTCTTCTGTTTATTCCTGAGCCCTCTTAAACTGCTGAAACCGAGTGTTGGTCCTTACTACAGGTGACCTACACTAATAGGGTTTTGTTCATAATGTAACATCAACAATGTTGGATCTCCTCCTCCCTGCAGTGCGGGGACAAACATCCAAGTGACCAAATGCACAATCTGTTGTATGTCCAGCATGTAAAATAGAATTTTTGTATAAACTTTATGAGCCTTAGTAGATGTTTATTTATACAATATATGGGTCGTATAGGCGAAATAGGTCCAGATTATTACTTAGTGAACTATATTTGCCGAATCGCAGTCGGACCTTGGAGTTGATTACGCACGGCGCGGTCAGAGAGCCAAGAGAAGAGCAGAGGACAAAATTAGCTCTTATCTTTGTCTTCGTTCACATAAATATGATTCTCTTAACGCGGGCACGGGTTGTATCAAAGGATGATTCGCAGATTCTGCATCGACGCGTATAAAGGTTCACCCTGTCTAACAGAATACGAAAAACGCCTGCGGCAAAATTACTCCACAATGGCGTCTTTCATTAGAGGATCTGGGGCAGCCAGGAAACAGAACAGTTTTAGTTTCACGACTAAATTGCCTCCAAAAACATCTTCATGGAGACGACAAACGCGCGTTACAGTAAGTTATGAGCAAGTTATACAGCAACAGCGACACGGAGACGGCGATGTGTTCGGAGCTGAAACGCGCCAAGAGCGAATTCACACGGTGGACAAGTAGAGTATTTGCTCGACAAGATCGCAGGCTAATCCGCTGTTCGTTTAGATCAGATGTACCAAAACCTCGTATATTGTAGCAACGCGGACAGATTTGTACGGTAACTATGGAACAATAGCCAGGAAGTGGTTAAATATAAGAACTGTACCGCTCGAATCGCTTGGCACATGCGTAAAAGCTGCTGCGCCTCAATGTCCCAGTCCATCCAGCCACGGAAATAATAGCAAACCAAATAAATCTCCGCTTACCTGAAACATAGAGCGGCATAAAGTATCTTTTTGTGCACCTTTTCCCTCCGATTTGGCCCACGATCTGCTTCTCTTCCTACACCAGTGAGAAATGCAATAGCTTGGCTAAGGTAGACAGAACAAAATACAGAGAATACTTGCTCCAGGGCTCCGAAACCCCTCAAGGCAAAGATCAGGATACAATTAGCTCATGTCTCTGCCCTAGTCTAAACCAATCTGCAGAATAAAACTCCGAGCAAAGGAAGAGATCACAGCAGCAGTGCCTCAGTCTTTGTTGAGTTTATGTTTTTATAAAATCAAATAAAGAAATCTTTTTTTTCTGCATTTACAACACCCTCACTCCTCCTGCCTCCAACTTGCCTATTGCCTCCCTTTCGCAGAGAAGCTGATTTTAATCGTTATGATTAGTTTTGATGTAACGTTCCCCCGGGCGATTGCTACAAATGGATGGAGTGTTTCTTTGCCAGGGAGGGAAAGCAGCAGATGATGATAATTATATAGATTGTTGGTGGAGTCCTTTGATTTTTTTCCCCCCTTCCACCTCTCAAACATCTAACCTATCTAGTCTGCTTCTTTAACACATGCCATACACACTGCATGTGCACCGGGCAACTTGTTGATGAGCCTGGAATCAACTTATTAAATTAATGGAATGTGGTTAATGAAATTCTCACTCTGCAGTTTCTCCTTTGTAATCTCTTCAGCCTTCTTCCCTTTGGACAACCTCCAAATGACGTAGTTGTATAAATAAGCACTTGCAGCTTGCCTTGCCCCAATCAAGTCTGAATCAGTGCCTGGGGGTGATGTGCGAGCTCATTTCAAATGTTCAACCATGCATGATTTCAGGGAGATTGAGGCACTTCTGAGGCTTTTAGATTTACTTGGGGGATGCAGTCAGCAAAGGAATTACACGTTTAAAGTCTCTCCTTTTGTAAAATTCCTTCATGTGAACATGAATAATTATTCTGTATGAGTCAAGAGTGCTGTTTTGTGCACATCTGGACACAGAATTATGTCTTTACATTCTCAACAGTTATCCTCACGCCATGCACACAGTGGAAGGAGGCTGAACTACCCGCTTCTGCGCCCCCTACTGTTGAGAGCAACAACTTTTCACAGCAGCTATGACAGCAAATCGATTTGGCCATGTAACTGTAACGTTACCAAGTATGAAAAAAAACAAAAAAAAACAAAAACAACAACAACAACAATAAAATAAACAATAAAAAACACAAGAAATGTTGAGAGAAAACATCCATTTGAAGCAAATATTGACAATCAGGCTGTGTGTTCAAATGTTCATCTAGGGAGAAAACTGGATCCAAGAGGAATATGAATGCCATGAAAAGGGACCAGTGACTGATGGATGTGAGCGTACAAACAATAGCCTTTTCCACTTCTCCTCATCAAAAGAGTTCCTGTCTCAGATCATCTTTTGTATATGATAAACAGAATTGCTTTTGAGGAAGGGCCAGCTATGCCTCCCACATCCGATCCAGGGACCATTAAACTTTCCACTTTTTGACCAGCATGTCCCACAGGAAAACAAACACAGGATTTAAGTGTTACGATGAAGTTATTTGCCCCAGAGGTTACTGGCTGCTGCACGATACACCAAGCCTCAGCTACACACACTCACTCACACACACACACACACACACACACACACATACACACACACATACACACACACACACACACACACACACACACACACACATTTTTATGCCATTAGTCTGACAAACTATAGTGAACAAAGAACACCCCAGGCCTTAAAATCCCATACGTTATCCATTTTCCACACAAATGGAGACCTTTCATAATGGGATCCTCTCACATCAGTATTCAAAATATGCATCAGATGTTCTTGAAACTAACCAACGTAGATCTTTGAATACATGTGGTGTAAAGCCGTGCAAAACAAAGGGTTGCATTTTCACTGGATCTTGACCTAAGTGCTACAGCAGCAACGGCAGGCAAGCACTGGCTGGCTGCAACATATTTTGGTGGACAAATTATCCAGATTGGTTGCAGATGTGAGTTTGCCCCAAACAGCAACTGCCTAGCCTGAATGACATCATCGTGCTATAAATGCATACACTGGAGAAAGGAGAGAGGACTCCTGCAAAACTTATTCTGCTCGCTGCAGACACTGCAGTAATTTCACACAAAAAGCTAATTCGGTTTTCTGTACTGCCATAACTTAAACACTAAACACAAGCAAGATTATGTAACACATTGTTCCTCTTACAACAATTACATTCATGAACAATAAAGCGCACCCTTTATCAATTCATTACACTCAGGGGTTTTGCAGCTACAGCTTAACTTAGTCTGGTATGACCAGTAGCTTAAGGTGACTAATGTTAGCAAACATGACATAGATACTGGTGTGGAGCGGACCTCTCTCAGTCCATTTCATCCGTCTTTGCTTGGCCTACTGTTACACAGTCTTTTAGCACTTAGCATTATCCCTTTACTTGCCACTTGTAGCCAAAGCCATTGCTGTTTGGCAAAAGTCATGTCACTTCACTTTAACGGTGAAAATTGACACAGTTTAAATACTGAAAGGAACACTCTGTATTACCACTACTCATTTGACAGTAAAACCGTCTAGACTTTTTGGCGACTGAATGTTTATTTAAACATTTTAGAACAAATATATTGCTTTACTCAAAACACTTCTTTGACATTAACATCTAGTGTCGGCTAATACTGTATTTAAATGACTAACCATGTGAACAACTTTTGCATCTTCTGACTGACCTATGCCTTGCTGGGCCTTGCAAACCAGTCTGTGTGGATGAAGAAAGATCTTGGTTTAGCCTCAGACCATGTTAATAACTGCTGCAATACTCGCCACACCCCTCTAATGGCCTGTGGTTATGTAAGGGAGTGGGATGGATAAGGGAAAGTGCTGAAGCCGCTCCAGAGTCTGACTCAATCTGCCCTGCAGGGTTGCACAGTTTTAGGCCAGAGCTGTTCATCAAATATTATCTTTGGCACAGTGAAATTTAGCTCTGGAGAAATGACTCTGTTGCTACGTTCATACTCTAAGTCGCACCATCAGGTACGGCTCTGGGAGACTAAACATTAACAGTGGTAATTATGTTGGTGGAGGGGACATCTTTGTTCATTTGGCAATAGCAAACAGTAAAGACAACCAACAACCCTCTTCACCGTCGCCTCGTCTTTGTTCATGTTCTGCTCCACAAAGTTTCAACATGCAAACTCTGAGGGGTTATTACAACTTACAGTGCAAGCATGGCACACATGACAGACTCTGCTCTGCTCATGAAAGAGTTTTCTATGTGACAAAAGGGATCAAAAACCAACATTTTATGTTGACAGGTCACTTTTTCTGTAGCTAAGAAAAGATGAGGATCCCCATTGTATGGGATCACTTGCAGCCCCATTCGTTGGCTTCCCTTTCAGCCCCAGATCCACCCATCCCACCCACAGTGGACGGAGGAGTCAGTGACACGACAATGAGGGGAAGAGAGACAAGAGGAGGGGGCTGCTTGGGTAATGCTGGGAGGCTCTAATAAAATGTAATCCTATTATATGGTTCCCACTAGAGGGCAACAATAATAAAGGTTTCCCTAATAACACGAGCGGACCAAACCCAAATGGAAAACAGCTCCTCCGGTCAAGTCCCACACTTGTACATATATCCTCTCATTAACCCAATTGCTGTTGGGCCACATTACACCGAAAGGCCTTTGAGATTTAAGTCGTGATGGCGAGGCAAGAGTTAAGTCAAACAAATGTGTTTCATCAAACTGCAGTTTGGGCTGCTCTGCATAAAGGAATTGAAGGGGGGAGGAGGAAGGGAGGAGGAGGAGTGAGGGAATGTGTGCGGGTGGGAAGTTGGAAGCAGAGCCCCGAGGAAACCAATCAGAACTTCTCCACCCTCCCTTCCTATGTCAAAGCCACCGGGGTCTCAGGTGTGTGTTACATGAGCTAATACCTCCCAAACTTGATTGTTTGTGTTAGAGTAATCAGAGTTTTGTAAATTACCATTTTGGAAATGATAGTCCTACCATTGGTAAACAAAATCACAGAACAGTAGTATCCAAATGGTTATGAAGTTTAATTCTTCCTCGTGGGCCAATTGAAATGAAAAATTTCAGTAGTAGTAGTAGTTGTAAAGTTACAAAAAGCTGGAATTTCATCAGATCAGCTTCTTTACAAATAAACTCTTTGCACATGAAGTGTAGAAGAGAATTTCTTTGACTAAAATTCACGAGAAAGCTCTCGACCGGAAAAAGACGTAAACACAAACTCTCATATTTATATGATTTGATAATGTAATGAATGAGTTAGGCTGCTTCCGAGCTATCTCACATAAATGCAGTAAAATATTTATCATAAGTGACAAGGTGAGTGAGAATATCAATCATATTCTCAAGACAGCTTGAGTTATTAAGTGAGCCAATGTAACAGTATTACAAAACCCAGAATAACAAAGTTATTTATCTCTCTCTCTCTCTCTGCATGTGTGAATGTGTGTGTACGCAGGGTTGTGTGTGTCTGTGTTTATGTGTCTGACAGCATCAGACAGAGAGAGAGAGTGTCGCATGCCTTCCTGTTCCTGTACCACCCTCCAACCCCAGAGCCGCAGACTCAAGGCAGTTTCCAGAATCAAACAATTTCACGCAGCTACTGGAGGAGGAAATGAACTGAGCCCAGAGCAATAATAAAATTATACAAATGTTATTACAGACTCGCCTGCTACTGTCCTACTTTAATTCAAATTTGGGCACTCCAGGCGGTGCTGGTGGCAGAGACCTTCCTGAATAAATCAACATTAGCTTACGTCTAAATTATTAAGGAAGTGGGAGACTTTCTTGTTTATAGTATGAATTATTAAACAAGTGTTTAACACTGTTTTTCTTCATGAATCCCCAAATATTATTTGCTAATGATCTTTAAGGTGTGTGTTTTATCTTTTGCCCCTTCTGTTGTATGCTGGGAATTGAGAATCTGAATTTTCAAGTCGCAAGAAATCTGTCTGTTCTCAGTTAGATAAGCATGAGATGCACTTTGAGATATTCTTTGCTGGCATCTGTATGATGTGCAAATGAGGCTCTAGTTATGACAATATTCCCAGTATATAGCCATTGTTGGTATTTGCAATGCATGTGAATGTAAATTAATGAATTATAGAGGCAGCCACTGTGAAGGCTATCCATGCATTACCGGTTTTCTGCTCAACATCGTGTTGATAAGCCGTGATGTTAACAAACAGACAGCCGGAAAAGCGTTGGTCTATTATTTGCTGTCACTTTTTATTTGCCTTTTCCTAACTGAGGTGTCTGCAGCAAGCCTGTGGAAGTTTGACAACATTTTTCTAATGAAATTTTAGGATTTGATTGGCACTTTGGAGCATCTGCTCATTTATGTAAGTGGATGAAAATGCATCACTAGGAATTTCAGCAACATCTTGATCTGTATGTGCACAGAAGCTACTTCTAAATACTTTTTAACATTTTACTCCCCATTACCATTATGAAATTCATAACAAAGCCAAATTTCCAATCCAACAGGGACTGCTCTCCTCACCTGTCTTCCTCTATTTAATCTTCAGATGGGCAAGGGCTGATAAATCAAAACCGAGTGAGCCCATTCCCCATCGTCTGTCCCAAGAGGAAATAGTCAATGCATGAAACATCAGATTTATGTACTCATTTATTTAGGCTATAAATATGATTAAGGGGAGCTGAGAGGGTGCTGGCCTCGAGCCACTGAAGCCTTAAGGGATAGAGGCAACATGCCTGCAGGTAAAGGATAGTGCTGCTGAGAAATTCAATGCTGTCCATTTTCAACTCCAGTAGGCCTTGAAGAACAGCATTCGTTAGCATCAACAATTTCACACTAATGGCAACCTTTTAACACAGCAAAGTACTGAGAATGCAGTTCTGTTCAGACAACTTGGATGAAAATCAGAATTCTGTCACAAAATTGTAAAAATGCTGAGCATGCCAAGGTTGAAAATAAAAAGGTACTTTAGTATTGACTCGCTCGGGCTCCTATTTGAGCTCTGGGTCCCAGTTACAAGGCTCAGCAACACTTGATCCTCCTGTGTAGTTCTGAATTAATGGCCTGGACCAATTTCAAATGAAATGTGGCTCTGACTTATGAATAAAACTGACTTGCGTTTACCCACATTCGCAGTGCAACCTGTACATCCAAGGCTCGTGGCTGCCCTCCCCTGGAGAAACACAGACGGGACCACATGAGGTGATTCACAGCATGTCCAGTAGGTGATGCTGTTGTTACACATAAAAACTTGGGGAAGACGCTGAAATGGGGAGAGTTAGTCCACGTAGGAGTAAAAACTATTTTGATTTAGTATCTGAATTATCCTTCTTCCAGCCTTGAAAATGGCACTGTAGTTGCACCATGCAGACAACTTCAGTGGATGCAGTGGGATCAGTGGGCCTCATCATTTCCTCCACATTACAGAAAGAGATTGAATAGCACCTGCTCTTTAGTAAAAGAACTAAAGTGTAGACATAACAGATCGCCTCTATTTCGTGTCACACAGTGGTATCATTTCCTCTGCTCCCCACTGATGGAATGAGATTACATGAAGCTATTCTTAGAGACTTAACTCACAAGGAACACACATCATGGACATTTATCTGGCCATAGGGAGACATAATCTAAAGGGTGGTGAGCCAGTCCATCATTGATCTGAACCTTTCCTCTCCTCAGTGGCCAGCTCCTGTTTCCAGAAACAATTGACTCAAGTGAAAAGCATTGACATCGTTGCCACTAGATTTCTTGTGAATGTGAGAAAGATGTAGATTTGTACAGCTATTCTGTTTGCATGTATCAAAATATATCAATAAGCCAAAGACAAGTCATTGCTGATGATTTCGGATTAAAAAAAGCTTTATTATTACACCATGATCTCTTTTTCATCTTGAATCACTTGCAGATTGTGAGCATAAAGCAAGAACGGAGCAATGTTTGAACACAAAATAATCAATCACAGATCAATAAAATAGCAATAAGTTAAACAGTTAAGTATGAAATATAGCAAATCATACTGAGAAATAAGAAATTTCTTACAAGAAGTCTACATCTGTAGGATAAAAACATCTACATATCACAATTTTATGAAATAGAAAAAATAAATCCATTATGTAGGAATAGACATCATAAACACTAAACACAGTGTTTCCATAAAGATGAGCTGCTTGTTTCCCCTGACAAATGCACTGAAAATAGAGAGCACTGTAATACAACTCTGATAATAAAGCTTGTCAGAGCTGTCTTACATTGCCTGGAACCTGTAATGTGCTTAATGATCTCAAGGAAAATCTCTCCTGTTGTTCCATATGCAATACATGAACCAAATGTGACACTAATCCAAAAATAACAAGGCTGCATTTTCTTCTTCAGTCCTCCAACTCAGCGTGATGACCCCACATAATTGGTTGACCCTACAGATATTTCTTTAACACGATGTATTGTGGGCTGTCATTCTGCAGCGTGCAGTGCACGCTGCTCGCCAACACTGGTGCTAAATCGTTCAAGGAGGGCCTCAGGAGTGGTATTGAATAGGTTGTAGATGTTTGTGGGACTGAGCCATAACATCATATTAGCTTTATGACAATGAGAGTAATTCAGCCTGGTTGTGAGGCCTCATGGGCAGAGATTACACTCTGCTTTGAGGATAAGGTCTTTGTATGCGGGGACAGGCTCAAGATGGATGAGTTTGACTGTCATTCTGGTCTACAGATTGGTCTCCATTTCCAGTGCACGTGATAGTCATACTGAAGACAACACTTCTCCTGTCGAGTCCTGGAAAGGATCTTTTTTCTCAGTTTTCTCCAGATCAGAAATGGTGTGGATGGAGCCCGGCTTGATCGCAATGTCCTCTGTCTCCACTTCCCTGTATTTCCCTGCCGCGTCCTTCTGAAAGACCTGCTTCAGCCTCTTCTTTACCTCAGGGTCTGGGCAGTACAGGTATTCATACAGACCAGCAGCCAGGATGCCCCCCAGAATGGGTCCCACCCAGTACACCTACCATAAACAGCAAGATGATCACATTTCATTATTAACGTCACAGCCAAAACTATCAACCCTTCCTGCTCTGTTAGGCGAAAGATTGGGAAAAGAGGGTCAGCTCTTCATCTGAAGCAGGTAGATCAAGCATTAAGCATTTGCCACCAAGAGAAGACGCTTCTGAATATGATATCAGCCACACTGACAGTTACTGACAGTGTTATAAGCTAAGCACATCACCCACTGCACACACACTCACACACACAACATGACACCATGCTGTCTGCAAATAGCTCAGTGGAAGTAATTGCCTGGGTACAAAAATTCAGAGCTAATGCTATTTTACACCTTGTTCAGTGACATCTCATTATGTAGCTGGAGGTGGTGAAAATGCTGCAAATTTCTAATTCCTCTGCACTTCTTTTGTTGGATGAAGTCATAAACTAAGGGTCATGTGTAGGATCTTGATAAACACTTAAAACACCTGGTTTAAGGGTTTCTCCTTGCATTTATGCATACAAGTGAAAGACTATTCTTTGAATGTATCTTTAGGTCACAGCTGTTTCTGCTGTCCTGGCAATGGGGCTGAAAATGTGACCTTACCAGATTTCAACATGCTATACTAGTCTACTGTGGTGGAGCATGCCCTCTTCAGGACATTAAAATAAAATCATCATAAGCTGCTGCTAATTATTTCAGAGAACTTGGACACCATGACATAACATTTGAGCAGAGTGATTATTTTATGCTAACGTGCAAATACTTGGTCATACAGAAATGTCCAGAAAAAGTGCCCCAGCCATTCTCAGGAGCAACTGCTTCATATGTAGTCCATGCAAACTCCTGAAAGAAAGATTATCCTCTTAGGGAAGTTATCTCTTACCCAGTGGTTCTCGAAGTTAAGTGTGACCATTGCAGGCCCGAAGGATCGAGCAGGGTTCATGCTGGCTCCTGTATAAGGGATCTAGAAGACAAAGAACAGCATTGCTTTCAGTCTAAATGTGATACAAACCATTGTTTTGTATAACACTGTCATCAGAGATGTGTTTTTAGGTATGATATTGTTTTTGCCTTCCACAACATTCTGCAAAGTGTATCTAATGTAAATCATAATGTATGTATATATGCATTTGCTAAGCAGACCCAGGGAGAAAGCAGTTGAGCAGTGTGAGAGATAACATCTATTTCCCTGTGCATTCATTTGCTCTGCAGGGTTCAGGGAGCCCCCAGAGATTGGTTGCTATGCGATGGCAGCCTCCAATAAAGATGTGCACGTGGGTGTGAATCAGAGAGCAGGGTACAATATCACACATTGAAAAATAGATGCTTTAATGCACCTGCTCTTTCTCAAGATGCATTGGTGCTCCAGCCTTCAATGCATGCCACAGAGGCGAGCGTTTGGAACCAGTCTTGTCCAACAATTCTTCAATGTGCCGTGTTGAATTTAAAAAGACTTTGAGATGAATCTTTAAATCAGTACTTCGCTGTTGGGGTTGGGAGCACAGGAGGTGCCAGCTGAAATGTAGATGGAGTTGCAGACTATTTATAATGCTGATGAATTGCAGTTGGATTTTTATACAACTGTCTGAATATAAATTTAATGTAAATATTTAATTGTTTCTACATAACCCAACTGGCCACCATCTGGCTGGAGTAATGAGAATTTAAGGTGAGAAGTTATTTGAGCACAGCAGCTATAAATATTCTCCTAGCCTTCTTAACCAAGCTGCCCTTTCATATCTGTCGCTTATCTAACTTTCTGGAAGGTACTTACTGCAAATAAGTGACCAATGGCCACAGCGAAGCCGATTGCAAGGCCAGCAGAGCCTCCTAGGTCTGTACGTTTGGGATCACAGGTGGCGAAGACGGTGAAGACCAGCTCAAATGTGATAAGGAGCTCCACAAGAAGGCCGTGTCCTACTGAGATGTTGGAGTTCACCTTAGGAAAAGAGGATTTTCTTGATGAGCTAATTGAACTATGAGAAAACATATGACAAACCCACATGTAAAAATGAATACAGTCAGATTGTTACCGTGGTCACACCGAGGGACCCTCTAACAGCAGCAGGCGTGACGAGGTAGAGGATCCCAGCTCCTGTGATAGCTCCAAGGCACTGAGCCACCACGTAGAACAACGCCTTCGCCAGGCTCAGCTTTCTAGTCACCACCATGGCCGCAGTGACTGCTGGGTTAATGTGTCCGCCGCTGATGTGGCCGAAACATTGCACCATAGTGGCGATGCTCAGGCCAAAGCACAGGGAGATGAGGACTAGGTCAGCTGGGGGAGGTTTTTCCTCCCCTGCAGCCCAGTTGATGGTGGAGCCCAGACCGAGAAGGACAAAGATGAGAGTGGCCAGGTATTCTCCAGACACAGCCCTCCAGAAGTCCTTGGTCCAGATGCCTTTAAAAGCCACCATTATGCTCTGACAGTTACACCAGGACAGGAACCTCCTGGCAAAAAGAATAATGAGCAAAATGATTAGCCTACTTATGTATTCCTTGTGTGTGCATGTGGCTGGAAATGTACTGAACCCTATCAGGATGGCTGCCTCTGGGCACAACATTTATAACTCTACTAGGGATTTAAGCCAGTGACTTTCCATCACAAAATGCCACACAGAGCATTCTTTAAACATTGTGTGCAGGGGCAAATGATCACACTTACAGTCAAAGCATGTAATGTTTAATTGCTGTCAGTCACTGAACTTCAAACAGTGTGGAGGAAAAAATGTGCATCTTTTGACTATTAATGCCAAACAGAACATGATCTACATTCATTAAAACTTCAAGAAGTTACTCTGCATGTAGAAAAATGCTGAGAATTTAAATTAAACATCATTACATTTTGTTCAGCAGAGCTCCAAGGCAACAGAGCTGCACTGATATTGTCAGACATTTCTTTTCCTACGTCAAAAGGCTAAAACTTACCAAATGCAATAACATGTTCTCCCTCTCTCTGTCCCCACTGTGCGTGATGTGTTTTCATTCATAAATCCTGGTGAGTTATTCACCCAGCAGAGACATCTCTCCCTTCATCACATCTAAAAGTTGAAATGGCCGTGACCTGCAGTACTTACAGGAGAGCAGCAGGCTGTGTGAGTGCAGGAGTGGAGCAGAGAGCGGGTCTGTCAGACGAACATGATCCACACATTGTGCCCTGGGATTGCATCCAGCAGCTTTATTAAGTTACTAACCAGGCATCACCTCACGGGAATTAAACTGCCTGCTCAGGGGGAGGAGCCATGAGATTTGCTCGCTGTGCAAACAGCACAGTTGCTCAAAGTGCTACTGCTCAATGACTCAGTCAGCCTCAGCATCTTCGTCAAATCAGGGCTTTCAAAACAGGCTGAAGTGAGCACAAAAATGAGGCTGAAAATCTGCACATTTTTGTCAGTTTAAAAACTTTAAACTGACCTTATTAAAAAAAACAAAAACAAATTCAATCAAGCAGTAAAAGTCAGTGTTTCAGTGGTGGAAAATACATTCAATTGAATAATGTACTATTGTGTACTATTGTACTATTGTGAGGTTTTTTGTACTTTGCTTGAATTTTTCCATTTTGTGCTACTTTTATACTTCTACTTACTTTAGAATTAAAAATGTTTCATATAAAACGCACCATCATTTTACAAATACCTTAATTCTGATACTTTAAGTACATTTTGTCACTAATATTTTATACTTTTCCTTAAAGAAAAGGTTGAAAGTACAATGTCTATTTGCAGTGGAGTGAGTAAAGGATCTTCTTCCACCTCTGGTAAAAATACACTCCAGTGCATATTTCACACACACACACACACACACACACACACACACACACACACACACACACACACACACACACACACACACCAGGTTCTGGTAAAAGTAGATTATCGTATTTGTTTGTATTCTTGAGGGCAGCAGGGATAAGTGGGGCTGATTAATAAAATGACAGACTAAAACAGTGTTTTGTCACATTGATTAAAGTCACCTCACTGTTGAAAAAGAGCCAATAATCTTGTTGTTACGTAACAGGCAGAGTCTGAGGATTAATCCCAACAAGTCTGGTTTACTAATCTATTAGTAGAGACATCCAGGTTTAAAGGATGTGTAAAAAAAACCCCCAAAACCATAAACTATATGTTTATGTGTGTACCAAGAAAGAGACAAAAATAAACTCCAGATTTCTATTTTACCTGCATCAAGCGCACAAGTGTTTGCACTTCAGCAAACACACACATTGTTTTTCTTCATCATTTGTTCCACAATAAGCCTCCAGGAAGAAACATGGCCTACTCGGTATGAACAGAAAGATAAACATGTTATCTTCATTTTAGACAAGCAATATCCTTGTAAGATCAATACAGAGATTTGTGTAAGAAGAACCCCCCCCCCCTTTTTTTTACATTTACCTGTTTTCATCAGAGACATTCCTTTTGTTGCTGTGACCTCTACATAAATATGTGAGTAAGTAAATAAATAAATACAATAAAAACACTGTACTTGTATATATTAGGAATGTTTGGAGACATTATCAAGCAGAAACATAAATAATCTCCACTCACAGATGTTTTCCTGCCATGATTCAAGGTGCATTCAAGGATTTTAAGTGTATGGATTCAAACTACTACTAAACAAACTACTAAAGAAAAAAAAAACAAAAAAAAAAACCAAAGCATAAAAATAAAAATAAAAGCATGGCCCTCTTTTTAAAGGGGGAAACTGTAGCTGCCTTCTGATATTGATCTTTAGGAAATAGAGATTGCAAACAGGTGAAAAGCTATATGACTTACACTGTAAGCAATATCCAGTGTTTTCATTGCATTTGACGCCACTAAGTCATAACACACTTTCCTTCTTCAGGTGTCTGAGGGGGGAAAATGTCTGCAGCTCCTTCAGAAAGTGTGAGTAGCTGCCAAACTGAAACTATTTTGAGTGTAAGCACTTTTTTAAAGCTTGCATCTACTTTACAACACTAACTACATACCGACTTTTGCTCTGGGCCAACAAAAGTCAGTTCCCTTTCAGAAGCCTGGTTCAGTTTCACCCGGAAACCCTGAATCCAACTCTCCAGAAGAGTTGTGCACTGACATTTAGTAGTATAATGAGCAAAACCCCCATAGCAATTTCCCCTTTCATAAGCTCTACATGACACTGCACTGTGTAAGATATGGACAGTGTCTCGCTCAGTGAACATCATGCATGAGAACATATCTCTGGGAATTTTTGAGAAACTGCTTTTTGTGGCATTACTACTTTATTCTGCGTAATAAAACAAAAGTCCAATTTCCAGTTTTATTGGCAGTCATTTCTGCTTCGTTCTCACCCAGTGAACTGAACAGTGTTTGTAAGAAATGATCAGTAAACAATGAATATTAATCTTTCTCCAGTAGACATAAAATTAAATCCAGCTTTAAAATATCATCATTTTAATCCTACTCCCATTGTCTCTGATTGTACGTATTTGTCACTTATATGAACAAGAAATAAGCAGCACTGAGGATATTTTGTCTGGACGGATCGACATCGTCCCCCGCAAGGAAACAGTCATCATTCCTCCACAACATTTGTGTCATAACTTTATCGAATCCATCAAAGCATTGTGCTCCAGCTTCTTCTTCATATCAGCAGTCCATAAAAACATACTCTTTGAGTGATGACTGCAGAGCCATTTTGGACTGCTGTGGGCACTGTGCTGAGAAACACACCACATATCTGGTGAACTGATGTGATCTTGTTAAGCTGCTTTAAAAATGTCACATTCTGTGTTTTACTATCAGACAGTCTGATGAAGAGATTCCTTGAAAGTCTGAGCAGCTGCATTTCATGCCCTGATTTACGATGACTTGCATGCACAGACTGAAAAATATTTGAAAGAATAGTATGTGCTGAACACTCAGTGGACACGCTGACTGTTTATTGTTTTGGTGGCTCGCCGTGATAAACATCATGACACACTGAGGTTAAGCATGTTATGGCTGTAAACAGTGGAACTGGTGGCTTTATTTGTCTTTCGTTACATATAATTTTCCTGACTTTTTTATGCTGTTTGACATCCTGTCAGAGCCTGCATTGTTAAGAATCATCTGTGAGAAAACCATATGAAATGTTTTCCCATAATAATCAAGATGAGCAAGCAGTAGGAAAATAATGGCTGCAATTTGTCATTTAGTCTTGCAGAACCCAGGCTACTGATTACTTACTGTGGCACAAACATCTAAAACTATAAACTCATTTAGTGAAACAATTACATGGGAATCATCCATTGAATTGTCATTCAGAGATCCCGGAAAGCCCCAAAATGTTCGGATCTATCTCTGTCTCATTTGTAAACCAGATGCTAGTGGGACCAAAAAAATGTGCAAGCACCATGACTCACAAACACTGTGCATGTAGCTTGTGGTAATTTTGTGAGACTAAACTTAATGATGCATTCAATGACCATGCGACCTTGCTCTGAAAAGACGTTCCCTGGAGTTTTCATGCGTTAATATGTTTCATGTGTTAATATTTGTCTTAAATATCCTTCATGCTGCTTTAGGCCAACCCAGTTGTTATGCTCACCATTAAGCAAGCAAGCAAGTCAAGAGGAAAGTGAAGGTGATTTTAGAGATGAGATCTGAGATAACATTGGACTGCGACATTTTTGGAAAATAGCCTTTTGCCAGCACATCTTATCTTGCAGAGCAATATAAATGGGAGTTTTCCTTAAGTAGACACAATTTCCTTAGAATAAGAGATACATAAAAGATTGTACATAGACTTTCTTTCTTTCTTTCTTTCTTTCTTATCTGTGTTAATTTGGCATTGACTACTTTAGTTTAAAGTCGAGTTTGATAACAATGACGTAAATAAAATAAGATGACCTATGTTTGTCCTCCATGTGAGCACAAACATGCTCCACCACACACACACACACACACACACACACACACACACACACACATACAATAATGTGCAAAAACCCAGTGACATTTTCTTTAAATAAATGGATGACTGATTTATTGTGCTGCAACACCAAAAGCCGTCTGAAACGTAACCTTTGCTCTGGATACTTCACCTGCTCTCGTCTGGGATGGGCATGAAGGTGGTAGACGTTAACCTCTCGAATTTCAGCATGTGGAGGTGCTGCGAGGATGTCACGCATGCATACTGCAAACAACTGCACATTAGTGTTAGAGTAACACGATCCATCCCATGTTACATTAGTTACAGTAGTGAAATATTTTGTCATTCAAACGGGAGATCTTACAGTCTCGATTTGGATTTGAAGACGCACCGCTCAGGAAGAGGAGGAAGACAGATTGTCACCACTCGTCACTCTTTATTAATGCCAACTTGTATCCTCTTGCACCTTCAGTCAAAACCAAGAGCATAGAGGGGCACAGCTTTCATGGAAAGAGACCCTGTTTTTTGCTTCCCTAAAAACAAATAAGGCGTTGTCAGTAATTCTCATCCACTTCAGGAGGCAACTTCAGGTTTCACACCGTATAAAGGTTCTTTATAAGAACCTTTGTATTATATGTACAAATCAGGAATTCAGAGTCAAACCTCTTCTGCGCAACGTCCTTGCTGTGAAGTTTAGGCTTTCAATTAAGGGAAACAAACAAAAAATGTCAGCAGCATGGATAAGACAGCAAACAGTAGCACCTTGTATTCACCATACAATGAGATACAACCTGCACCATATGCATAATTTGATGATTATGCATGCAATAGTTTTATTTACAATAGTAAATATGGCCACTAGGCTTGCTCATTTTACATTGAAATTTAAATGTGCATACTATACAAACTTGAATATTAATGAGCAACATAAATTGTTATAAAATAGTTTCATGTGCAGGATCCTGTTTCTATAGCTCCTCCAGGCATCACACACATCAGAGGAGTCCCCTCTTTACTAATTAAAAGCTTGCCTTAATTCTTCAAATTTGCATGCATTTAGATTACAGTTGAGTCAATTAATGCTTGTTGATACAGAATGAGCTGTGTTTGATTAGAGAGCCATCTTCCAGATCACGTTTAGTTTCAAGTCTTTTCTTATAGGGAATTATTTATGAGCATAATTTGGGCGTCCTGCCAGGTCTACAGCCCCCCTTAGTGTAAGCAGTTTTGAATTTTAGATGCAACAGTAAGAATTTGAACCCCATACCAGTCTAGTAAAATTTTGCCTAAAATGCGGGCCGGTGGAACAGTAAGGGGTTTGGGCTCTAAAGTTATTAAAAGCAGACAGGTTAACTTAAATGGATTTAGCAATATGTGTTTCATTGAATATGCCTATAATAGAACTACGTGATTAAAACTGAGTGGGAAAAGTGCTAAACCTCGCTACATCACATTGTTTTGAGCCATTGGCTAACAGACAAATAATTTTGCAATTATATAATATTTATATATATAAATATATTTGCTGTGCGACTAGATGCTAGAAGAAAGTGATACAGACTGCTGTGACTTATGGCTTACACAGACTTATTAAATAAGAACATAATCATTGTTTTTGTGTGTGTGTGTGTGTGGGGGGGGGGGGCGCATGCCTACTTGACTAGTGAGTGGTTGCGTGTGTTGTTGCCACAAAGCCCCTATTCTGCACTAAGTAATTAATGTCGTCACACTTGTATATTCAGTTGGCAGCGGCCCTTACTTAAAAATCTTCTGCATGCCCGGGTATGGCTGCTGCTGCATAACACATCTTGAATTGGGCTTGACACTCATACAAATGCAGGCCCATACTGTAGCTATCATGAACCATTCAGACACATGAAAATTTACCATGACAAATGTTCAAACAATACAGTACACCATACCATAATCCATACCCAGATTATCAATGATTTTTTGTTTTTTATAATCCTGGCTGCCACCTGGGGACTTACCAAAGGCAGCATAAGCAGACTGGCTCTGGTAACAAACATGTTTTCCTTGCTGAGTAACACTGCCATGCTTCGTTAGACACAAGCTACCGCCTTTGTTAGCGCTGCACCATGCCAAGTTTTCTACATGCCACAGTGAAGAGAATCCCAACACTGTTGTATAATCTATAGGCTTGACAGGGAGCCAAATCAGTGGCCTCTTCTTCAAAGACATAACTTGTTAAAGGGTTGATTTTTATTGAAGTAAATGAAGCAAATGGGAACAATCTGCCTGTGAAAGCTCCTATAACCTTTGACACAGAGAGAAAGACAAGCTGCTAACTGTAAATTCTGGTAATCATGCAATCATGCAAGAGGATGGCACAGCTAGCACGTGCATGCATCCAACAGGTATTTAACAGTAGCTGCATTGTCTCTAACCTCCCCTGGATTATGTAAAATGTCTGTAAAAGTGTGTAAAAAAAAAAAAAAAAAAAAAAAAAAGTTATGTGAAAAGTTAATATACTGATGTTCCTTTTTTTAACTTTATGGTATCATGGTCCATCAGATTTGAAATGCGGGATCCTTCCCCAGGAGCCTGTTTTCACCAAATTTGCAACATATAAGCTGTGATTTACAGCATGTGACTGTTTCATCTCCATTCATTTTGACAAGTATCTCTAATTGAAACAAATGCCATAGTTGCAACTCATGCACAAACATGCAAAAGCCTTATAGAATTCAAAATTGTCTGCAGTTTGCAAGCTTTTGTAAGAGGGGCCCCGGGTTTGTACAGGTACAACACACCTGTAAATGAATGCAATTAAGATATTCTGTCATTCTGTTGTGCCTGAACATGCTGAAGAAGATTGCTGGAGAGTCAAGCATAAGCAATGACAATCTAGAAATTGAATGGTGGCGACTGGGCTCCTTCTATATTGCACACTGATATCGCTGATGGGAAACAGGTGTGCAGGTGAGCAAGCATGCAGGTGAACAGGGAGGCGTGGCTGAGGAGTAGAAGGTAAAAACTGGCCTGGATGTGACAACTGCTGGACTCAGTATTAGAACTAATATCAGATTGCGTGTGAAAATAAAAGCATGGGAGCAACATCTTCATTGTCACTTGGTCTAGATTAATGACAGACACACAAGTTATTATGTCTGTCATTACAATAAATATCAGTAAAGGAAGTTAAACAACAAAATAAAACTCATTATTAAATCAATACACTTCTCCTTACAGTAGGAGAGGCGACAAACCATTAATTAGTCTAACCAGGACCTTTTGTGTGAGTGTGATTGACTCAACTCACTGCAAAATATATTCAGTGTACTCATTAAAACAGGGTAAGCTGTCAGTGCTCTGCTCACTCTTTTTCTCTGCCTACAGACTTCACGCTGCAAGCATCACTGCATCATGCTGCTCCTACGGTCTTTAATCAGCTCTACCTCTAGGCCTGACTCTAGCTTTCTTCAGGGGGAAGAGTTTGTTATAGTCAAATCCCAATCTCCTTGTGTGCAGCCTGAAAGTGTATGCTAAAGCCTGGAGCCTAAATGCTAAACATTAACTGCTGTTTTCACATATCAATAAAACTTTTCCCTGTGAGTCAGCTGACCAAAATGTAATTAGTTCCAGTAGCTGGCAGTCTGTGCAAATTCTATGGTCGGATAAACACGCACACACACAGGCATGCACGCACGCACGCACGCATGCACCCACCCACCCACACACACACACACATACATACACTTTCTCCTTCTTTTACTCTCCCTTTCTCTCTCTCTGTTTCTCCCTGTCTGTCTCTCAGAGGCACTCAAAAAACCTTGAGATTATAGTGCTGTTGGACAAAAACAACTTGACAAGATCCCAATGTTTTCTGCAGTGGGGAGAGGGCACATTCCATGTAAGCTTCATTACTCCTATTCAATCATCCACAGAGTATACTCAGATTTTCTACTCGGGTTAACTTGAGCAAAATGCATCATTGCTGTGGTAGAAATGTAGAGCTGAAAGCACAAAGCACATTTTGTTTTTGATATTAAAGCCATATTTTTTCTTTTTATTGGTTTTTGAACATACTTAAACATATCACTCCTAGAAGAAATAGCTGACGCTTTCAGGGACAACCACAGTGTGATTAGTCCATAATAACAATGATAAGAATGCTACAATGTCTGACCTGGCAGTTTGGGCTGGAACTCCTCAGAGTGAAGACATCCAGTTTTACCTTCCTTGACTTCAGACTACAGTGTGAGGGAGTCCTGCCTAGTGGAGAATCCTGATCCAGAATCATCCTGCCGTTCACTGATCCGTTAATTCTTAGCGGATGAGAGACAATGTGACCATTGTGCCCTTTGATAATGGCAGCCACCATAGGTTTGGGAAGGCTAAACCTAATAACTTTACGTGATGGACAGATGCAGCTATGGATGGCTTAGGGGGCCTTGTCTGTAGTCACAGGACTGCATAGAGCAGATAATATTGTCCTCTGTCCAATACTTGACTGGACTGTAGTCTTTCAGTCTCCACTGTGTTCCTGATATGCAGCACAGGAAACGTTTATGTCCCTGGTGGAATTTAGCTGAGGCATAATTTTAGGAAGTGTAACATAAAGGGAAGCAGAACCAATTGCATCTGAAGTATCAAATCATTTGGATTCTGTTATGGTATTCACCTGATAGGTTACTCGGCCTGGATAACACTCCACACTCCTGTCATGTGACAATACCTCATGTCATGAGGGGCCTTTATGGGAAAATCGCATCATCTTCAGCATAAGTCATCATCACCTGCTGGGGATTTAATTTTAAGACCCCATTTCTCTCTCTCTCTCTCTCTCTCTCTCTCTGTCTGAGTTTCTGTCTCACTCATTCATTTTGACTTCAAAGAGATTCAGTGGCTTGATAAGAATTTTCCATTGCTAATACTGTTATAGAGCTGCAGGAAAAAAAATGTATATGAACATCAAAACAACAAGCGGAGCGGATTTACAAAAACCATCAGTGGAACTCCAATCACTCAGAACACAGCGACATTTCAGCGTGATCACTCAGTTGGAAAATGGTAAACAAGCAACTGGACTCTCTCTCTCTCTCTCTCTCTCTCACACACACACACACACACACACACACACACACACACACACACACACACACACACTCACAGACACACACTTTCACACTGAGTTTCACCCCTGTATTGCATATTGTACAAGATGGGACAAACATGCACCGTGCCACTCTAAGTTTTAATACCCTGACAGACTTGCATTGCGGAGTGGTTTTAAACTGAAGGGTGACCTGTCTACCTGAGTATGTCATGTCTTCATTTCAGTCCATTTGTGAACTGAGAGGGCTATTTGGCCCCTCTTCCTCTTCCTGGAAAAAAACAGTCTCACCGAGCTTGTCCCTGTCCTCTCAGGATCTGTTTGTGATCTACCGCCTGGTGAGCAAAGATCATAAATAACTTGCTTTCACAGCAACTAAGCACTGCTGAGTGATTCTGTCTACATCTTTGCCTTTCTGATTTCAGCAGAGATTGCATTAGAGGGGAACAAATTGTTCTGTGTTATGGGAGGACAAGAGTGAGTAAATACTGATGCTGTAGTTACCAGGGCTTTCACACAGTATCCACAGACAGTTTCATGGATAGTATCATTGAACATCCAGCCTCTTGTTACATCCCACCAAGGAATTTGAGCTTCTAACCTTCCAGTTTGACATTTTGTGTGATGGATGTTTATTTCTAAAATAGTACACGTCACAGCTGGTGACTGTAAGTCGTTGTTTTTCATCAGAGCTTTAGTCATTCACAACCAAGAGGTTAGGGTCCATCCAAAGTGTCCCAACATTAAGCTGAGGGATTGTGGGAAGAAGATGTAGTAGAAATGAAGAAAATGTTGTGCTACCTACACTCGGATTCATTTGTCAGACCTTCTAATTGAAAATACTGGAGAGTTTTACCTCTTTGGGTCTCAAACAATCATTTAAATGACATCTTGTGAGAAGTTTAGAGGGAGAATCTCTTTTTACTGGAACTGCTAATGACTCACAGGCATGTGAAACTTGACAAGGAGCTCCAAGTAGTAGCTTAGTTGCAAAGGGTCACTGACAAAAAAAAGTCAGAACCACTGATTTAATCTTAAATAATGTATTTTACTTTAGTTCTTATGTTTTTTAAAGTTTTATCTGACAAGCAGTGGCTCTGAGAGCACCTTTCATGTTTTTCACTAGTTTCATGGCCACTGTATTGTCTCCTACATGCTTGGGAAGGGAGAATGAAGTAAGGGTTGTTCAGTCGGTTGCAATCTGCAACCTCAGCACTAGATGTCACTGAATTCTAATTAAAATAAAATTCTAATCCTGTAACCTGTCAAATAAATGTACTGGAGTAAAGAAGTGAAGTAGAGTAAAAGTAAAAAATAGCACGAAATGGAAATATTCATCTAATGTACAAGTGCATTAAAAAGCTTTGATAAGGCAGCTAAAAAGCTTTAGTTGTTGTTCCAATACTTCACTGAAACTGTACATAAAGATGTCAAATCCAAAGACCGGTCTCTTTTTGCACTCTTAAATCAAATGGAAATATCTGATTTGATATCGGATAAATGTCTGTGGAATATCTTCTAACTTATATGATGGATTCACTGGTGGGTTATGTAAGGTTGAAGGGGCTGACGTACAATCGTGAGCAACAACCTGCTCTATTTGAGAGCACTGACTAATTAAAAGGCTTTCTGCCTGTTAGGCCAGCATAGGACACAGAGCAGCCACTGAGTGAACACTGCCACACAGTCTCAGCCTCACGGCCATGCACATTTTAAAATCCATGTTGAAGCAGAGAAAATGAAAAGGCACTTTTGTAGCCCTTTTTTTTTTTTTTTTTTTGTCTTGGACCGTCAAGTTTTAAAATATGTATTAATAATATTTGGATGGAGGTAGAAAAAACATGTCTATACCTGCCCAGTAGGTCTAGGAAAGAGGCAGATTCAAAGTGACTGTCATCATCAGGTTCACAATCAGGTGTCATAATTAGACCGCGCGTGTGTTGATGCCAAATGGATTTCCATGAATGAGTGGTGTGCTACCAGCACACTAGAAAGTAGGCAAGATTTATTACAAAAAAAATAATTCTTTGGTTATTATTTAATATTTGAAAAATTACATTGGGGTTGGTGGAGAGCAAAAAGGAGAGTAAATATAATTTACCAGGTGGAAACAAACAAAGCTCCAGATAAATCCTAACATTTCCCCAATGCCCTCCATGTCTGCTGGATGAGTAAATACTCCTAAGATGCTCTCCAACCTTTTAAGGCAGCAATTAATAAGTTTAAATAAAAAACACTGGCCTTTACAAAAGTCTTGATTCTCCATTTGCAGCATTCTAGAATACAGTACATTTAACATCACTATCACTATTTCCATTGGATTTAACCTACAACCAGTTTTGTCACCATAACAATGGGACTGTGAAAACAGCACCCGAAGGAGTTGTTGCTTGGCATTTTCACTGCACGTTTGTTACCTGCATGCCATTAGCCCACACGAAAGACAGTTGAAAAGCTGCCTTCATAACTTCAAACTTAGATAAATGGATGGTGTAGATAAAGGGGTTAATGTTGTTACTGGTGTTTGGTTGCTATACTTGTCAGGCAATGCTTAAGGAAAACCACAGTGTACACAAGCTCCAAAAACACTTGTGTATGTGTCATTCTGACACATGAAGACAGAATGAACACAGTCTTTCTCATTACGAAGCCTTCATGGAGACAAGCTGTCAGGTTGAAACCCACAGGAGCCTACTGCAGATGCTGCAAACCATCAGCCTCAACTCCCAAAGCTAAGGAAATAGGATGTCTGCTAGCATCAGCATTAGAAGGAAAAGAAAATATTTACGGGGAAGGCATTCAAACTGAATTTTTGATTATAAGCCAACTCTTCCACAAGGTGTTGGTCCATTGGGTTCAGTTTGAGTTGACAATCTGCTCTCAGTGCTGCCAGTGGAGAGATTTAACTATCTCAGTAATAGAGCTGAACCTGCAGCAAGATATTCGTATGTCTCAATAGCACAAACATCAGTTTGCATTGCCACTATTCATCACTGATGACAAAAAGAAACAATATTGGTGCTACGCTTACTGTCGAAGGGAGAAATTCACCAAGACTTCCACTGACAGCTCCTGTATTGACCAGTTCGATCAATATGTTATTATTATGAGCTATAGAGTTGGCTTCACTGTGCATATTGATCCAGATGTCAGGATGCTCTTGTTTGGGCCAAGGTCAGCCCATGAATCATACACAAATTGCTGTGAATAATGTGCAAATGTGACAATACAGAAACAGTGGCATCGCTGAATCGAGGTACTGATCGTTCAGAGGCGAGAATTACAATAAATCACCTCAAAAAATCAACATCTTTAATGTCAGTTGACTAGATATCAACAATATTTATGGAACATTCACACCACGTATCACAAGTAATTCATGCTTTACTTTACCGCATGTTGCCCTTATCAGAGTGTTCAAGTTCAAAGTGAAAACTTTATACTTGTCATTGTGCAAAGCAACATTATGTTACTACTTTAACATAAAATACACCTTCAAAATCATTTTGATGTTGCGCTGACTTGTAATAGGGAGAATGACGCCTCCTTCATTTCCCACTCTGAGCCCTGAACGCCTCTTCTTACAAATTATTGCTTTATGGCATTATGTCACACACCACCAACTATGACCAATTCAGGTGAAACTGGATATTTTAAGGAGAAAATGTTTTCTACTCCCCTTTGATGTCCTACAGCTGGTCTGCCCCAACTCTTGGTGATTTATGGAGTTTCCTTGTGGACAGATAGCTTCAGTTGTTATTAAAGTAACCACTAACTGCTGCTTACCGCAGCTGTCGTGGGCTAGTTAGCAGCTAGCTGACTGTCTGGACCAGGATGAGACAGTGTTGGTGCTTACACTTAGAATAGGAGCTTTGGAGGAGGAGGTTTTCCAAGCAGGGAATGCCGACATGGAGCAGCTCTGGAATGGGTACCAGAGCTGGGGCAAACAGGCAACGGAGCTGGGCTCAGCAACCTCTAATGACATCATGGCAGAGGCAAAGAAACCAAAAAGGACATTGATGGAGGAAGCAAAGATGGGACAAAGAGGACAAGTGTAAAGCTTGGGCTGGTTTTTAATCATTGGCGAGAGCTAAAATAAAGGGCTGCGAGACAGATGGCGATCTGGTCTTCTTGCTGTTAGACTAGTACGTAATATTAGCCGGCTTGCTAAGTTATGTCTTAAGTTGCATTTGCTTGATGTTTGGCTGTATTAGCAAAGTTGTCAACTCCCAAGTTTTAGATCAGAAGTAATGTAATCGTAACAAATGCTCATGTACAGCCATCTATATTTAAGACAGTATAAATAACTAAAAAACTGTAAGGGCGCCAAATCGGTAAAAATACCAATTCTTGAATAATGTTGCTTGAAGGCATCAAAGCTAAGAGGGAACAGAATCCTTATTTACACCAGAGGTGTTGAGAGGTAGCACTCCACCAAAGTCCCAAACACTCACTTTATTCCTCTGCCTTCACTGACTTTGAGTCTGAAATGTCACACTTGCTCTCCAATTACCAACACCAGCAGACAGAGGAAACACCAAACACCCTTTAGTGTCATCCACCCTATCTGCTCCATCCTGCTGGGCTGGTCACTGGGGTAAAGGGAACCCCTTAAGAAAACATCTTGTTTGAGAGTAGAATCACAAGCTCCAAGTCATGTTGCCGCCAATTGATTTAGGTTAAAATAAACTTCCATTCAAACTACTATTCAAGCTAATTAGAAAGATCAAAATCAGCAGAGGCTGTAGGAGAACAAATAAAGTCACGCACAGACAATGTGCATGCATCAGTGACAGAGACATTTGTCTGCATTTTGTTGCTTTTGCGTTAAACGTGTCACCTTTCAGTATTTTAAAATAAAATCTAACATTGAG
Organism: Chaetodon trifasciatus; assembly: GCA_037975065.1. Lineage (NCBI taxonomy): Eukaryota > Metazoa > Chordata > Actinopteri > Chaetodontiformes > Chaetodontidae > Chaetodon > Chaetodon trifasciatus. The sequence continues at coordinate 7,768,750 of JBBMOE010000012.1, forward strand.
TCCCTTGAGTAGCTCCTGTGCCTTTGTTAGTGTACTTCCACTAATAATTTAGCCTCAGGTGGAGAACCATTGAACATTGCTTCTTGAGCCTCAGTGCCAAGCACGTTCTTTTCATTGCGCTCTTTATACCCATCCATTCTCCGATGGATTCTCACTCACCCTCTCAGTCCTGGTTACATTTTATTCCTCTTCATTTTCCAAAAATAGACAGGTGTTGGAGTTGGGCCCGCAAGAAGAAACATATCACTTGCTCATTTCATCCATCACCTTGTTGACAGAATGTAGAGCCGCCTGGTGGTCTAAAAGAGCAGCGAGGACAGAGACTGACTAAAGGCTGTGCATGAGCTGCCCACAGGGCAACAGATGTCCCTGGCCCTGACATTCAAGCCAACGATGAAACAACAGAAATCACCAGAGGCAAACGGAATATAAAGAGGAAGAAAACAGACCACATAAAATCTGTTTGTTTAAGGGGAATTCCACCGATTCAACACACAAATATCAATTCACTCAACGTGGGCTGTGCTCCTCAGTCAACAGTAATAAAAAGGTTTCCGTGGCTCAGATTTTACAGCCTGCATGCAAACTAGAGATGTTCAGTTTGAAAAATACAGACGTTAACTGTGGCTAGTATAGTGAAAAATGCTTTTGAGTTGCATTATGGGAAATGTACGTTATAGCAAGTTTAAGGCCCATACTAAGGATTAAAATTAAGGGTATCTCAGCCTGTGATCCATTTGGACCATTAATCTTTCTCAAGAAAGTCCTCCAACAAGTGTGGTACTGAATCACTAAAATACCCATTTGAAATACAAACCAACTATGAAAACATGTGTGGGATACTTTAACTATGTGTATGAAATGCAAAAATAATCAAAATTAGGCTTGCAATCTAAAAGAATAAGGAGCAGAATCCATCCATCATTTTATTTTTTACTTCAGCCTAACACTGACTGTAAGACTGTATGCATGATCTGCAGTATGAATTGCATATATTGATATTTTTGAACAAAGTTTCTGTGAAGGAAATGGAGTGTGCACGGTTTCTGTGTGCATGCATTGTTTACAGTGTAGATTTAGCCCTAAGCCAGGAAACAGGAGATCCACCTCCACAAGAACAGAAGCCCTGCAACAAATCTGGTGTAATATTCTTTTATTGTCTAATGTGTGTTGATGTCTACCCGCATGATAATGTTTCAGTAAGAAGAGGAATGTCGTTAAACAGAGATTAAAAACTACTTTTACATATTTGAGTAGTCAACTCCTTTCTCACTTCAAGATGCTGAAGAATAACCGCACTGATCTTTCTTAAAATGATGCAGGTGCTGCGTGGTGCCTCAGGATGGTGCCAGTGTGCTTTGAAACACAGAGATCTCCACCACCCACAGATCCTGCACAGACTCGCAGCTTTACATTCTGAGTGACAGCTTTAGTGGCATTATATAATATTAACTTAATGGTGGATGTACTGTCACAGTATGAGCTCCCTGCTATCTTTCTGAAGCTATTCATATTCCTACCAGTCTTATCCCTCTATTAACAGGATGATGGCTTAGGAAGAAAAAGAAGGCTTAGAAACTTGCAATGGTTGTGCCAAAATCACAGTTTCTGCTATTTCAGACGACCACCGACTGTACACAAATACCGTAATGGCTTAATGCTTAAAATAATGGGTTGAGAAGTATAGTGGGCATGGACCCATGTGGTAAAAGTATTAGCGTAGCACAGTAAGTTTTAGTCTTTGGATGTTCAAACCCTGCATGGTTAAAAAAAAGAAAAGTCAGTTCAGTGTTAATTTAACAAGCTGTTGTTTTGGAGCATTGTTAGGCAGCTAATTGGGACGCATTGAAATTTGATAAAGCAACTTTTGCCGTCCAGACACTACATCCAAGGCCATCACTGTTTGTTTGCCAATTAATGCTAGCACTTGGGAATACCAGCACTATGTCACCATGGTCAATTGGATACAAGCTGCATTAAAGGAGTAGTTTGGGAAATAAGCACATCCGCTTTCTTGCCAAATGTTAGATTAGAAGGTCTATACTACTCTCATGTCTGTACAGCAAGTTTAAGGCCTGTTTGTTAAGTTTAGCACAAGGACTGGACACATGGGGAAAGTTAGCCTAGTTCTGCCTAAAGGTAACAAAATCCCTCTACAACAACACGCTGTGGTATTAACTTTTGCATTTCTGTTTGTGTAAAGATTAGACAAACAGCATATAATGTGTTAATTACTGGGAAATCTGTGGATGGAGCCAGGCTAGCTGTTCCCCCCTGTTTCCACTCTTTGTGCAAAGCTGTTGCCAGCAGTAGCTTTATATCTACTGTACAGTACAGCCATGAGAGTGGCATCAATCTTCTAATCTAACTCTCGGGTAAATACTTTAAGCTTATTTCCCAAAATGACAATCTATTCCTAAACCTAATCTAATCAATTGTAAAAATATGAGGTCTCAGAAAAAATAAATGATGTCTCCTTGACACTAGTAGAGGATGCCCAAGCCATAGAATCACAATTTAATCAGCTATATAATCCCCAGTGTCATTGCACATGACCCGAGAACCTTCAATATAGCCATTAATCCTCCTAGAAATCATCCTAGAAATATCTTTATTTCTTCAAAATATATTTCCTCCTTTTAATCGTGTACCATAGTATTGGGCTGCAGCACTCATAAATTCAAATGCCTCTTTTCTCCTTTATGCCTGAGTTCAAACTGCATAATTGGTAGCCTACAGTGAGCATGCATAGGAGAAATATTTCCCTATGGTGACATATAGTTGATGCAGAACAAAAATGACATTTTCCTCCCCACATGGTTCAACTGCCAAGTATAAAGCACAGAAAATAACTTTACCCTGCTGAGACAGTTCTCGCATTATAGACCTTAACACAGAAAGGTCTTCATGCAGTTCTCTCGAACATCTAGTGCATTGTAGGCTACCAGGTATGTGTGTGTTTATGGTAGAAAGCCAAAATATCCTCCAGGCACCAGCATGGAGACATGCATCTGTGCCAGTACTTTTTCGGCAAATTTCAATACTCTCCAGTAGAAGACTCCCCGATGAACTTTACAGGGTATTGATATTTTGTTGGGGATATTTGTGCACACAGTAGGCTATGCAGTATGTGCCTGCATGCTGCCGAAAGATGGGGTTGAATTGTGAATTTGAAAAGGTGAAACTGTATAAGTCTGCTTTTTTTGGGAAGGTGGAAGGTAGTTGTGCTTAAAGAAAGAGGGGCTGAGAAATTGTTCCCCTGTGTAAGTGAATGTGACAGCTTCTCACCCAGGAGAGCACTTGTACTGAGCACACACTAGAGGCCAGCAGGGCCACCTGTCACACAGATCTGTGACTAAAGAACTCTATTAGCGAACAAGCACCCTGGGGTAACGCACACACGCACGCACAAACACAAACACAGACCCACACACACAAATCAATATGCGAATGAATGAAAGGAGCCATAAATGTAGAGTGATTAGATAAGAAGACAATAAATATGTTGAAGGATAAGACAGGACTAGATTGACAGTCCCTTTCAATATTAATGCAGGTTTTAATGATCCCATTCTCGAGATTATATCCTGCTTGTCACTACGGTCGGCAATATCATTGCTCAAAAGAGCACATTTTCACTTTACATGATTTACAGTGCATGCAGGGTGTGAATGCCGATGAAACAAAATTTTCTTCTTAAAACATGTTAGGTGGTGCATGACCATGTTTCACTACGTCCACACTCCTCTCGGCATATGACAATAATCAAGATGGATTTGCACTAAACCCTGTATGCTGCCACAGTGTATTTGAAAAGACAAGTGGGGCTCAGTGTTGAAATAAAAATGATCTATATTTCAAATGAGCGTCAAGCGGGGGGTGAAAAGCACACTGCAGGCTTGACTTGGCCTTTGTGCATGCATGCATGCAAACATTCCTTTCCATTTTATTGTCTTAAAAAAATCCTGTCAAACACTGTTTATACATAATATAGGTTAGTTAATGTGCAGAGATACCCCTCTGGAATAGAATAGCCAGAGGAATTTTCCACACTGTCACTCCGTTGCGGTCAAAAAAAATAATCAGATTTGACACTGCCGCATCCTCTGGAAAACCACGACAAGTTGGGCTGTCAGGGCTCTTTTGCTTGGTTCTTGTCCTTGAAGCCTTTTGTCATTTTTTAACTTCTTGCTTCCTCCCCCCGGATAGAGTCGTGGTGATGTTTGATTTTTAAATGGCTGCTGGAATAAAATCCGTGAAATCAGGGATGATCGTTGCTGTCTCTCAAACCACTACCTCCCCATTACCTCCTCATATTGCAGGCTGTCACGTGATTATGTCTAGCTGATCCAAGGAGAGAAATTCATTGGAACAGGTGGGGCTGTGGACCATATCCCATTAGCGAGCCTGCCAAAGGCCGGTCCCTGTAGGAGTAAACCCTCCTCTTCATGCACCATAGGCACAAGCTACTGTATATAGAATCAAATTTATGGGCTAAAACCTGCTTCTCAGGCAAAAATAGGGAGGGAACGATGAGCATATAGATCACAGCTTTCATTACGTTTAATAAATCTGTAAAATACTCGGGATAAAACCCTTTTCCTGTGAGAAATGTACTTAGCCTGGAAACATTCAGAGAACAGTCATTTGCAATGAAAGTCAGTAGCTGAAAATGCACTGTAGGCTTGTTGATATGTGTATTGGGGGTGCGTGTGAAGGGCGCACATGGCTCTGACTTTGGCTTTGACTGGCTCGGCTGTTAGCCCCTGGCTCCATGACTCTTCCCACATGGCAACACATTATGGCAACACTCTCAATTCTATACATAGTACAAGGAATAATGTCAAAACAGATGAGAGCAATTGTGCGCAGTGATCTGATAAACCTTTTTTTTTTTTTCTTGTTACAAGAAAATGTAATGGACCACACTTCACACAGTAACAAAAAGTGGAAAAATTATTTTTAACAATCAGGATGGCATGTGAGCGTATGATGAGATGTGTCCTACAGAAGACATGCGACTTGCTTGGATGAGTACAATAACTGAAAGCTGACACGATATGATGCAAAGCACATAGGGGACACTCAAGAGGGATGCATATGTTTGGGACCCACTTTTGTTGCCATGCTTTGTGAATCCGTAGGTGGTGTTGGCAATTAACTAATTTGAGTCCTCTGTTTTGTTTTTTTAGTGGGACAACAAGCATGTCACAGCCGTGTCTGTGCATGCTCATCACATTTTAGTGTCCCCTCGAAAAACAGTTCCTGTTTTCACCTGTGCCACAGTACTTTCAGCATTTATTCAGTTGTGTTTTCCATATTTGGCTGTGCAATCTGGAAATCGATGACAATTTTATTTAATTTTCCAAGCTTAAGAAGTGGAGCGTGAAAGCACCAGTACTGGTTGTTGTTTGCTGTTGACATAAAACCACTCAAGCACAGAACAGTTGCTCACGTGAGCCCCATCTAAAGTGGAACAGGCTACAGTGGAGGACTAGCTTACATCACTGTTTCGCTATCTTGTATTTCAGGCAACAGTGTACTTCAACAAACTGAATATTTTAAACTTTTTTATAGAACTTTAATAATTGATCCCACAAAGTGGCTGTGAGTGACTTGATGTTAAAAGTGTCCAGTTAAGTTGCTGGTATTGATAATAAAATAATGATATGAATGTAAATGAACAACTGAATCCCACTGGGCAACTGAAATTATGTCAGATAGCTGCCTGGCTAATTACTGTCACATAACCACTTGCAAATTGCATTAGCATTTGTGGCAGCGCCAGAGACCGTAGAAGGATTTCAAAGTGGATTTTTACTGTTGTCCTGTTTGGCTACAGTAGCAATGTAGTTGTGCCTAAACTCACTCTTTCCTGAGGTAATTTGAGAACTTGTTGAGAGATACAGAAGCAGAGTGAGGAAAGAAGCAAAAGGCTCACAGATGAGGCAAACAGACGCGTTGCCATGGCACATAATGGTTAGAGTAGAGGATCCTGTCACTTCAGGAGAACAATATCAGAGAGCTGCAGCACATTCAGTGCTGTGTCCTCCTGTTGGGTTGTGCACAGTAATGCTGTTTATTTGGGTTAAAGAAGTATCCAGTTCCTCTTATGTCAGTTTCCTACTGGCTCAGACTGAATGCTGTTGAAAGGCTATGAAAAATTTATCCAAGTTAGACTCCAGGGTCCCATGCTGAGCTGGAAAGCTGATTGAAGAAAAAGCAGTACAATTATCCTCATCAAGGGAAGAGCCTATTCTGTATTTATATTCCAAAAAGCAGTCTCACTAAGCAGGCACCAATAATCCTTCTTTTCCCTTTATGCTGTCTTCTTCTGCCTTTACATATAAAGACACCTTGTACTCATACCTGTCCAATTTGACCTTTCCATCTGACATATTATAGTATATGATATTGTAATTGTAGCTATTATAACTACTTCTATTTACACATAGATGGGATAGAGTGTCCTTGAGCAACACGCACTCATGAAGTGAAAGTGTTGCATTACTCTCTCGAGAGTAGTGGTGACTATGGATTCAGTTCATGATTCTGAATGTAATGGGGAATGTCAGTATTATAATAAGAAAGTTCCATCTCATTTTTCCTGACCTTTTGTTTAAATACTCCCTCTGAGTGTGTACTTTACAGCAAAATCAATATGTGCATCATGGTGCTCTCTGGTCTTCATGCACAACAATGGCCAGTGGCTACAAATTGTGCTTAGAATATTATATGCCGCAATGCATTTTGCTAATTTGTTTATGTCGGCAATGACCATGTGAAATTATAGAATTTTATGGTATTTTGATTATATAAAAACTGAGGTTTTCTCCAGGCTGGGAAGTGAATCAATAAAACTTGCAAACGTTCAGCAACAATAGAGCAAAACTGCTTCAGCCTACATAGATTATCTTAAATAGACACAGCTATGGTCTAAGGGATGTGTTTTAAGCTACTGTAGGTAGGTGCTGTAACTCCTTGTTGGCCTGTTACCCATCAGAACCAGTGGGGGAGAGACTGCCATTGAATAGCATAGTTCATTTATAAAAGTAAATCTATGTAAAACACAACATATTCATTTAGCCTGTATGACCTGTTGCTCTTGCTATTACTAACACATAAATAGACATTCAGTTCCTGCAGTATATATGTGGAGATGTGCAGAAATCCTTGACATTTTCATGGATTGGCACTGGAACTCATTTGTGCTGTATATTCCTCACTATATTTGAATGTGTAGAAAGTAATAAATTTGAGAGGGCACCTTTAAACTAATTGAAGAACGGCCGTGCTGCATCACTGCTACTTTCCAGCACTTAAAATACTGTGCTGACTGACCCAAGAGCAGCAATACAATTGTAGTTCAATACAAAAGTATAGCCTCTTCTCGTCTTACCCTGAGCCTAAACACGCTGCTCTCCTGAAACTCCCTCCCTCTTCAACCCTAACACACTGGACAGTTTTGTGTTGACGTGGCTGAGCTCCAGCCTGCATCCTCAGCCCTCTCCAGACTATGACTGCCACCATGACTGGCCTATTACAAAGCAGTATATACCCATAAGACTGGCATCACTGCAGGTTACTACAATATATTTTAAGCTATCTCTGTCCCCATGTGATGATGGTGTGTTTAGCCTTTTCCTGCCCCACACACACCTCAATATGCTTAGCATGACACAATCCATGTTAACGTCACCCTCACTAAATGCAGCTGCAATTCTCATAGATGATATTTGGGAAAACCAGCTTTTCTGTCTTGTACTACTTCTTTGTTTTATAAAAGTTTAACGTACTACTCTCTCAAAAGTGCATTATTGGCTCATGTCTCTCATGCTCATGTTCCACTTTTAAGTAAGCCATGCACATTTTGTCCTGCTCTGCAGTGACTTGAACGTCATTAGTATGAATATTGCACAACCAGCTCTATGTAGACCCACTGACATTTGGGTTGTGAGGCCATTTCTCCAGTTTTAAATATAAATGAGCATTAAAAGATCTGTAGCGGTTTTGAATGAGACAGTCATGTTGCTAACATAAAGTACTATATGTTGCAAGCAATAGTGTGACTAACACACATTTTGTGCTTGCAAGGACACAGCATCAGCATACAGCAGCCTTACACAGAATGAGCTGAGTGACAGAGAGAACATTAGTTACATCCATATTAATATTGCAAGAGACTAAACCCGCTGGGAAAAGATGTAAAGAGACAGTAAATCAAATGACTTTGAAGCTAAAGGACGAGTAATGACTTCATTAAGACACCACTTAGCACTATATACATCTAATATGCTGCATGATGAAGACAAAACATGTTTATTTGTATCATGTACAGAAATTTTTTTTTCAGTAAAATGTGATACAGAGAAAATATTCCATCAAAAACCGACGCACATTTTTCTTTCCGCACTGTTTATCAGCTTCCATTTGTTCAGTTTCTCTGTCCCTCTGCCCAGTTATAGCCTACTCTGCACCACTTTGGGATGAAAAGGGTCTGAGCTCAATATGTTTTCAGACACTGTCCACAGAAGTGTTGGTGAATCCAAAAGATCCCTCCCCATTTGTGAGAGGAGTGAAATCAAAGCAATCTTTTTTGGCTGCACTTAAGAGGCCTTCGTCTGCTGTAACTGACCTATCTCCTCACCGAGAGGATGATTTAGAACACTGGCAGGAGGAAGTCAGAAAACAGTATCTTTTTTCTGATTTCCAGTTATATGTGGTGTGCCTCTGCAAAACATCTATTAGTAAGACCAGCATTTTGAGTGATTGGAAATGGAAATGTACACTTGTACCCACTGCATGGGAATTTCATAAAATAGAAGAAAACTACTATTAGCTTGAATAGATTACCCTGAAGAGTAAAATGTAAATAAAAACAGAATGCAATTACATGCAAATCCCTTTGAACATAGATTCAACTGAATTCATTACAAAGACAAGATATGTAATGTTCAAACTGATCAACTTTGTTGCTTTTTGTAGGGACGTGTTTACCACTGTGTTACATCACCTTTTCTCTTGACAACACATTTGGGATCTGAGGACAATAATTGTTGATGTTTTGAAAAAGAAATTCTTTCCCATTCGACTTCAGTTGCTCAACAGAGCAGGGTGTCTCAGACATTGTCTCTGCGACAATGTCTAAGACCAAGGCCAACAGGCAGGCCAGTCAAGTACCCAGACTCTTTTACCATGAAGCCACACTGCTGTAACACATGCTGAATGTGGCTTAGCAGTGTCTTGCTGGAATACGCAGGGATGTCCCTCAATGGATGGCAGCATAGGTTGCTCCAAAACCTGTATAAATCTGTCTGCATTAATGGTGCCTTCACAGATGTGGAAGCTACCCATGCCATGTGCATGAACACCATCACAGATGTTGGTGTTTCACATTTGTGCTGGTAACAATTTGGATGGTCCCTTTCCTCTATAGCCAAGAGGACACGACATCCATGATTTTGAAAAACAGTTTGATATGTGGACTCATCAGACCACAGCACACTTTTCCATTTTGTGTCTGTCCATCTCAGAGGAGCTTGGTCCAAGAGAAGTCAGCAGCATTTCTGGATGTTATTACTTCGCATGGTCGAGACTTAACTTGCATTTGTAGACACAGTGATGAACTGTGTTCACCGACAGTGGTTTTCTGAAGTCTTCCCAAGCCCATGTAGTAATATCCTTTATATAATCACGTTGTTTTTTAATGCAGCGCCCCTGAGGGATCGAAGATCACAGGCATCCAATATTGCCCCATACCTGCAGAGATTTTTCTGGATTTCAGTTGTCCAATGGGATTCAATGGGATTCTTTCCCAGTCTTTTGTTGCTCCTGTCCCAACGTTTTTGAAATATGCTGCAGGCATCAAATCCAAAATAAGGGTATATTTACAAAAACAATGAAGTCTATTGGTTTGAACATTAAACGTCTTTGACTTTGGACTGCATTAAGATGAATATAGGTCGAAAAGGAACATTATTGGAATTGGGGTTGTTCAGTGAATCAACAAGTCAACAAGAAGAGGCTTCACTATGCATTAACAAAATGAAAAATAAAGGTTTTGATGCAGACTCATCAAAATGCAAACTCTATAGCCAGCATGGTCCAGGCTGGAGCAGATCTTGGCTGAGTGCTCTGCAGGAGGGCAGTAGAGCTTGTCACAGTGGCTTGAAGTGGCAGCAAGACAAGCAACACAGATGTTAAGAAAAAGAGCTACTTTATAAATGGGAAGATGTGCAACAGTGTTGAAGAAGAGTAATTACATGCACATCAATTAGGTGCAAGCCAGAAAACAGTGTAAATGAAAAAAGGTAATGCCTACACACTTACTCCATGTCACAAAAGTTTCACAATGACAGTGTTTCAATCCCACTACCATGTGCAACGGTGAGCATTGGAGGAGATTATTTATAAAGCATGAGGACAGATAGCAGAATAAACTGGTTTATATGGCACAAATGTGGCCATGACTGACTCACACTGTTGAACTACAGTAAACAACCAAAAATAACTCACAAAAGAGTTACTGGTGAATGAAATTAGGTAAACATGACTCATGCTACAGATTTGCACAAATAAAATATGCAAAAAATAAGACCAGGACAGGACCGACAGCTCTGCATCTAGGAGGAACACAGTAGAAAATCCATATTTGACTACAGGTAATTGGTTTCGTCATCTTGTTGCTCTTCCAGTCTTTCATAGAAGTGGACTAGAAAGTAGTTGGTATGGTAAAACTGACATTTACACAGCCAAGAGTTGTTAGTCTATAATGACCGGCAATGTGCTCTTTGCAGAGGTTAATGGTCAAGTCCGCAGGTTGTAATCAGTTTGATTGTGTTCCTCATGACACAGCACTATACAACAAAGAACCCAAACAAGTCTGGTCATCTACTCTAATATAAAACTTCAAATCAAATCAACAATGTAGCTGAAGTCATTTGGAGCCTACAGCTTTGTTGCTCTGCAACAATTACATGTGACGTCTTCCTCGGCATGGTGAAATAAGTGAAATAATAGACAGCATTAAGAGCCCAGCATTAAGGAACTGCAAACGCTACATTTCCACCACGTGATTGATTGAATGTTTCTCTAAATGAAGTGGACGTTAGTCACAATGAATCTGATGTGCAGCTAGTCATGGAATGGCTCTACTTTTCGTCTCACATGAAGCACAGGGCCTCAACGTGTAAGATGGACTAGCTGTGTTTATTGGGGAAGACAAGTCATGTTCACTTGAATTTTCCCAAGCCTTTGTCAGAGTGCTAGCTAGGGTACATTCAAAACACTCCCCCCACCCCCCTTCTCCCACAATATAGAGAATAATTAATTGGGGCCTTTTCAGAAAATCTGTTTGTCAACAAATGACTGAAAAGATGTATTCAAAACACAGATTGATGACACTACCATGTAATGAAGATGTGGTATTCAGACTTTACAATAAGCCTCTACCTATCACACCTGTCATTACTGTATTCATAGAATAGCCTTCACTGAGCTGTGAATAGCAGCTTGATATCAAAGTACACCCAAAGTTTTCTCTATTTTTTTTTTTTTTTTTGTTTTGAATACCAAACATGATCAAATGCTCTGTGACTCCGAATTGCAATAGGAATGATAGAATGCAGGATATAATGCGAGTGAATACATTTTTCATTGGGCAGTATTTGCATTTTCAAACAGTCACCTCACAAACCACAGCTTTTTAAATAAAGCACTTTGTATTGATGAAACCCAGAACAAATTGGCCTGCAAAACCTCATGCCAAAGGTGGTTTATTGGGTTGAGATCTGGGGAGCTAGCTGACAACAGTGTAATGTTTCTCGAGCTGTCTTCAGATGATATGACGCATTGTACCGCTGGAAGAATTTGGCTAAAAAAAGGTTAGGCTGTGGATATGAAAAGAAGTATTTTGTCAGAAATGTTTAGGTATGCTGTGCCATTTGAATGATGCTCAGTTGGCACGAAAAGGATGAATGTGCACCAAGAAAAGCCACTACTTCCAGCCTGCACAGCCTTCATACAGAATGGACCGGCAGATTCGTGCAGTTTATGCAAAATTGTCAACCTGCCAAGACCATGCTGCAACACAAATCTTGATCCCTTTGGACTAGGCAATGTTTCCTGCTGTGCAGTGATGATGACATCCCCACCATGGCTTCTTCTCAATCATTTTGAGCGACAGAGTGGAACCTGGCATGGTGTTTTGTTGCTGTGGTCCATCCATTCTAAGATTTGACTAGTTGTCTGATTTAAGATGCCCTCCTGCACATCACTGTGGTACCAAGCTGTTACTTGCATTTTTGTGGGCCATCTGTCAGCTTGAACAAATCTTGTCGTTCTCCTGTGACCTCTCCCGGCAACGTTTTTTTGCCGGCAAACCTGTCAAGGACTGGAATTTTTTTTTGTTTGTTCATGTTTTTTTTGCTCATGGCACAATTCCTACTGAACCCAAGCCACCATAGTGAATGAACTTCCCAGAATAGTGAATGTGTTTATATTGGAATTACCACATCTGGGATCAAACATCACACTGCATTCAAAGTTGCTTAGATCACATCCTGCTCATTCTACCATTTAGTCAAAGAATTACTGAATGTCTCAACCCTGTTTGCATGCTTTACACTCATGCATTATTTATATACAGTATGACTCACTGTCTGGATGAACGAGCTGTTTGTGTAAATGAGTATGTGTATTTAATAAAGTGGATAGCAAGTGTAGTGTAGATCCTTCTGCGAGAACAACAGTCATAAAAAATCTAGTCACATGCAGTTTTAAAATATTACCTTGGGCCTCTACCTTTCTAAATGTTTCAATGTGTCTTGGAGCTCTGTGAGTTCTTGATGTCAGAAATGACTCAAACACTTAACATCTTAACAAAACATTGATAAAAGTGGGGGGAAAACTATATTTAAAGTTCAAAGTAAGAGTAGAAAGCCTCTGCAAAGGGAAAATTGTATAATTTACAAATCTTTCAAATATCAAAACAATCAGCAGCAATGGAGTAGTTTTGAGCCACGCTTGGCTCAGTGGTTGGAAAGGTTGGTCGGTCGGTCCACTACTTTGGTCCAGACTGAAACGTCTCAACAGTTACTGGATGAATTGCCATGAAGTTTAGGACTTACATTCATGGTGCCCACAGGATTAAACTTAATAATATATAATATGCCCTGATTTTGCATCTCCCGCCATCAGCAAATCTAAGTTTTCACTTAGCCAGTGAAAGCCAATCTCAACATTTCCAACATGGATTGGCATAAAATACAGACATTCACTGCTGCAAAATTATAAATCCTATTGACATTAATGATCTCATTTCTTCTCTCTCACGCCCCCACCAAGGTGACGGTGTTGGATTTGACTGAAATGTCTCAATAACTATTGGATGGGTTGACTTGACATTTTGGACAGACATTCATCCCCAGCGGATGAATCTTAATAACTCTGGTGATCCCCTGACTTTGCATCGAGCGCCATCATCAGCCCAAAATTTCATTTGTCCTATGCTTTGGTTTATGACCAAATACCTGCAGAACTACTGCCATTCTCATCAGCCTCAGCTGTATTTTGTATTTATCGTGTATTAGCAACTGTTAGAATGGTGAATATGGTAAATATTATACCCGCAAAACATCAGCATGATAGCATTGTCATCGTGAGCATGCTATCATCCTGCCATTAAGTACAGCCACATATAGCTGCTAACATCTTGGTCAACAGTCTTATTCTTTGACATTTGAAAAGTTGTACCAGATAAGTTTGTACCCACACAGCTTTTTTGATGCTGTATAAAATTAACAAATCCTCTTAGCACCATGCAACTTTTTCACATCCACCTTAGGAGTCATTTTGATCACCCTGATGATAAAATACATAGGCGTGCAGTCTTACAAGACGCGTCGTTCACTGTGAACTGAAATTAGCCCGACATGGCGGAAAAAGACCAACTACTTTGTGGTGTCTGTGTCCTGATGTCAGGAGTGGGCCTTGAAACAGAGGCACGCTGACTCACCCACTGATCCCGCTGAATGCTGACATCAAAACAAACAGACAGAGGAAATAAGCCGTGGCATTGAATCAACAAACAGCTGTCAACCATCCCTGCATTACATGACGGGCTCAGCCATGGTGAGAACAACAGAGCGTAAATGGGAAGGGACAGATGGACACGCTCCGTTTGGGTGACAGGCTGCACAGCCCTGAGAAAGGTGTGGGACAGACAGCTTTTTATAGAGAAATATGTCTGACAAAGTAGAAACTTGCTGCAAAATCACATCGCCTGAACAGGGCTTGTAACTCTGGTGTTGGTGAAACAAAAATATGAAAGTATTCAAAGTATTTCCAAGCTGTGGAAATTTTCACGAGTAATCTTTTCCTGCATAGCATGGGAATTTGATGATCTAATTAGGCTTAATAATCAAAGCCGCAAATCAACCATTGTTCATAGTTTAAACTCTTCATCATATTCAATTTTATCATAATAGATGCATTTCAGTTTTGAATGTGCACAATTACAATGTGAATAGAAAGAAATCAAACTGAATTGCACTGGTGATGTTGTCACAAAAGATGCATGCCAGCAGTCCCCTGATAATGTAGCCACAATGATTGCATGTTATCTCTGTAATGATAACAATGCGTATGCAATCTCCAGGCATGCCCCAGTGTATTCTGCAGCACTTGCATATCTGGTAACTCAGATATGGTCAAATAACATTCCCCTGAATATTTTTGTTTTAAATTTTAATGCAGGGTTTTGCTCTCTGGTGTCACTTGTTATTGATCATAGAGGAAGATATTGAAACTCAGGAAATAATGAGTGTGCTTTTGTGTTATCACCAAGACTGTTAAAATAATATCTTTCCCATAGCATCACGTCAAGCTGTAGGGGCGAAGCAGGACACAGATTACCTCCTCCCATATGTCTTCTGGGAAAAGTACTAAATATTCTCTGTCTCCATCAACACCATAGATCTTTTTGAATTTGACAACTCCACTCAATTGCCCTTGTCTAATGGCTTGTATTCTGATACCGAAACGCAGAATAAAATGCAGCCACTTCTGGGGAAACAGATACAGACTGTCTAGCCTGGGAAATAATTTTATATGAAATTATATATTTTCTTAATAGCAATGCCAGTCACACATCTCCGATATGAGTGATCTGGGATGAACTTTGAATTTCGGAGCTGTCACAAGCCGCCAGAGACGTTTGTGTTGCTGTGAGTTCTTCCCTCAGTTGTGTAAACAAATGTGGGCCATAGACTCTCACAGAAGTTTTTGATGTTCTATGTAATGTTGAAGGAGCAATGCACAAACCAAATAGTCAGACATCAGAAAAAGTACAAAGATACTACCTACAAAAATATACAGTACATTCTAGGTGTCTTTGTTGCCGCTGTTATGTGAGATTAAAGGAAGAGTTGTGGCAGAGAATGTTTAAATTCCATGTTGGTAAGTACAAAGGAAAAAAACTGCAAAGATCACACAGCTGTTCTTGTGAGAGGGAAGAATGATGTTGTGTATGAAAATGGCTATGTCAAACATGCATTAGAACATTGTTGAGTCATACTATAATGTGTCCCAGATGAGAAAAAGAGTTGCTTTCTGAAAAATTGCTCTGACAATATTTTGTCTGTAGGAAAACCAAAATATACTCTGGTTCTGGTTATATTAGCATATAATTTACTTTTGGTGCATATAAGCCTCACAACACAACTTTTTATTGTCTGGAAATTCAATATGGATATGAAAATGATATAACATGTATTTCTAAAGTTATTATGTTTAGTTTTCTCTCCCTAAAATGCATGTACAGACAAATGCAGAACTCATTTGTTTTTTGTGTCAGATGACTGTGACTGTAAAGGGAGTCAAACATTGTGGGAGCCCAATGTAACTTGAGATAGATTATGATCAATGGCTGCTTTTCAGAAAACAGATTTTAGTCCCGTGATGCTCAACAGCACTAATTAATGTGCCACTCTCCTGGCAGCAACACAGTGTTGACCTAATCCTGCTTATAGTGCCAGTGGCCAAGGAAGTGAAGCCTTCGTTTCATATTTTTCGCTTACATGGAAGACTGGCAGACACAGCCGATGGTTTTGAATACTGAATATTATTCGCCGAACATCAAAATAGCACTCTGTTTCATTATTTACTCAAAGCTGCCATAGAACATTTTCCTTTGAAAAGAAACCAAGAATCTTTCAGGAAACAACATTCCGAGGATCCCTGGTTCCTGGCTTATTAAACTTGTAATTTGTGCTATCAAAGCATGCGCATGAATATCTTTTGTGAAACACACTTTTTGTACTGGCTGACATATTTCCAAACACCAGCGTGGCTGTGAGCACCATTATGTTCGTAACTCAAGACCCGTCAAACTCTCAATTCCTGAATAAATATAAAAAACGATCGGAATGACCTGTGCATAAAAAGCATAACCAAATTTCCTGCACTCTTAACTTCTCATCTTTTTTGTGCTAATTTTATATTCCGCAGTTCTTCATTTGAAAGTTAATGTTTGTGTAAGAGTGCATCTAGTTAAATTCACCATATTATGGTGAAAGCCACAGGATGATTTTATCCTTCATAGTTATATGAGGCCAGTTTCAAAATAATCTTGGCAGAAGGTTTCTCAACCCCAAGATGATCTGACTTATCTGGGTCCATTCTGGCTTATCTGGTGGATGGACATTCTTTTAAACAAAACTTTGACTCAAGTTCTCTGTGCAGGACTTCATTCTGGATACTTTCAAAGTTTGGTGATATCTATTCATTTTTTCCTCCAAACATCATGGTATACTCTCTCTCAGATGATCAGTCTAAAAAGCTCAAGTGTAAAAAATAACACGAAGCAGTGCTCAGTATCTGCACTATATCTGATATTAATGAGTGAATATTTGAATGTGTGGTTAGGTAAAAAACATCCTTTCGAAACTCTCTGACATAATGACAGATTATGCTTTTTTTCTCTGTTTGGACTGTAAATTGTTTAACAGTGACTCTGTTGGCTTATTCTTTGAGTCATAAAATATTCACTGTTCAGTCTCTATATTTATCAGCAGCTGTAAGAGGATGCCTTTTTCTTCTCTTACTTCACATGATTCTGTTATCAATTTTCCACAGTCACAGTCATGCAGTCAAGATGCTTGACTTTTTTTTACACTGCATTGATCCCCTAAGAATTCAATTATGGCCTGCCCCTATGCAGTTGGGGGTCAGAAAGCAGTGTCAACAACTGTCACAAGGGTAAAGAATTGGGGTCATGCTCAAGGACACTTCCACTGGTGGATGTTTGTTGGCAGTGGAGCTTGAAACTGGGTTTACATGTGCTTCCTGTCCTTGACAGATGAAAACTACTGTTATATAAGGTACATTTCAAACACTCAAAAGTCCAGAAACATTGTCAAAAGTTGCCAGATGTTTAAATTATATTAGAATGACACAAAATATGAAAATAAATTTCACTTCTAAATGAAACCTTTCCATACTGGAAACTGAATAAAACTACATGTGCCTATATGCTCTGTGGTTTTTGATTTTGTAGCTGTCAATCTGATGCTTGTCTGATCACATCTGGAAATAACTTACTATGTAAATGGTTATGTGGTTTATCATTAGTGATCAAGCTGTCATGACCAAAAGCCTTTGCTTGGCTTTAACCAAGTTATATGTCTAATCTTCCAACCATACCGCTCTCTAGTTGCCATATAAAATATGGAAAAGCCCTTGCAGAGAACATTCTGCAGATACGTTCATTATGAATGTTCTGCATGATTCTGTATGGAGGAGAAAATGTATTCCAGGTGGCTTTACATGTCCCTTCAAAACATATTCTGTTGGAAATAGTCGAATATAAATATAAAATGCGGAAGATGAGGTTCGTGTTTTTAACTGTCATACACTTGAATGCCTCTCTTAAATCTCGTCGCTTTGACATCACAGTCAAAACCAACTGCTTCAAATAGCCACATTAACAGCAATTTAATCAGGGCTTGGACTGCCTAACACTATTACTACTCTAATTATTCTCAAAGTGCTTGGTGTGTGAATATGATCTGATCTTCAACAGAAACATGCAGAGGTTCTGGAAGTGCATAAAATCTTAAAGGAACTCAGTCTCTTTGGGGGATAGAGACTTAACGAGCTCAACAGCCTTTGAGTTGCCTGGAGACAGTGGCAGGGTTATAAAGCATTAAGGAAGGAAATCAAGCCCCCTGAACACGGAAAAAAAAAGAAGAAGCTGCAGAGATTCTGACTAAGCTGTGGGTGGTGGCTACAGAGGCTACAGGGCTGCTGAGGACAAATGGTGAAGGACCCTGAAGAAGAGGAATGATGTGGAATCAATAAATGCTACATAATCGACAATCACTGAGGCAGTGACATTTAGATAAAGTCCATTTAATACCATATCCAGATTTAAATCTTTAGGAAACTATTCACTATAAGATACTGTTTGAGTCGGAGGCTTAGAAATGACATTTCAAAGTGCCATGCTACTGTGCGGACCATTTCCTTTCTTAATTACAGAGTAAATCACAGCAGTGTTTGATAATATGCAGTGTCAAGCACTGTCAAGAGGTATATTTCTATTGCTAATCTCTTTTCATTTTTTTCTGCTTCCCTCTCTGTTCCACCTTCACTTGTCTTAAGAAAAACTCCAAAACGTGACAGTTGTGTTGATGGGATTGTAGGGTTCTGTGCTGCCCTACAGGCAAAACCTTCCATTTTTTGGCGCCCCTCTTCCTTTCCCCCTTATTCTTCTGATGATAACCTGGAAATCCTTCAGTTGAGAAGTCAAATCCTCAAATGCCTCCATCTCCTCCTAATTTCCTGTACTTCTTACTGAGGAAGACAGTGAAGAGTAATTTAATCAGGAACATTAGGAACTTAACTTCACACCATTTTTAGCCATGCTAGCAGCATGCCTCTAGGCATGGTAATGTCGGTCATTTGATCCAGTGCTATCTGATGGATTGGCATGCAATTTTGTGCAGACATTCATTGTTCTCAGAAGAAGAATCCAAATTACTTCCCATGATCCCATGACTTTTCCTCTAGCATCACCATGAGGATGACATTTGTGGTTTTCATGGATTGCCATGAATTGTGGTACAAACATTCATGTCTACCCTTCGCATGAATGGTAATAACTTTGGACATGATTTTCCATTTAGAAGCATCAGCAAGTCAAAATTTCAATTTGTCCAATATTTTGGTTTATAATTAAATTAGGGGTAAGCAATAAGACTTAAAATTCATATTATGGTATTTTTCTACCTCTTTCCAATCTATTAGCAATGTAAAGGAACATATCTTAAGAATATAAAAATGATCAAAATCCAGATGTGTCTATTGGCTCCAAATAGGGATGAAAATGAAGTCCAGCCATCATGTGTTTTGGGAGGAGTAACCTGCCCCATAATGTAGGTTAATTAGTAATTGCAGTGTGATTTATTCTCAGAGTTAGTCAATGGGTATGATTAGGCATCTCGACAGCATTTTTGGCAGAAAGCCCAATGCGTATTATATAAGTACAGCAGTCAGTGTACCACAGGGCATGTTCTATCAAGTACATTTACATACAGCAGCAATAGGGACACATACCAATGTGGCACGCAGCAGAGGGGGCTTTCCTGTTCCAATAAAACCAGCTGAGCTTGTGTTGCAGTATGAAGTGTGGAGATAATGTTAGGTCTGGCTATGTGGGACTACAGAAAAAGCAACATGAAAAAACAATTTCCCATATCCAACCTACTACTCTGGTAATTTAATTGGCTTCAAATGAGACTCAGTGTTCACACAGTTTCTCTTGACTCCCTCAATATTAAATACGTCAATATTGTTCCAGCATGTGGATCTATAATAGAGGGTATGAGCTACATTAGCCTGGGAATGTGCTAATGGCAAATTCAACAGACTAACCAGCAAAATAAACACTAAAGCACCATACAAATGGCAAAACTCGCAGATTTTAAGTTCAAGCACAGTATTGATTCATCCTTGAACAATTTTTAAGTAAATCCTGCTTTGTACTGGGCCTCTCAAAGTAAACTGATTAGTGCGCACGTATTGTGTTAGAGTTTTGCAGCTGTTGTTATGGGGACATTTCCATAAAGTTAATCCACTGGGTCTTCACTTCCTCACATAGATGAAGACTTTTGTGTTAGCTCTTGTAGCCAACGACCGAGAAACTGGCATGCATTGCTCATCATGTTATCCTCTACATATTTGTATTGCTGGAATTGGTGCTATAATGAAGAAAACAGAAGTTACTTGATGTAACTCCAGTTCTATGAGTGTGTCCATAGCCCTCTACCCGCATGTTATCACAGCCAAAGTCAAGCACATTATTTCTAATATGATGAAACATTTATCATGGTAATGACGGTACTGTAAAATTTATGTTGTGGCAGAATGTGACACCAGTGACAGTGATGAAAACCTGGATAGTGCCCACTCCTAAACCAAGTACATGTAAATCTAATTCCTTCTCATCAGTCTCAGCTGTAGTGTTCAGTTAGCAATAAGCAAATTTTAGCCTGCTACTACCACTAACACACTACACTGAGTAAAAATTATACTTCAACAACTCACATATTGACATGTTAGCTTTGTAACTGTTAGCATGTTCTCATGGTAGCACTTGCTTAAAGCTTGGTTTCCAAACAATGCCTCACAGAGATGCTAGCATGTCTGCAGACTCCTAGTCTTGTTCTGTGCTGTTTTTATTTATGTTTAAGGCTCATGGCATAGGCTAAGTGCTATTAACAATCCTAGGGGTATGTTGACAGCTGTTGCTGTTGTTGAGCTTGAGCTCTCCTAGAAATGCTTTGTCATTCTGTATTATATCTATGAAGACTGCTTGTAGTTGATCTTGATTTGAATATTATATTGGGTCAGTTCTGATGAGAGCATATTGTCTGAGGAAAATGAAAACAGTTAATCAGCGGATGAAGAAACCTTCTGGGATGATTGTATAGTCATGTCTTCTGGGAGAAAAACAAGGGAGAACCACAGACCTTGGCTAATTTGATTGGCATCTATTTTGATGGTTGGTGAAGTGTCCAGGTGCCCTCTTATCTAATTCTCTGTTCGGCTGGGAGGCTGGAGTCTATAATAGCCTCGTTATGGAAGCCTGTTAAATTCATTATGAAAGAAGGAAGCAAGAGCGACAGTGGGGGCAAGAGCACAGTTGTTCTGACATTCTTCTGGCAGAGGCTCTGCAGGGGGAATTGTGGTTCTCATTTTCATTAGATTTCATTAGATAACACCTCGCTTTTCACAAGCAGTTAAAAAGATGAAATGCTATTTTGCACTTTTGCTGTGTCCTCTGCCCACACAGAGCTGCTTCCAAGACACTGTCGTTTTAGAAATGGGGTAAAAAAAAAAAAAAAAAGTCTTGCTTTGAATGTTATGGAGGGGGTTTGAATGTCTCTTTATTTACTGCATGTAGCAAACTAACAAGCAGCAAAACTTAACCTGATATTAAGCTTCATATATCATCCAAACAGCACAAATGTAAAAACTGTTAGATACAGCAGCATGCATTGTCACTGAATACATGCCACAGTCTGCAGCACCTCCTGTCTCTGCATAAATTATCATGGTTCCAACCAGATGAAGATGGCACACTGCCTTGCTTTTGGAAGAGAATATGTTAGATTGAGTTTGACAAGGAAAAATCATATTCCTGCACTCTGGTCCTGTCAGACATACTGTACATTTCTCAGTACTGAAACTACTGAAAATTGGTTTTCAGACATCTCACAGCACAGTCACAGCCAGCACATTGTCACAAGGTGCCAACATAAACATTATAGAGATGCATCAGTGGTTTTGCAGACTGCAAAATCAAATAAAAAATTGGACTTATTTATTCAAATTCAGTGTTGTGACAGTGGTGTCCAATGTGAAATCCCGTTGCATGCACGTTCCAAAAATGCATTTAGAATTTTTTTACTTTTGAAATCTGCTGTAATTTGTTTGGGCTTTGTATTTCTAGTGAGAACTATTATTTTCTTGTTCTTGTAGGTAGAAATAGGATGCACATCAACAATAACCTAATCAACAATAAATCATATTCCCCCAAAGAAACATCTTTGAGAAATTGCTTTGAGTTTTGTATCTTAAGCCCACATTGAATTCATGTTAAATTTTATGAGGAAAAGTGTATAAAAGTACTTGCGCATGGTATGTACTGTCGGGCAGGAGGGGCTGTTAAAAGATCATCAATGTGGTCATGAAATAAGACAAGAATGAATGCGTGCAAACTCAGTTCATAAAAACAGATGTGATCAATGATCTTTATTTTTAATTGTGCAAAAACAAGAGCAAATGAATTCCTGTAGTTTAACCATTTCTTTTTCATACATAGTTTTTATTATCTTCAGACCATATCTATCAAGTAAATTTACATACAGCAGCAACAAACAAACACACACACACACACACACTGGTTGTTATACAGACACCCAGCCTGTTCTGGGATCATCACTGGCATGTCTCTGTGTTGCTGCTGAATGTAAATTTACTTGATAGACATGCCATGAAGATAATGATAAAGCTATGGTGAGCTAGCTGAGCTCATGCTGCAGGATAAAGTTCCACAAAAAGCAACAGGAAGAAACACTTTCTGGCATCCGGCTTAATACATTATCTAGTTGGTTTCAAATGAGACTGAACATTCACACAGTTTCTGTGTCCATCAACATCAGTCCAACATGCCCCAGTCTGTGTGAGTAATAGACACTAGCCACATTAGTCATGCAACATGGCAACACTGAGTTCAGCAGGCTAACCTGCAAAGTAAACAGCAAAGCAACATAAAGCATGGCAAATCTTACAGCTTCCAAGTATGTAGTCAGGTCATGGACAGCTGGTATTGATCCATCCTTGAGTTTGTACTGTTACCGCCCCTCCTCAAGAAAGCAGCAACATGCAGGCACACTCATTTCAGCTTTGAGGTCATTGTGAGGACACTTACTGTCACATTTCAATAAAAAATAAATTTTATGCACTCAGCTCTTCTGTCCTCGGAGGCTGGTTTGTGCAGCCAACAACAGAGCAGTTCCAATACATAGCCCTTAGCTTTGTACTCGGCCTCCTTGAGGAAGCAGTCTGAAGTAAAATAATTAGCGCACTCATATAAGAGTTTTCACATTGTTGTGGGAACATGTCCATCAAAAGTAAAGTAAATCCACCTGGTCTTGACATCCTCTGATGGTGGGAGTAGATGAAGAATTTTGTGTCAGTTTTTGCAGCTGACAAAGAGGAGAAATTGGCATGCTTTGCTCATACCTTCCACAACTTTGTATAACAACGGCAGACAGCACGGTGTCAGTGGGTGGGATGGTCACCCAGCTGGAGGACAGTCACTGAGCTGGAGGTGGTCCTGTGTTACGTAGTGACACAGACAAGTAATGGAAGAAAAGGCTGGACTACAAACGAGGCCCTTCAGGCAGTTCAGGAGCAGTGAGGAAAGAGAATATCCTCCTTTGGGCTCTGTTCTATATCTTGTGGATGTTTTACATGCAACAAAAGCTACATGACACATTAAAGGGAAAAACCCAAAAAGCATGATATGGCTTTAAGTCAGCTAACTAAACTAGTCAAGTCACTAACATGGCAAAAGTTTGCTGACATTAGCTTTTCCGAACACTAGCCAACATTTGGCATGGCAAGTTAAATTATTAGATTTACAAGAATTGAGTGTCAGCTAGCTAGGTCTACATTAAAAGAGATGCTACCTTCAGCAGCGCTCAGAAATGAGTCTTTAAAACTTCTGTTGAGAGCGCTCCAATGGATGTTGCTTAGGGCGCGCATGATTCAACTCCTGGGGGATGTTTGCTCTCTCTCCCCATGTTTCCTCTATCTCTCTCTGCACTGCATGTCAAATAAAGGTGAAATACTTTAAAAAATAATAATAATCTATGAAAAGCTGGTAGAAGGGTGAAATCTATTCTGTATCTGAAAATGGGCCATGTTATGTTCTAACTGTTGGGGAAAAGTTTTGATAAAATTTTCATGGCCATCATGCATACATTCTGCCACTGGTTATTCCATTTTTACAGTTAACTTAGATGTTCCTTTCAGCAATTGAACATGTCTTTTAAAAGAGGTTTTTCTGTTGCCTACTGATCCATCAGTAATAATAACTTTCTCAAACATCCATGAGAAAATGCCCACTGAAATCTTACTGAAGGGGGCACAAGTGCTGATATCAAATACTGGCTCTGGTCTTTGTCCTGCAGCAACCCTCTTAAACTACAAACTCCCCCATCTCTCTTTCTCACTGTTGTCTTTGCTCTGATATTTCTCTGCCCGGTCTTGCAACCATATAACCTCTGCAGAATATCAATCAATTGGACTGTAGCACACTTCATCATTTGGCCCTTCAACTCAGCCTTCTCTGCTTTCGATCAAGCAATCAACTGATTGTTCGTCAGCCTCCTGAACCCTTCCCGAGTCACCCCACGGACTTCAGTTGAAATGTCAACCAAATTAGCAGCCAGACTACCTGCGAGCATCACTAGCACACAGAAAGACATTCTCAGCCACGGCACTGCTACCACATGGAGCTAACAACTGCGCAAGACAAACAACTACACAACTGCACTTCTGGCCATCAACAAAGTTCCTGACAGGCTGTTAATGTCAAAGGTGCCTCTGTTTGAAAATCCAAACAACTCTGCTGCTACTGGCAGAAGCCTCCTCCATCTCAGCCTTTTGTATGCACCCTGGTGTCTCTTTATTTCTAAGTTTATTCTCATTTGGGGATTGTTTGCAGTGCCCCCTTGCATATTATTTGTTATGCTGTTGTTTATGGTGCTTTGCTCTGTTGATGCAGCAGGGAGCATCCCAAAAAGCAGAACCGCGTGGACATGTCAGTGTGTGTTGAGAGCTGTATGTGCAACATGGTGTAAGTGTTCCTGACAAGTAAAAGTATTGTAGTCATTTATAATGATCAAAAAGGTTATGTTTCTAAAATTAGAAATGATCCCTGTTATTTGCTATTTGGGCTACACAGGCTCATGGGCAAAACTAGAGTTCTCCTGCATTCCTGATCATTTGAATGGGAAGTAAATATTTAATGAAATGATGTAATAGTTCTCTAATCTTTCATTTGGAGTATGTTTTGGTGTAAGGAATGAATCCTAATTGTTGTCTCCTGACATATCATTTTCCTGTTTCTGTAATGGCCATTGGAGGAAGACATGAACTGCAGGTTATCATAGTCAACACTAACTGTAGGATGATCCAGTAAAGTGTAGCAACAGTGGAAGTGTCTTCTGTTTTCCCTCATAGCATTCTTGGCATTTACAGCCTTTCCCACTGGATGTTATATGCAGTGCAAGAGGGGCTTCAAGTGTAACGGAAGCTGTACAGGAAACTGAATATATCACCACCTTTCATTATTTCTGCTTCTGAGGCAAGCATGCCTGTAGTCATCCTTGTGTTCTTATTGTACCACTATAATTGCAAGAGGATGTTTAGCAGATAGGCAGATGAAGGGTGCATGTGGGTGCCTGTACTAAAGTGCTCATGTCAAGGTCAAAATGTGCACACACAAAAAACATGGTTTTGTAACATGTGCAAAGTTAACATGAGACACTAACAGAAGATTAAATTATATTTACCAGAGTTGAAGGTTAGCTAGGACTACATTCAAAGTAATTCTCTTGACTTTCATTCAGCCTGAAGCAAGGTAAAATCTGCTGTCTCCAGCTATCAACAATGAAAGGAAGGTTCATGTTAATATGCATCCCAGAGTTTTTAACACCTACAAAAGTAAGTCATCCATTCAGTTTTTTCACAATATAATTCAGGTTCCTTTCAGTATGATTTGGTAAAGGTGGAGACAAGCCATCAGTGCTACTTCATTCATTGCTGATATCTCTTGTATTATAAGCAGTGTGTTGTGTTAAGGCAGGATTTGGACCCAATAGCAGAGACGCAGACATGGGGCAAGGGTAAAATAGGTATCTATTGAGTGGATAATGAAGGGAGTCTCCAGGTATGCAGGAAACTCATTGCTGGGAAGTCCTGGGAATGAGGCTAGAGGCACTGAGGTGGAGAGACAGCTCAGCGACACGCTGGAGAGCACAGAGCTCAGGTAGTGGGAGTACAACGTTGGAGGCAAGAGGCGCTGGAGCTGGAGATCGGTGCAGGAGAACTCACCGAGCACAAGACACAAGAGATCAAGCACCAGTAATCAACACAAGAGAGGTGAAGACTAAATATAAATTTCTCCTCGCAGGTAGCACAAATAAAGTGGCCAACTTTACCACTAAGCAGCAGAAACAATCTGGCAACGAGTCCTCTGCTGTGCTTGATTGTGATGAGTCCCAGCTGTGTTAGAGCCAGCTCCCAATCCACCTGGAGAACCATGCCCAGCCTATGCCAAAAAAAGGACACACAGCAACCAAAGTCCCACACCTCTCCACAGTACACAGGGAAATACCAGAATTTCCCAAACCACCAAAAAGTGTAGTTTTCTTACAGTGGAGTCCAGTACTCTGAATACAAATATCAATAATACTTAAGTAATGAAAAAAAAAAAAAAAATCATGTATATGGCTATGATTCATGTATGTATTTGTTGAGTTTGGTGCATTCTGAGGCTGTATGGAAGGTTGAAACAGTTTTCCTTGCAAAAAATGGGACAAATAAATCTAATTCTAAATCAAATACTTATTCCAAATTTGCACACTATAAAAGATTCAGCTGAATAAAGAAACGCAGCACCATTGTATTTTAATTAATTCTAGCCAGCAGGGACACATTTTCTTACTTGTTTATGATTGTACCATAATTCTCATAGGCCCTGTTCAACCCCCTCAATATGTCATGTTTAATCAGCAGTTTATGCCATGAAAAAGATGTAGGCTGGTGCTTACCTAAGACAAATGGTGCCTCTTTACATCCCGAACTTACATCCTCTAAGTTTGGCACACAAAGCTGCTATTCCATGCTATTCCATGTTTTCCACTGCTGTAAACAAAATTATCCTAAGGCATTTATTCCCTGCCATAAAGTGTCTGACAATCTGTCCAATAATGTGTTTCACACAAACAGCAATTTCTTGACAGGGCTTGCTTACAATGACAGCCATAATGCATGGAGATCGAAGCTACTGTCAGGATTTCAGTCTAAAGTAACACTGTTT
The DNA here is from genome assembly GCA_037975065.1 of Chaetodon trifasciatus. Lineage (NCBI taxonomy): Eukaryota > Metazoa > Chordata > Actinopteri > Chaetodontiformes > Chaetodontidae > Chaetodon > Chaetodon trifasciatus. The sequence continues at coordinate 7,795,925 of JBBMOE010000012.1, forward strand.
ATGCTTGTGCACAGCGGGGGGGAACAAAAGCTTGTCAGGTTGTGTGTTTCATTGAGAGCTGTTTATTACTTTTGGATGATAGGAAAACAAATTGGCGGTCGACTATGACAACAACCTATCTCAAGTACTGAAAACACAAAACCACTGAACTGTAAAAATGTTATCTTCAATTAACTCACCTCTTGTCACAGCCCCATTGTAAATATTTGCTGCTGTAACTGTAATGTTATTAAAAAGAATAAGAATAATTCAGTTAGTGGAATGGGCTTTGATTTCAAGTCACACACTCTCTGATTGTCCTTTTATTCCCTCTTTAATTCCCTATAGACAGTTTCCCCCAGAGGGACACCATAAGGCTGAGTCCCTCCAGACTCACTGATTGATAAACATACAAGCCGCCAATATGACTGCACATTTCTCTAATTTCTCTAAAAGTATGGAGAAGATACAGACTGACATACTGTGTGTCTTCCTGATCTCCACTGTCTCTCAGCAGGAGGAAAAGAACCACATGGCACTCAGGTCACATTATTTATATAGCACCTTTCAAGAGCAGACATCAGAAAGTGCTTCAAAAAAAAAAAAAGTTAAAATGAATAAAACACAGACAATGAGCGCCATGTGGCTCATCGCCATCAGAGTGATATTCTACCTAAATTTATGCTCACATTAATCCTCCATCCTGCTAATATTCAGTCCACCTTCCTTTCACTTCAGTTACAACCCATCAGAGGTGGAAGAAGTATTCAAATCATTTACTTAAGTAAAAGTAGCACTGCCACAATATAAAAATACTCCATTCAAAATTTCACTTCAGTCAAAAAAAAAAAAAAAAAAAAGATCACTTCAGTTAAAAGTAGAGAAGCACCGGCAAGAAAAAGGACTTTGTGTATCAAAAGGAAAAGTGGCTGCTGTCAGTGTTATACTGTGATATTACTGAATCATTATCATGTACTAATGCATACTATGCAAGCAGTAATAAATGGTTTCACTGGTCAAAGTGGAGCTAATTTTGACTACTTCATGTACTTCTGGTTGTTTAATCTGTAAAAATGGATCATATATACTGAAACTATATTGATCAACTATGTTTTTTATGTAAGATGTTAATTTGAAAAGTAACTAGTAACTAAAGCTCTTAAATAAATGAAGCGAAAAGTATAATATTTCTCTCTGAAAAGTATGAAGTAGTATGAAATCCAAATACTCATTTACAACACAAGTACCCAAAAAATGGTAACTTTCCACCACTAAAGCCCATCCAACTGGCAAATTCAAGCATACATTTCATGTTTCGATGTGAGTTGAAAAAGAAAAAGAAACATTGATGCACCATGTTTGGAAATGGTGTATCGCAATAATTCCCATAATCTCTAAATAATATCATTTATATTTGCATGATTCTGTCATTTGTCCTAAATAAAGATTGGAATATTGTTTTCTTTTTAACCAATATGCAGGGTCCCTATTAAAGAATATTGAATGTCTCTGATACAATTAGTTACTCTGAAGTGATGAATGTTAAATACTTGTAATTATTGATGGTAAAATATAACACAGACTTGGTGTAACAAGTGGTCATTGAGTAGTCTGCACAATTTTGTCCTTCAGGCAAATGAAGTTCACAGTGAAATGATGCAATAAAGAGTAACAATGTTTTCATTATCAGTAACTGCTGATTTCTAATCTACTGTACAAAGGTACTGTGATTTCCCCCAGTTTCCACACAAGAGTGCCTAATTAGTAATCAGTACAAGTGCTCAATGCTGATAAAATACAAAATGATGATCTGCAGAATACCTTTCATTCTTTTTTTTCACGGGCTGAAGCCGGGGCTTTCAACAAAAAGCTGCTATTTAAATCAATACATCCCTCATTACAGAATGATGAATATTTCATCACCGAGACTATTACTTCAAATGAATAATTTAACTGTGTTATATCAGTCAGGGTTGGGGGTTCAGTGGTACCCTGGTCCCTCAGCTTTTAAACCCAACCACTCATTATGAAGCTCTTTAAAACACTGCATAACCCCACCAAAAAGGTCCCGGATTCGGTTCAGAGATTGTTCTCTCTGAAAATGCCAGGGTCGCAGTTCAAACCAGCGACAGTAAAGGCATCCTCAGCTCCAATTAGTCGTGATATATACATTATACTGAGAGCGTTTTTCTTTATTATCATGAGCTCCATGAATGGGGAAATCTCATGTGGATGTATTGCTTTTGTGCTCATTATAAATACCAAAACCCCCTCATGACCTAAAACAGTAATGTATCAATTATTCAAAGGACTGAAAGGAGTAAACGTAGGTGGCTTTGGAACTGCTTCTGTGCAGTCTGGCTCCTAATAACTTTTTTTTTTGTTAACTTGAAGAGTTTTGTTGTTTCTTGCTTCTGCTACAACTCAATGCAACATAGAGTGACTATAACAATCATTTTGATTGTCCTAAATTATTTTGACATGAATTCATGCAGCAATAGATACCAGGCCAATTTGAAGGAAATATCTGGTTCATTGTTGTGAATATCACATCAGAAAAATAATCATGTTAAGGATATTGCATGCACATTTTGGACCCAGAGAAATGATGCCAGTAAGGGCACCACATCAAGCAAAACATGCATTTGGGTTGTTTTTCAAAGCGATCTAATTTGTCATTGAGTTTGTTGGTCACTGCTGTTCCACAGGCATAACATAATGCAGCTGACACATTCTGGTGGCAGGTGATGAACCTGGCCCTGCACCGCAGACTCTTCTTTTCCCTCTTCCCCCTTTCCACACTTTGTCAATATTCAGCTCACACAGTTCCTGTATTGGCAGCTCATTTGCTGTTGAACCGCTTCACGATGAAGTGAAGATTTAAAGCAGTGAATTTAAATGGAGGATTTAAAGTAAAAATCTTTGAGTAATCGTTTAAGGCCTAAAATATCATTCCAATGCAGTACCGATGGACTAAATTTTGGTACCCTAAACATGAGTTCAGTAATACTACAGGAAGGATAGCTTTCTTATCAGTGACATCAAATTCACTATCATACATTAAATATCGAGTGAGTAGATTTTAACCTTTGGGATTTCCGCGGGGAAAAGGGATGAATCCACTTCCCCCCCTCTGAACTTCATCAAAATGGAGATAAGAGTTCTTTCAAGTGCTGAGCTGTGCTGGGTATTAACTAACACAAGGTCAAATTCAGTGTTCATGTAAGATTATGGAAATGTCAGTCTTTTCGCTTCCTCTCGACTCTAGTTGTTAAGAACAATGACATGGAGAGCACAGTGGTTAAGTATGTCATACACAGATAGATGTGATGATTGTGTGAGAAACACCTATTTCAGTCACATGCCGGCTCATTTGTAGTCTTTCACTCAGACAGGTTATAATTGCTGTGTAATTACTTCCATTAGCATGAATTGCTCTTCTGAAGCTTGAGTATGTAATGACATATTGTGAATTCAGATAGTGGAGCATGGGCATCACGAGCTCTGCAATCTTCTCCTTCAAAAGGCTGCACTGCCTCTCTGCAAATAAGGCCTTTATCAAATTAATTCATCGGTATCGTAGCACAGAAATCCAGTGTATCTGCAGATATAGCTTAATCCTTTTGGGCAAAATGTTGGCTGAGGTGGATAAAATAGCTGCTTCTTCTACAGGCATGAAAAGACTGACATTCATGATGCAATTCAATAAGTGATATATAGCTGTGGCCAACGTCAACTTTGTTATAAGCATTTAAGCTTTGTCCAGGCATCTCTGTGTTCTTAGTCTTATTTTATGATTCCTATTTTGGAAATTTGAGCAATTTACATTACGCTACTAGGCTTTTAAGTATAACAGGATGATCACAACCCTTCTTTTTGTTTAAGGTGAAGCAAATTTTCCTTTATTAACATCCAATTTTTTACTTTAAAGGCTCAAAAGGTGTCTGTGCAAAGTCCACCTTTGTAAGCAACACGACTGTGGTGACCAGCGCCAGAGTTTTCACGGTGGAAAAAAGTATTAAAAGGTCGTTGAAACATCTCAAACCTGCCCTGCAGCACTGCACCCTCCTCCACTGTCCAGCTGTGAGCCTTTATTGGATGATATACAGTAAAATCAGTGTTTTACATTATAACAGTGTCCTAATATCTTTGAACAAAGTCGTTGTAAGAACTTTTGAATATTTATGGAAAAATAATTGTTAGTTCAGCAAGTGTGCAGGAGACACGTTTAAATGGCTTCATCTGCATAACTAGTGAGCTTCAAAAGCTTTTTTCATAAAATTTACATTAGAAACATTTTCTAAATGCAACACAGCTTCTGATTCTTGACTGCAAGTAAAATCCATGCACGCAAAAAAAAAAAAAATCAACCCAGTTTTTAAACTAAATTAAGGCTAATAAAAAAGGTTATAATTGTTTGAACGCTATGTCGCACCCTGACCTTTGAGCATCTAAAGCGATGTATTTAACATGGCTGGTAAATCTTTTTAACAGTGAGCCATTCATATCCTCTCTTACAGTCTCTCCTAGACTATGCTGATAGCGATGGTGGAAGTAACTTATCTAGATGCATCTCTCCCCGGACGCTCCCCTATCTCTCCATCCTCTGTCCGAGAGACCTACTGAATGACAAACTGTACTGTTCTCTGTGGATCAATGGCTCATAAGTATAAACCAATTTCCTTTACAAACTGCACTCTGGGAAATAAACAGACACAGTGCCTGAGGAGCCTGACACTGTGTAAGCTCCAACAGCCGATTATTCATTTTAATGTTGTGAAACTTTAGCAGATATGCCAAACTTTGGAGATTAGGTTAAAAAGTAAGTCTTGCAAAAGTGAAATTCAACTCAAAATAATGTTTTATATGAGAGGTGAAAAGAGAAATAGCTATTGTACATAAAGTCTTTTTTGGACGACTGCTTTTTAAAGATTATCTCACAAGACAATAGCCGCGGTTTTACATGTTAACAATGGCAGCACTGATTAAGAATTGCTCATTTCCCCTGCCAACTCTTTTCCAAAGCACATGTTTTGATCCACTAATTTAATTTCACTATGGCATGAAAATAACATCTCAGAGATTTTAGACTGCCATGTTCCGTGATAAGGGAGCGCAAACTGTTCTGAAACTTGTTGATACGTTCGAAGATGCTCTGACATTTGAGACTTGCGAGTCAGCTGTTGAACACACTACAAAAAAAAAACATCCTGTTTACAACAGCTTGCTTGCTTACCCTTTTGAGATATGTAACATTATAGCTCATCAGTGCAATACTTTCCAGCTGTCAACAGAGTATTGAAAAGTCCTTGAATGCACCACCAAAGACAGGTTTGAAAAGACAAACTGTATGCATTTTTCAGGTGCAATGATTTGTTTTCATTTGTTTTTCCCCTGCATGGTTACCTTGAGACTAATACATAACACATGTCAAAATGTTGCTTGTATAGATATTTTACTGTTTATTCTCCCCTGTTGGAATCGATTGCAACCCAATAACAAACAATGTTTAACAGCCGGCTTTCATGCCACAGTACAGACTTAGCATTTCCCATTAATCCTGAAAAAGCTTTAGAAGATTATTGTTGTAGTCTGATCTGTAAAATGAGCGTCTGCTTACTGTTACTCTTACAATGACATCTATTCTTTAACATGGAAGTCTATAAGACTTTGCACTTTCCCTTTAATACGTAAAAGGTAAATGGACTTAAAATGCTGGTTGGTATGAAGAAACTATTCAACACCCTTTGTTGGGTATGGCATTGTTCTTTCTCTTAAATTGCCTCCACAGTAATTAACAGGAGTTCTCTGATCTTCAGCATCCACCCACACCCTCATCATCTCTGTCCTTGAAGTTTCAGTCTTCCCTTTACAGTGTGTTTTACAACTGCTGTCATTCTCAAACTTAATACTTATTTCTTTTTCTTGCTGATAATCGATTGTGCAACTGCCAGTGCCAACTTTGGATAATTAAATACAAGTCTGCATCAAATGAATCTCTGATCTTTTACACTATAGATTTCTGATAATTGAATTGTGGCTGAGTGACGGAGGATTGGTCCCATTGATTGAAGCTACTCTTGATGGAGTTTCAGTTATACACCAAATTGATTTCAAATGGCGTCCCTTCTTCTTGCTCATTTTGAAATTCTTATTTGACTAATTGGGCTTATTGAATAATGACAAAATGTTCTTTTGGGTGTCCTGGACCTCTAAAAGTAACCGTCAGATCATTCTTGATAAAGTGTCTGATATTCATTTGTATTTATTGATTTTTCCAACGATTTTGTGCTGGACTTTATGAATCTTGCTGCCTTTTTATTTTCCTAATAGCTGTATTACCATTCTCATTCCCAGGTCGCCAAATACCGATGTATCACACCCCTCGGCATCTCATGCAGATACACAAGGTACCTTTTAGCATCTGTATGAGCTGCATGGTTAGACTAACCCATTGGTCAAGCGTTAGTACCCGACCTTGGCAAATGCACAGTACCGATCAGGCAGGACGTACGGATCGGGCTGTCTTGGTGGGTAGAGTATTGACAATCTACACTCAGGTAAAAGTAAAATTACTCCCATTTAAAATGACTCAAGTGAACATGAAAATTATAATTTGAGAAACTTAAGGTAAGGTCAAATAAGGGTGCGTGAAATAAGAAATAATGTTGAAGTTCCTTTCTGAAGCACAGCAATTTAAAAGCGTAACAGACCAAGAGCTACAAGATAAGCTAAAGTCATTATCATAGCAGCAAAGATTAACGCTACACATGAAATTTAAACATAACTAATGGTAGCTAGCTAACTACATTTTCACCTACAATATGAGCAACTTACTTCAATGTGCATGCTTGCCCCTAAGCCTAAACCTAACCCAAACTTAAACAAACCATGATCCAAGTTGTTTGGCCACCTTAACCTAAACAAACAGTGACCATTTCAAATTGTTAACACTGTCAGATGCTTTCTGGCTGGCGTCTCATACAGATGCTAAAATGTACCTTGTCATCTGTATGAGACACAGAGGGCTGTGACAAAATGTTGTCAGTATTTAACAACCTGGGAATGAGAACGGCTGGCTATTAGAGGCCATTATCATTTAAAGCTAAAGGTCTTTAACAGTAATGCCTTCGGAGTCACCTAAGTTAATGCTGAACTCAAATAAATATGTGTAGCTGACCATATGGTTATTAGTTACGCTCCCGCCTGCTTGTATGGCTTTAACTGCCAGCACATCTACAGAAGCCTTTTGAGCCTTTTTTCTCTTCCAACACTACTTCACTGCTTCCACTCAGTTCTGAAGAGTTCGTTGATTGCTTTAACAGCACTTGCTTGAGTTCTCTTGATGGTATTGCTCCTTCTAAAAACAAAATTATCAACAACAAAAATCCCTGCCTTGACTAAATGAAACTACTTCAGCCATGTGGAGAGGATGGCTTAATGTTATATCATGAATTGGCATAATGTTTCCAATTACTCGAGAATACTCATCTGCAACAGACATTATTTTGGGGGTTACGTGGGTTCAAAATACTTTTGTGTATTTGAAAGCATGCAGTACAAACATTTTCACTGTTTTGCCGTTACATTGGCTTTTTCAACCACGTCATTTACATAAATCAGAATAGCACTCTTTCTTATTTATCCACTGCTGCTGCTACAACGTGATGAGTGTCTTTCTAACAATGCAAAGCCCAGAAAAAACAACCATTTCATCCATTTTCTACTTGTCATCTGCTTCAGAGTTGGCGTTTACAGATTCATAGCTTTGGACAATAACTCTATGATCACTTAGAATTATGATACCACAAGTTAAGCCCTGTAGTGGGAATATCCTCCTGAGCCCCTAAAGGAAAGAAGGATTGAAATGACTCCACGGACTTTAGCTACTCATCCCTGCATCTCCACACACAGCAAGATGGCATTCAGTGAAGATTCTCGGTCTTACACATCACAGGATATTCAAAAGATCAAAAAGCCTGCGGTAACTGGACTTGCAGTTTGATCTTGAAGTCAGTTTGCTGCTCATCAAAAAGGTTTCAATAGTCCTACACCGTCAGTCCTTACAAATGACTGTCCAAATTGGGACAGTATGGGCAGAACTATCATCTGTCAGCATCGTTTTGATAAAGTTGCCACTAGAAGGACATGAAAACATAGGAAGGAATGTTGATGTCCTCCTGGAGCCTCCTCCACCAGCTAATTAGTGCAAAATAGAGCATCCATATTCTTGAAGAGCAGTCGGCGTAATCGGTGCCAGAACTTAATATATTACTTACAAATGAATATTAAAATATGGACAATCAGAATAAATCAACAAGGCCTGATGAAGACCTGAAAGTGTCCAACGTCAACTTAAAAGGTAACAAAGGCATCACCGTTCATAGTTTCATTTACACCTGGTATTAAAATGGGATCTGGGAACGTTATCCGATGATAAACGATCCGATGTTGCCTTTGTGTTTACATCTGGTCTTTTTGCATTTTCGTTATCCTCATTGAGATCGGTCCTCCAGAGCAAAAATGTATGTGTGAGCAATTTGAGGTGGCGGCAATCAGCCCCAGACTCCCTGTTATTAAGCTATTTCTGTCTTTGTATGAAAAACATTGTGACAGTTCGTCCTGTAGTAGTACTGGTATGTGGGCTACTCTGTCACTAGATAAATGATATGCTTTGTTAACAGCAGATCAGCTGCAGAGATGTGTACACAGAATGCACACCATTGCGTATACAGTTATTTCTCCTGCATATCTTTCATCTTCCACCCACACTGCTTTCATTTTTCATGCGGTTCTGTTGAAAAATACATCTTTTGGTGCTTTCATGGCAAAAAATATATATAATCAGATAATTAAAGGCTGTTTCTCTCAGTCTTCTCGCTCTCTTGCTCCCTAAATTCAACCAATAAATTATAGCTGAGTTAGCTAAAGACAAATGTCTGCATCAAAGTTATGTTGCGTGCTAATGTCAGCACGGATTATGGACTGTTTACCTGTTTACCTGAGATCTAAGCCAAACTACCAGATGTGGTGAGGCAGATCCGATCACATTCCGATCACGGGGCATTTCCACCGTGCATCAACATGCATTTTTCATTGTCAGGATACAGATCGCATTTTAATACGTGGTGTAAATTGGGTCCTTGTTTAGTAAATTAGTATTGCAGATTTAAACATTTGATCAATTTTTTTTTTTTCTTAATTTTGGTACAGTTTCATTTCATCTTTCAAACTGACCACATCATGTTGTGGGTGTAGAGGTCTGTCGAGAATGACAGCATACCAAACTATATGTTATTTTCAGAACTTCTGAAAGTGCTGCTCACAATCATAATTACATATTGAAATTGCAGGATGTCGATCTTTGTTGTGAAAGACTTGTACAAAATCATTGGATGGAAAAGCGAAAGCGGAAGAAAGTAAGATAAACTTTAAAATCTTGACGTAAATAGTGCATTTTTATGAACATATCTAGGTTACAAAACACATTTGCAGATTGCGACAGAGACATAGGGGGAAACCAATTCAACAGAACACTGAAAGGTTTTGATCTCTTGGAAGAGCCATTTTCTCTGAACCTCCTACTTAATGTTTTGACACCGTTATCCATGTAAATGCTCAGCCCGGTGCTTATGCATACTGAGAGCTCTCTTTTGCACATGAATTGTCAGAGTGGTTGGAGATCATTTAATTCTTAGGAGATGGTGATTAACACATGCATTCATTTCAGGTTATGTACCTCTTTGATGCCAGCGGGGAGAGAGAGGCAGAGAGAGAGACCAGAAGAAGAAGGGGGAAAGATAAAGTGGGAGAGAGATGAGGCGGAGGAGGAGGAGAGAGGACGAGAGGGAAAGGGAGGGAAAGACGAAAGAAAGAAATACAAAGAGACAGACAGAAAGCCACGCGGGGATGGGAGAGGCAAATCCCTCACAACCACGTATTACTGATGTGTGGCAATGTGCAGGAAAGAGTCTTCATTAACACTGTTGATACTAAGTACAGCCTCATTCAAAAGCACAAAGAGCACTTTGCACCGGCAGACATTATCAACATTGCTCTTAGCTCGACAAAGGCTGGAATGAAAAGAGGCAGCCATGTATTGTACAATAAAAGCTGCCTGTAATCACGTCGCAATTTCCTCTTTAACAACATTGTCCTTCATTGACATCATGTTCAATTAAAAGCAAAATTTCTGCACATTTTTGGGCGCAGTAAATGTGGTATTTGTGGCGGGCTGGAGTGGGGGAGGGGTCTTTTTGAAAACTGAATAAACATCACTGAATAAATTATGTGCATATATGCATCTGAGAGTGAGGGTGGAGTATAATGTAATATGGGTAGTTATTGACTGTATGGAGAAAGGATTAAAGATGGGCAGATGAGACTTTTGATGGAGGCTTTGCATTATAATTGTAAGATTTAACCATTTAAAGGGCTACTGAGACAGTCATTATCCTCGCCATGATACTTTCAGCCAGTCTCATACTGTATGGAGATGTTTTCTTTGCCTCACCACACACAATATGCCAACACCTTCCTTTGGGTAAATACCTCATTGTTTTTAAAGGTCATGTCCCAAATACTGATTCATAGCTCATGCAAAAGGGCAGATGTTCTTGAATGAATCCACAGCTAAGGTCATTCACACAGAGTAATATCCGTCTGTACACTGTATCTGTTATCTATAATCTTCCTAACCATCCATGCATCTTATCTGTGATCCATCCATGCTTCATCTCTGTGGATCAGCGGCTAGCAGCAGGTCATAGTCTGATTCCAGCCCTTGAGTTATGTTTTTAAGTGCAGTAGACAAAACACTTTCTTCATTCTTTAGTTTTTTGTTCTAGATATCTGCTGTATTATGCTAAGCGAAATCCATGTCAAGGGAAATTGCATGAGATGTGTTTTGGTTTATTTCTTGATGTAAATCTGGTGCTCTAAAGCCTGTCATTCTAGCATAGGGCCATGCACAGTACATGCTCAAATCATCTGCAGCTCTACCTAAAAACCAGCACAGCGAGACAATAAGGAGTGACAGGGCTCCACTCAAACTGTCAAACTGCAACTTTAACTGAAGTAGTGTCATTTCTTCAAGTTAGTGCCGTCTCTGGTTTTGCCTTTGAAATGACACTTTGGAGGTGATTCATAGATTTAAATATTCTGCCTTCACAATTAGTCACAAGAGTCTGGAAAAGGTTTGTGGGGGAGTTGTTTTTAAAACTCCTTTATGAATAATGCACAGAAAAAAGTAAGGCAGTAGGAGAGCAATACTGTATAATCTCAAGGTAGTGGGCCTAATGATTTCAAATAGTGTGAACAATTTCAACTGCAGCCTTCAGAACAGAATTCCGATCAGTCTTATTCATTAATTAAAAATAATAATAATAATCTTCATTAAGCCCCACTCCCTCACCATTGTACGTCTTTCAGTTTACTTTGGCAGCTAAAAATGACAACTGTTAGCTAGCTAATTTAGCATCAGTTGGTTGAAAATGTGGTCTTCAGCTGACTCATTTAAAAACAAGAACCCCGTAAAAAGTGTCTTGAAGAAGTAAGTGATGATAATGCCAAAAAAAAAAAAAAAAAAAACACTCAAGGATAGAGCTGCACATTCCAAGCAAAAAGCTAGCATCATCTCAGCTCATCTGATGATTATTTGCAATATAGTCTCATGGCACTAAATACTACAGAATTTGTATACACGGACACAAAATTTCCATTTTTCCATTTTCCAATTTTGCTGTTTATATGCATAATACATGATAGAGCATGATAACATGATATAACATGATGACATTATAGAATATGGTATAGTGCAGCATAAATATATGGGATATAAAGTAGTAGTAGTAGTAGTAGCAGTAGTAGTACAGCAATATAGCATAGTATTGTATAATATAGTATTAAAGTACAATATAGTATAAAATTATATGTAATGAATAATAAAGTAATGCATGTGTAACCCAGCGAGATGATGGCTCCTCACTCCCCGGCCCCGGCAGAATCCCGGGAACCCTCCTGCACGCCCGGGTGGAGAAGAGTGACACTGCGTTGTGTTAAGGGCAGGTGTGTCTTGCGGGAGAGAAACGGAGCCAGGTTCTTTTAATGCGGTCGAGACTTTTATTTTTTCCTTCACCGGAACCAGCAGTCACTTCGGGCACCTTGCAGAGTACTTGCAGAGCAATACGAAGCATTTTTTAGTATTACAAAAAGTGCAAAATAAAAGATTGATTTAATATGTCTTTTCTAGACAGTAAATCAACTGAAACTCACATGAACCTGCACTTAAGCATCTTAACATTCAACTACCGACACAAATTGGGTGGATGGGTGGTGTTAGTTCTTAGTTTTTAATGTTTCCTGCGAACTGCAGTTTTAACACAGCTTACCTTGCAGAGCAATACGAAGCATTTTGAAAATACGGTGCCCTGCACGGGACAAAACTAGTGCGTATGGCAAGCGGCACAATAACAAAAACAACGCAAGAGCAGCACCTAGCAGTCACTTTATATCACTACCTTACAATGTATGTAATGTACTGCAGGTACTAAGCTAGTTAGCAGGACAAAAAAATGTAATTTTACATAGGAGCAGATTAACACACACTTTAATCCATTCCTTATACTTTTGTGTTTTTGGTTTTGGAACAGCAATAACACAGCACGCCATCCTCCAAACTCCTTCACTGCTAAGTACCTCTATCATTACTGTCTCACACACGCCGCTTCGTCACATTAAGAAATCCAAAGCTTGACAGGCATGTTGTGCATAGTAAAGGTTGCTAAGCTACGATTGGACAGTCACTGCTGCAGATCAAATTGTGGCATTATTAATGATGTTTTAGTTTACTGGGTTACTTCGACAGAATCCCTGCAGACATGAATTTTATTAGCTCTATTGGCTATCTTGAAGCATTTAAACAACAATCCAAAGGTTAAAAGCACTCTTGCTATGATATTTAAGTCTGTGCCTGAAAAAGTCTTTCACAAAACATTAAACCACAGATACAAAGCTATAATGCCCACCATAAAACAACAAAGAGAGGTCACTCCATGAAAAGGTCTTGACTGACTTTATAGATATTATGTGGTAGAGCTATATTCAGTGGATATACATATTCTACCCTCCTTGTCGTGGGTGTAAAGACTGAAACTGTAAGTTCACAAAGTCAGTAAAATATTGTTTTATCAAAACTTCAAAAAAGTTGCCCCTAGTCTTGTTTGGATTTGAGCTCTTCTTAGCTTTTTTTGCCTTGAGTGACTCACATAGAGTAATTTACATTTATATATATTTTTGCTCTAAATTTTACTGTCACAGTTGTAGCTTGGACACATGATGCTGTGAGCATTACCATAACGCTCCGGCAGAGCCACAGATAATTTTATGATAGATGTCTTTGGAAATAAAGGATGGTATTTTACCCACTGGTGAACATGTGCTTCCAGCCTCATATTTTGCTCTGGATCAAGGGATGGCGTTGAAATATTTATGATGCTGATGAGACATTTCGCCTCTTGCCACATAAAGTTATGTCCAAATGGTCTAATTTGTCATATTCTCTGCTTTCAAAAGGATGCCCCAGAGCATTCAGTGCTGCGTATCTCTTTTGCAAGGGTGCATTTACAGAAAACAAATTAATTTGTACTGCACCTTTTAGTGGGAAACCTCTTCCTATTTTACAAGAGCACTTTGACCAGCAGCAGTCTTTATAAATCGAATTACCCAGTGTCCTTGAGTGTTGATGCTTGCTTTTACAGGAAGAACGTAAAATAAATGCAAAAACTGCCAGCGTATGTTAGAGTGTAGCTTTCATTTGTTTGTTTGCAAAAGAAATCCGTCCTGAATATTTCTGTTACTTTAGAAAAGAGAAAATACAATTTCCTTTCAGCGGTTGCACTCTGCTGTATCAGCCGATGATGGTGTATGGAGGAAATGAGAGGGGACTTGGGGGAGCAGGAGGAAGAGGTGATAGCCCTAGTATCATCATGACTGGGCTGTCACTATGTGTGGACAAACCGTGTGGGGATGATGGGGGACAAAGGAGGCGATTAGTTGGACAGAGCACTCGTAATACACTCTCGGGGGACCAGTAAGTCAGGCAGCTCAATGCTGCAGCCAGGTTCACTGAGCAATTAAGAGAGCTGGGAGAGTCAAAGTGGCTTAGCCTGATGCTCCGCAGCTCAGTGCCAGTGCTGAGAGCAGAGGGTCACTTTCAACCCATATCAGTCCACCTGTGTGTCTTAATGCTCCCATCCACACTGGCTAGATGAGCGGAGAACAGAGCCAAAGGGACAAGTGGGGCCAAAGCAGTACATGGGAGGAATTATTCTCCCCTTTCCCCATAATTGTGTCTGACATATCCTTTGGCTTCTTTCCCAGATCCCTAGCAATACATATATTTTTCTTTATACCCTTGTTATCCCCTGCTCCTTAATGAATTATTTATAGTGGGGAGAGTGAAGGGGTAGAGAGCTTTTCCCTCAGAGTAAACATACCAATAAAAGGAGAGATGACTGCAATAAAATGATATGGAAAGCATCATTTGCCCTTTTGCCAAAATGAGTTTCAAAGTGTTATGGGCTACGCATCACTTTTGAACTTCAAAAACAGCCAAACTCTTTAGCAGCATGATTCTCTGGATACATGTGGTCTGATTGAAATTGTAGGAATTAGTATCACACTGGTCTTTGTTGTAAATGCCATCAAAATTCATTTGCGATGCACAAACAATTTTAACTGTAATAATCCTGGCTGCTGCATAAAGGGAATCGATTAAATCGCATTTTCTAATGCAGTTTTACCTCCATGGTAAGTGCAAACATAGTAATAAGATTGCAGGTTCCTCCCAATTTTAGAGTGAGTGTCAAATATTACCCATGACTACCTGGCAATCAGAAGCACCAATAGAAGCCTTACTGTACTGGAAGCATTTCTACAGTAAGGCCTGAGGACAATGCTCAAAATATGTTTTTTTTTCTGATTTGCTTCTTTTTCCTTTTCCACCAGTCCGCAAGACAAGCAAGATTACAAGAATGAAGGCAGTGATGCCTTGAGGGGAACAATTTCCAACTTACCGGCAGCACATTCATGAGCACTCTCTCACCTAAAGGTCCTGAGAGAAATCTGTGTTCCAATTTACAGCTTCCACGAGAATGTGAGAAATAACTGTTCTGAAATGAGGAATCAAGCTCTTTGTTACATTTCATTGGAGAGGTAACTGTCAGCTTCATGCAGAGATCTCAGGGTGGAAATTGAACATCACTCAATGACTCTCCTTTTCCCCCAGCATGTACCTATGTGTTCTGAAATCTTAATTTACAACCACTCTCATTTATTCTCAAGTCCTTTCAATGATTTTCACACATGTGGAAGTGAATTTATCTGCATGAGGGTTTTGATCATTCAGACACACTTGCCTGCAGACTTCCAGGTTCAGAATTGAAGGAAAGGGCAATGATAGGTCAAAGCAGAGAGCCTGTTAATTGAAGTTGTACATTATAAAAGGGTGAGTGGGGGATGGGGGGGTCTGTTCATTAATAATTGATCAAAGAGCCGTTAAATTGAAATGTGTTTGCATCAATTAATCATCCCCCCAGATGCCACTAATCAGCCTTTTCCATTGCAGCATCATAGCAATCCTGCAGACTACACCAGTTGTGCTGAGCCTAAGCCATCATTCATCATGCATTTCTATGCTCTTAAAGCTGGCCTCACGTCTGTGACAGAGTGATTAAAACACTATTGCCATTGAGCGCTGCAGGCTTTACTCACAATCCCCACTGAAAATTGGCTGCTGTCTATACTATACAGTGTGAAACTTGATTATCATGTTTCTACAAGTTATTGATATTCTTTGAACTTTAACAGGGTGAAGAGGCGTTCCGCCCAACCTTCAAAATGTGCAGTTCAATCACCATCAGGCTCGACAATTAGCGGTTGAGGCGGTGGACACCCATTATTGGTTTGTGAACAATGCACAATACAATTTAAAACAATGAATTTAAGGATAACTTAATCATAGCTCATGGTTACATTTACCGTTATTTTGCTTGACGTGTAGGTAAAAAAGGTTACATGTACAGTGCTTTGACTTAATTCATCTTAAATGCATCATCTGGTGATCATGCAAGTTACCCAAATCAAACACACCCACAATGGGATTTAGCTCTGATGTTAAGAGAGTGACAGTGAGGCTGTTACATGCTGCATTGATTCCTCCTTAAATCAGTCTGAATCCAGTTAGGTACAAACAATGAAAACTACTACATGATGAGGTTGCTGCTGGATGTAAATACACTGAATGGCTATTGCAGAAAACACAGACCTTAAACACTATAAAAACATGGAGTTTTTTACATGAAAATCATCAGGATAGCTTTATGAGCCACTCCTTCATGTGACAGGAAGTTATTCAATTCATTTGAATGAATGCATCATCTGGCGAGCATGCTAGGTTACCTAAATCGAACTCACCCACAATGGGATTGTGCATCCAGGAGGTGCATGCATGAATGTCACACGGTTGCTCCAGGGAGGATGTAGTTTGAAAAATTAAAATACTGAATTCTTTGGGGGGGGGGGGGGGGGGAATAAGGAAAGAAGTTGCACTTCAAACTGTGGAGCACTTGGAACTTTGTGGAGTTCAAGGTTCAAAAACTGCTAAAATAGGTGCGTTTACTTATGTTCACATTTACTTGTCAAGGATGGGCTGCAACCTACTCTCCATGAGAGAACCTCAACAGGCACCACTTTGTGTGGAAACAGCATTGTATGTATGTACTGCATGGTGTCAAAAAAATGTGTGCTGGGAGGCTGCCCCTGCTGTGGTGTTTGTATTGCTGTGTGTTGTCCATACCTGTCAACATTAGCATTTGAAAAGGAGGAAAATTTTCCAGTGCCCCGCCCTGGGCCATCCCACCACCCTTACCGCTGTCCACATACCTGTCACATTTAGACAAGGGTATGCACAGTGAATCCTAAAAACCCACCACTAGGCAGCCACTTGCTTTAAAATATCAGCGCAATAAGGTCTGAGTTAACTACTTCCTATATTAATTGGCTACCGTCAGGTGGTCAGAATCACATACCTGTTTCATCTGAAATGCTGTGAACATCCCTAAATTATATAAATGAAAATACAAAGGCCATATAAATTTACCACCTAGTTTATTTATGTATTACTTGAAGGTTATCTACACATCACTTACACATTATGCTTCACATGTGATTTTGAGAGAGGCTACTGGCAAGAGAGACAATTTGTAGCAGAGTATGATTATGAAAATGGAGGAGAGAGAGAGAGAGTATAAATGCAGTCATTGGCAGAGCATGTTTCTGTGCCTCTTGGGTGAACTTATGCTTGGTCGATTTGCCATGCTGGCTCACATCACCCTTTCCCTCCATGTGATACAATAATATGTGTGTGGCATATTTTACAAAAAGCATGACTTTGACCGTCATTGCTCTTCGTTAAGTACGGCTAAGCCTCCTCCCATTTGGGGAGACACTTGTCCAAATTTTGAGCCTTTTTGGCAGGTAGTCTGCGCCATCCCTCTCACATTCATCCTCGTCCTTTACTTTCTCTGCTACTTCTTTTTCCTCTTCTTGTTCTTGTTTTATTGGTGGGTTGCGTTCAAATGAGCAGCTCCTTGTCAACAGATTTAACAACTAATGTTGTACACACTGCCATCTTGTGTACTGGAGGGAAGTTTAGCAAACACAGCCTTTGTTTGTTGGTTTGTTTAAAAGGGTTACAAATAAATGGGAGGACAGTGGGAGAGAAGGGTAAAATATGGGAGGGTTGACAGGTCTGGTGTCATTTGTTTTGGCGAAGCACTTTTTGTTGTTGACCACTGTTTAGCTAGTTCCTTGAAAACTAATCAATTACTCATTACTCACTGAAAAAAAAATCCATTATTAGCAAAAGTAATGTGTTACATTACACATTAGTTTCACTGCTTGTCATTTCTTTTATTTTGTAATTTGTAAGCAGCAGCTAGCTTAGCTCCAGTGACTGCACACAGCTCTCTAAAGGAGCTCAAAACAAAACAAGGTGACTCCTGAACGAGGGAGTGCCCATGACTAACATTAGCAATCAAGGTAAGAACACAGAACATGTGAAGATGTGACGAGGGGAGGGGGTTTGGACACACGTGCAGAACCACCACGACACGGATATTGCTCATATCAACTTTAATCTCAGACTTGGCAGGTCCAGATAAGCAGCAACAACACAGAGTCTCTAGTAACGCACGGTGCATCAAACACCAAGCAGACACAGACAGCAAAGACTCAGGAAGTGCTGAATATCAAGTCTTTGAGGCTCCTTTCGTGTCTGGTGCGACAAACACCAAATAGTCTCAGGCAAACTAAAATCCAGGAAGCATAAGGGAAGACTGATGGTCAGGGACAAAAGACTAAGATATGTCCAGGAGATCAGTCCATGAGAAAAAAGTGGAGAGTTTTGCATGGGAACAATGACTGTCTGCCAAAGAGTGAGTGTGGCAGAGCAACTTAAATACTGTAGTGACTGCTATGAGCCTCAGGTGTGTGATCAGGTGAGTGGGCAGGTAGGCCTGAGTGTGGAAAAGTACTGATGGCAGAGGTGAGCAGGTAAGAGAACTGAATATACTGTGACAGAATAAGACATCTTGGATTAAAAGGAGTCTCATTTCTCCTCTTTTGGCAAACTGCTTCCCCTCATCTTGCCCCTACACCAAGCTAGTGTTTTGTTTTTGTTTTTTTATTGTTGTTTATAGCATAAATTGCTTAATTCTAGTGAGGTTGTAATGAGGAAGGTTGTTATAATTGGTAGACTCTTGAATGCTAAAGTAGCAAAGCGCCCATCTATGTTTAATAAGTTATTGTTTGGTTTGGACAAATGGCCCTGTGTGGAATATAGTTCTTTTTGTCCACATGAAGACAGATTTTCTCAATGCTGCTGTTTGCCACGTCTTACCTCAGTTAGCAGAGGATAAGGTCATGACAAATGTGGTGTGCTCCAAAGAGTTACCTCCATCTAATCTGCCTGAAATCAAAGGCCCCATCTTTAATTAAGATGAAAGCACAAAGTGATGCCTTTTTGTATTTACTACATCAGTGAACATCCAGGTTAATCCAAGAAGGGATTATCTCTGCTGACTGAGAGTGACCACCCATGTAATAAACTCGCAGGTAAGGTGACTCAGTTTCACAAGGCCTGTGGAGTGACAGAGTGGACCAGCCACAAGTCAGAACGGTCAGTCCCACTAAGCCATGCTAGGGACTGTCCCCATCATCTTTATTTAAAATTTAATATCTCCAGGCTGTGTCTCAGGCCTGATGCTGTTGACATGAAAATGATCAATGACAGTAGATCAACCCCATGGGAAGTGCAAGATACACATCACATGATTAATGGCTTTGCCAGCTGTCATGAACTATACTGGACCAATACAGTGAAGGCTTCATAAATCATAAGTGTTCTGACACATGAAGTTTTTGTGCACTTTGTAAAAGCCAACATTTGATGCATTTTTTTCTATTTCTGCTTCACTCTCAGGAACATAATAGGATCAATGTTGGTTCCACTCTTGTCTGTTTATAGTTACAGTATTCTGTTGACAGTGGTGCTGCTGCAAAATGCCTCAATCTAATGATGAATTAAACATGAAATTTAAGAGTACAAATAAGATGTCCCTGAGGAAAGTCTGTCATGCGCTGTCATACACTAATGAATGTGTCTTAAAGCTGCATTAAGTATTTACCACAAGAGAGAAGAGGGACTCCAGGACAAATTCAGAGCAATAGAGCCCTGATATTCAATAAAAGGTGGGCAAGTGCATCGATAGACAGGCAGGTAGCTCATCCAATCACTTCAGTCGACCCGAATGAAACAATTGGATGGGCTCATGACAGCTTATTACAGAATTTCGACAAATAATACAAACAATGCTTCTACACGACCTCCTCTCAGTTTAATATGGCTCTAATGCAAAGACAGTGACAGTGTTATCAGTGAGGCAAAATCATGCCGGATTACATGCCACATTGTTTCCGTTGAATCCTTCGTGCATGTGAAGGCAATTTGATTCTGGTTAGGGAAAGGCGCACTCTGCCACCGACAATGAAAACTTCTAAATAGAGAGGTAATTACCGAATGTAAATACATTACAGGAACTCATTTGATTCAATGTGTTCAAAAACATCACTTAATGGAGCTTTAAATGGTCTATAACGTTTCATCAGTAGTAATTTTTATTCCTTTTAAGTGCATGGTGTCAATTCCCCAAATTTCACTAGTGATTATTAGCTGCTCGATGCAGCTTTCTGCATTCTTCTGTGTGTTTGTGATAAACATTTTCTTGTTGTTCTTTTCTTATTATGACGATAAACCTGAAATGCCATTCTATCCGATTTTTCTGTATTTGTATTCCACACCAATCATTATACTGCCATGTGGCCACAATAACTATCTTTAATGACTGCATTAGTAAGACAGGTCACCAGGGGTTCAATGTGGGAATGATTACATGTCCACCCACCAGCCACCTACACATATGCATGCACAAGTTCATTACTCAAACATGCATGTGTGTGCAAAGTCTGCACAGATACCGAGAGGACAACAACAGAAGGGGAAAGACGGAGAGAAATAGAGGTCAAAATTAATAGAACACTGAACCTTTACTAACACTGTACAATAGAGAGGCCATTACAATTATAATTATACTCATTAGCCTAATATCTCCTCCTCCATCCTGTCCAGGATGATATGCAACTCTATTGAGATCCATCAGCTTCATACCCGTTGGGACACTGTGAGCATATGGTGCATTTAACGATGTGGAAAAAATTAAATAAATAAAAAATAACTTCACATAAATCCAAAATAATTGTTTATCTGACCATGCCTTCGGGAAAGCATGGCATTTCTATTAAGACTGAGAAATATAAAGAGAAAAGTTACTGTCTTTGTATTTAATTGCTTATATTACTGCACAAGCCAGTAAGCCCAGTTGTCACTTTACTATGTCTTGATTGTAAACATTAAATCTAGATTCACTTATTATTGAACCACAACATTTATTATTATTATTATTATTGTTATTATTGTTATTATTATTATTATTGTCTCCATAAGGAAAGCCACATTTTTAGGCATTAAATCAGAATTTGCCACTTTCCTAGAAGCGCAAAGTTACCCCTCAAAGCATCTCTTCCCCTCTCTACTCACTCCAGACAACTGTTTGTGTGAATTTATCAGGTCATTTTAATCTAACGTGGCAAGGTCAACACACAATGAAGAGCAGCAACTATCACTGAGTGGATCTGCAGAAATATTTGCCAGTACTGACAGGCAAAAACAACAACAACAAAAGCAAGAACAAAAACAAAACAACAAAAATTGGAGAGACATCATGACTTTAGATGTAGCATGTTAAAAGCTTCAAAAATGCAGGTCTCTGTGACCTGATAAATGGAATGGGAAAGCTTAAAATCTCTATGTTTGCCACATTTTTTGTCAGTGTTTCCACATCCATGACTGTTGTTTGGTGGACTTGGTTAGTCCTTGACATGTGACCTGTCCAGGGTATACACTACTCTGTCTCAATGCATGTTGGGATGGGATCCAGCCCTACTGGGACCTTAAACAGGATAAGCTGGTACAGAAAATATGGATTTCCTGGATGCAGTGGAGCCTCCCTGGAGACCTGGTGATGTATCTGTTATGAGAATGATAGGCAATCTGTTCTTACCAGTGTGTAGGGCCCCCTCTTAGTTCCCTCATGTTCAAAAAAATAATGTAGAAATGCCCCTATGGTAGATAAAACATGATAGTTCCCTCAACTTTGCCCTTCCAGTGGAGAAAATGTGAGGACTGCACTAATGGATGGCTTTAAAATGGAGAAAACGCAATGCAGTGGCCTTGTGGATGCCCAAGTGATAGATAAAACATGATAAAATGCCCTCTAGGGTTGGCTACTGTGCAAGAAAACATCATAGTGCACCCTCTAAGAATGCTTTATTACGTTTTCTCCACTGGAAAGTGGAGAAAACCGGTGATAAAGTGCCCTTAAATGTGTGTGTGTTTGTTATATTATTATGTTGCATTATAGGTTAAATTGATGGCTAGTATGGGGCTTACATTGAGTGGGCTTAGTAGCAGCTGGCAGAATCAAGCAGCAGCATAAAAGCAGAAATTAACAGCCAGCAGATACTAACACATCACCCAGGAGCACATCCACATATCACAGTCAGCAGTGTCGGCAGCCTCGTAGGTTACTGATACTGCCAAGCACACAAATATCACAACAGAGCCGAGACACGTGCATGTTGGCACAAGAAGGAAATAGCGTGGTGAATTGTACTTGGAGACGTGAAGGAGCAGTCCCTGGCATCTCGGAGAACCATCTGCAGCACCGGCACCAGACAGTTATCAGCAAGGTTTTCAGGGGTGGGCACCCTTGTACACTTTTGGTAGTGTGACATTATCTCAGACACAGGAGGTGTCCCTTTAAAGAGGGAAAAGAAAAGTCCACTCCTTCCCTCTGCCATACTATCAAATGCATCCAGCTCACCTCTCAAAGCCAAATGATTTGTCTCCAGAAACACCAAAATATCCGCAATAGATGACAGGTATTGATTTCTGGCCAGTTGTTCTGTGTTAATCAACATGGAAATCTCAGTGTCAGGAGTGCTAAATTTCCCTCGCTCCCTCCAGATGGCTTCAGATGTCAGAGGCTCTTTGGAAGTGGCATGTTTATGAAAGCCTATGTTAGATCCAATAGCATGCTTCCAATTGTACTATCCCCATATGGTGAGAGGCAAATCAACATTGGCACATGCTGAATGATCATTTCCTGTAAGGAGGAGGAGGAGTAGTACTCCAACCACTCTCTCCCACGATACCAGTCACTGAAAAAACCTTTTTTTCCCCATTAGAAATCCAGCTTGGACACTTGTTCACCTGATTTGGCTTTTCTCAGGTGGTGCTGTTAGTGGTGGAGTCTTCACTAACGTTAGCCAGGCTAGCTTGCTATGTAGCAGGTAGAGAAACATTGTTGATTGCTCTTGGAGAAGTGACCTGGTTTTGAGCTCAAAGGACTAGATCCTGGTATTGGTCGTGCAGTTGGGATGCACATCAGAAGTCAATGATGATGGTGGTGGGATGTTCTGTGTAGCCAGTCAGGCAGCACCATCAAATTTATTTATGCAAAGGGCGGCATTAGGGAGCTAAGCCTAACAGACGCCAGCCTGATGCTGGCCTGGCCATGATATTATTATATGTATTTTTAACTCTTGAATTTGTTTAAAAATTAATTCTTTTAATTATGTATCAATACATGTTTTGCATATTATACTATAATGATTTTTGAGAGGGGCACAAAAGCTCACCTGGACAGGCATTGCCCCCCATAGCCCCCTGTGCCATCGGCTTTGACCATCTGGTAGTTGCATTGATGTGTGTATCTTTGAGACTGAGACCTGATATAAAGAGCAACAAACAAACGGATTCAAGGAACAATGGAAAGCGAGCTGAAAGCACAATTATTTCATCTACAAAGCTACCCTGAAGAGACATGGCTGGGCTATTAACAGTTAAGCTTTCTTATGACAAGCAACATGAGCTGTAGTGGTAGCAGCTAATGAGCAGGGCAGCAACTGAAAGCTTATAGAGACCACGTTGTAGCGAAGGATGCTTTGGATGTATTTTTCAGTCAGTAGAGTACGTCATGTGGGAGTGTGAGAGTGCAATTTAAGTAGCCTGCCTGAACTTGCTCGCAGGCTTCTCAATTGAAAAAAAAAAAAAAAAAAAAAACAGAAAAAGGACTGTTCCAATTTGGAAAAAGATCAATTTGCTGTGGCTATAGGCATATTTATTTCCCATGAGTCATAACCATGCTTTGCATTCTGTTAGTTTTATGCTGCCTACATTCAAGACACATACCCTTAACAAGAAATTGTGATTTAAATGATTCTGAATGGCTGTATTGCAGGTTATAATACAAATACAGGTTATAATACATTTATTTCATCTTATTTTTGTGCACAAACTAGCACTTACAACTCCTCCAAGTGAGGAATGTCCAGGTATCTGGATGTAGTTATCTACCAATGAGAGAGGTCTTACTATCAAAGGTCTGCGAAAATTGCGAAACAAAATGGTGTAATCAGCACAATTATGTATGTATCCAGTGGCTGACTTTGAAGACAGCAATAGTGTGACTGAGCGAGCCAGGACACAACATCCTCATTAAATGCTGAGTCTCAGGCTGTGAACAGGAAGACCTGACCCTTTGATTACACTAGGGCCGGGGACAAAGGCAATCCAAAAAACCTCCCTCACCACTATGATTAATACTGCAGGAGCCGAGCCTTCCCCATGCTTTTTTGATCATGTTAGATCATTTCTGTTATAGTGGCTTCCAAAATAAATCAATAAAACTGAAAATGAAAATATAAAAACACTGCAAGCATCACTAGGCAACGTGGGAGGGAAGAGGCTTCAATCCGGTGAGATGAAACAACTCTCATTGGACACTTGACCGTGGAATCTGCAAGCAGTTGCCTTACAATGTTAGGTAAGTTCAGTAAGCATATCTTATTTCAATAGTGGATTCTGTAAGTCATCACTTTCATGATAATAATGATATCATAACATCCACCCATCAATCATCACCCAACTCTGAATCACTGCAGTTCTCCATGTGTGTTATAACATGACGACTTTTCAGGGATCAAAACAAATTCCTCCCAGTGTACATCCACAAATACGTCACAATGCAGAATCTCCGAGATCTCCGAGTACTGTTTCATTTAGACTTTAAAATGCACCCACAGATAACGAATACTGGAGACATGACATATTAAACTATTACATTTATTCTAACAATCTAGATGATTTTGAAGCATCTAGAAAATGACAAAAACATATGGTTCATAAATTGAACATTAGCTTCAGACAGACTGAAGCCACAGTTGGATATGTTCTTGAAGGCATTTTTTTTTTCCTCCATGGCCCTGTTGCAAGCAGATGAATGAATAAATGGAAATTCACCACAAAAGAAAAGTAGAGTTCAGCTACAGAGATGAAAGCACGACACGCTCTCTCTTGACATGATATAACAAATGTCAAAGGAGAATAACCAGGATTTAAATGTAATATGAAGCAATGCACAAAAGAGACATTGTGAAGGCTAATTGAAGCTTCCCCCTGACAATAACATCATGTATAATATATAAATATAGAATTTGTATATATGGATATATATGCACATATGACACAAGGCTGAAGATCAGTCAGACTTAATCTCCATAGCTCAACATTTTTGAACAGTTTACATTTTCTCATGAATCCAAATTAAAAACTAAATGTATGCATGGTTTATTAGCTTAATCCATTAAAGCATAGGCTGACGCTCGTGTCATGAAGCATGACAGTTCACGCTCTTCCTCTTCTTTTGCTGCTCGATGCGAAAGTGACCAGTGCAGCCTTTTGCAAAGAAGATGAAGTGAAATGAAATTTGTTATTGAAAGAAGGGTTCTGGCATATCAAGTGATATTGAAGAAAGATTTGGAGAGTCCCTTAGGCCATTAAGAAACTCAGAATAAAAAGGATTTGGATCAGAAATTTGGGTTAAAAAACAAAACTGCAAATAAATACTTCATTGAGCAGAGTTTCATTTGTTTATATATTCTGAAAGTGTGCTGATTTTTTTTTTCATTCTACACTAGAGAGAGGAAAATTACCAAAGGCAGTTATAATAAAAGCTTACATTCAGTATATTCAGTCAGTTGAAAAGGTTCGTACAGGAACAAGCTCTTTCCTGGGAGGCAAGTGACAAAAGAGAAAATTGTACAGTAATAATCCCTGAGCTGTAAAGATACCTGAGTAGATTTTTGTGCTAATGGACAGACCAAGGAGAAGTGCTACAAGCTTCGGTAAACATCTTGCACTTATGAATGCAATTTAAGGTCACATATTTGGCTCTGGTTTAAAGAAATAGGCAGATTGCATTTACAAATTGAAATGGCCTCTCAGAGACAGATACATTTTATTTCAGGTGACACTTCGTAATATGAATTTTCCTCACCTCTAGATAATGAACTGATAATGGGGACAAACATTTATGATAAGTGGTTTGGCTTACTGTCATTCTGATGTCTTTTCCTCGAATGATGACAGGATGCACAGCCATTAACACATCAGTGCAAAAGTGCAGTGTTGTTTTTTTGTTTAATTGCTCTATACAACCCTGATTCCACAAAATTCACTACAGTTGTTTAAAATCTAAATTGAAATAGCCAGCACTGGTTCTACAAAGTGTTCCTGAGTCCATGTAGTAATATCCTTTATACAATCACGTGTTCACAAAGTGGTGAACCTCGCTCCATCCGTGCTTGTGAAAAATTGAGCCTTTCCAGGTTGCCACTTCATACTCTATCATGATACCATCACCTGTTAGCAATGAACCTGTTTACCTGTGGATTGTCTTCCTTTTTTGTCTGTTTTAATTGTGTTTATTGTTGATGATATTGGGAGTCTGCACAGGGTGTTTTATTTTGAAATTCTACTGGCGTCACAACACCATTGTGGTAGCTGATTTCCTGTCTTGCTCAGTCTTCTCTGTGCAGATTGAGGCATCGTCCATCAAAAATAGATTTGCCACATATTCTCCACGGAGCGGAGCAGAGATACTTGGGGCTAAGAGAGCAGCCTCCCACACAGCACTGTAAAAGCAATAAAAGCATATTTTACTTTTACATCGTAGGTAGCTAGCAAGCTAATAATTACGTTAGATGAATTTAGCTCACTCAGCAGATTGACGAAATCGCTCCTTAGATCAATACGTTACTAATGTTACTAGCATAACTCTATACTGTAAAAATCAATATTGCAACCAATGAAATAATAATCCAGGTGCACATCTTCTTGCTTGCGTAGTGTACTCACTTTGTCACTTGTCATTGCTCTCAAACGGGTAACTGCATTCTGTTGTCGATCTCATGGTGTGTTTAGGGAACTTTCTCTGGGTTTCAAACACCTTCCTGAGGACAAAAGGAGGGGGGAGGCGCAGCAGACACGGTCATTTGTTTTGCTTTCAAATGCTCTAATGCAACATCTGGTGGCTGAAAAGCTCACATAGGACCTTTAAATACAAAGTAGCCTTATTTAGTTCTATTAATGGGGAATAATGGAAGATATTATGGAATACATGAGTCTCTGATGTCACAGATATCTGAATCCTTCCTCAAACTCGACTTAAATAAGTTATTAATTAAGAATTACACACAAAATATAGTAATTCCCAATGTTATTATACTATAATATCAATTGTGTCATTCACCATGTGCACACAAAAAGGCTGACTAATTAATTCTCTGTTCAATTATTTTAAATATAATGTGAATCTGACTTGTATACAAAGTAAAATTGGAGAATATGGTTTGTTTTTATCCAGGCATTTGGAAAGGTGGTCCTGTAGACTCCAATATTCAGTTGTTAGCTTTCACTGTGGTTTTGTAAAATGTGAGTAACAGTTTCATCATGTTCTCAGTAAAACAGCCTCAACACTTAGCCCACTGTTGCAGCTGATTATTGCCTTGTCGTCTTCTGGTGAGACCATGCTGCATGCATGCCTCCTCTTTGATTATTGCATCTGTTGTCATCTTTGCTGTAAAGAGACGTTTAATAGTGTATTATTTGTATTGTCTATGGAACACAGGCTTGCTCTGAAATGTACAATCGCAGACACACAGTACATGCAGGACGGCTGTGGTCTAGTAATTTGTGTCCACAGAGAGCGAGCCACAGGAATGAATAGAGGGAATAAAACTGTCTTCTGTTCATCGCTGTGAAAAATTATCTGTGAACATCCTTTTGAAAGCAGACAAAGACAGTGATGGAAAAGGTGTCAAGGCTAATGTTTTGGGTTGTTAAGGCTTCTGATTTTAGTGACCAGACTCTGCCCCCTGGTCCACATGTGGTTCTGATTATAAGAGGCCTTGTGGTTTTGAAAAGCAATGACCCTAATTGCTTAAAAGCTGTTCTGAATCAGGGACGAGGAAACATCCTTCCCAGAATGTTTATTCTGCCTTCACTGTGCCGGCTGCTTTGAAATATCTTTATATGGTCATCAAGATATCCTGAAATCCACATGGTATATACCAGTGCTGAGCAGCCTACATCTGGAATCATTAAATGTCACATTTGGGGAGATTTTGTGAAAGAATCGTTAGTGCAGTATAAAACTTGAAATGAGCTGGTAGGTGGATGTGACATGATATGTATGCTAATCTCTCTTCTCCTGTGAAACATGAATAAATGTGAAATATGAATATGGAGGAGTGCCATCGGCACCTGCTGTTTCAAAACACCTGGCCATTACGCTGCCGCATAGTTGCCACTTAGACAAGTTTCTTCAAGGTTGCTTCTGTGCCGTACCTGTACTTCCAGACTGCATGTCTTCATTGAGCATTTAACATCACTAAGACATTTATCTTGCATACAGTGCAGCCTGTCGCCTACCTTCCTCAGGATGAAATGTAATGGCACACATTTCAAGTATAAAGAACATATCATTCTCTGCAATCCATTTTCAGAGATAAGTTCATTATACAGCACAGAAAGAAATGCTTTTTTTTTTTTTACATTGAAGCACATGCCAGTAACTGAAAATAATGATAATTTTTAAAAGGAAAATAGATTTTTATACATTTTGTTTGATTAAGAATCGTCCCAGGGGAGCCATGCGGCTTCTCACCGCCCATCATTAAACAGGCGAGCAGTGAGAGGATCAGAAGAGTTAGAATGAAAGCTAAAATCTTGGAATAATTATCATCATTCTGTAACTTTTAAGTTTCCACAGCAGAGGCTCGCACTTGTCAGCATCTCTCCACGCAAGGGCAGCTTAGTATGCAGCAGACGGCTGTACTGTATGCAATGTACTCTAGGGCCGCTTTGTTATTTACTGGTTTCTTAATCACGGTCTAAGTGCTCAAGGAAGGCTTTTTTTTAGAGGAAGAAATCATTTGATGATGTGAATTATTGATGTAGAGAGAAGAAATCATTCGGGTCCTGAATTTAGACGCCACAGAATTCACACTGCACTCATAGGACAAAAAGCACAGATGCACATGAATGCATTCAAAACAATTACACACAGTATGCAGATGTGGGAAAGCAGGGCCATGAATGGGGCCAAATACCCCCCTAATCCTGGTGGGATATTTTGTCATTATTGGCTCTTGTCTGAGCAAGGATGCAGGAATGCAGCATCCGGTAAGTGGTGCCCTATAGCCAATGCTGGGAGAGCCCCTGCTAGCTACCAATGTGTTCTGCTCGCAATCACAGCCCACTGAGTCATGGGCTAGTGGAAAATGCCAGATAAACATCACACAGAGAACAAGCTTCCTCCCTCTCTCTCGCTCTCTGGCAGTATAAGTGGTTTAAGAATAGCACTAGAGTTGGAGCTGCTTATTTTAAGTGACACCATGAGAGTCAAAAGGTCAAATGAAATCTACAAGGTTAGAACAGGCGAATACAGCGCTGAGTAGATCAAATGACTGAGGCACATGCCAGGGTGTGTTGTGGGTTTTGCACTAATTCAAACGCTATGCCGCATGTTATTCTGTCTCACCAACATCTCTGCTGTCATCCTCTATTATGTGCTATGGAATAAGGGAGGAAAGTCTGTAGGAAGCTGGGAGGATCTGAAACCTGAGTCAGGGTGGTGTGCTGCAGAGACGCTGCATTAGGACTAAGCTGAGACTTGGCTTACTCGCAGCCATCTCAATTCACACCTTCACACAAACATTCACAAAAGCTTGTCGTAATTTCCTGCGAGACCTTAAAAAACACAGCCAGGAACAGCTCACACTGCAGGCTGCTATTGTAAATCACATGAGGGCAGCTCTGATATTTCATTTTTGCCGAACATTTCTTTGCTCATCGACCGGTGGGAGAAAGTAGCGGGTGAAACATCTCCTCCAGTTTCATGACGTATTACACAAACTCTGTGCTATGCTGCAAGTGGGACTTACACCGTGTAACACTTTTGTCAGATATAATAGCTTTTTACTTATTAAAGTCGCGGAGAGAAAAAAGAATTCCATTTTATGCTATGCCACTGCATTCCAAGGGGAAATATTTTAATATTTTACATGCAAAACCAATATCAGCTTATTAAATACTATGTTATGCTTTTATTGAACAAACTTCAAACTGTATGAAGTAATTAAAAAGGAACTTCACCCAAACCATCTATAACATTAAAATGCGGCTTTTACATGAATACATCGGTAATCATTATTTATCAGTTAAGTATATATATGACATAATCTGAAAAGAGCCATTTTCTGTGTATTTTGTTGCACATATTTCTGCGTGAGAATGCAGGACATTTACTTGAATTTCAGTACTTCTGTTAACATCCATCTTTCTGCTTTTTTTCCCCTTAAGTAGCTTCATGGTGGGAAAAAAAAACATTTTATTCCACACTGTCTTACAATATCACATATTTAAAGTGGCGGATATACTCAAACTCTAGACTTCATGTTGTGTTAAGGCAGGATTTGGACCCAATAGCAGACACACAGACAGGGAGCAAGGGTAAAATAGGAATTTATTGAGTGGATAGTGAAGGAAAAGGGGAGAAGGGAGACATGGATTGAAGCCTGGGGAGGCTTGTGGAAAGATGATCAACGCCTGTGGGTGGAAGTAGGCCGGAGACTCCAGGTATGCAGGAAACACGTAGCTGGGAAGTCCTGGGAATAGCTTAGGTGGTGCGAGTACAGCGTTGAAGGCACATGGTGTTAGAGGCACAGATGAAACTAGGTGGCGATGGCTGTGGACTAGAGGCTCAAGGCAAGTGAAGGCAAGAGGCTGGGCAGAGATGCTGGAGCTGGAGAACATAAACTTCTCCTCGCAAGTAGCACTAATAAAGCGGCCAACTCCACCACTAAGCAGCAGAAACAATCTGGCAACGAGTCCTCTGCAGTCCCCAGTCTTTATGCTGTGCTTGATTGTGATGAGTCCCAGCTGTGTTGGAGCCAGCTCCCAATCCACCTGGAGAACCACGCCCAGCCTCTGCCAAATCAGGACACACAAAAACCAAAGCCCCACACCTCTCCACAGTTCACAAGAAAATAGCAGAATTTCCCAAACCACCACATTTCCACATCCACATTTTCCCATCGTTCAGACTGACAACTGTGGGATCTCCACTAGAATTTACAATAAAAGTCTGGGTTGGACAAGGTGCGGCAGTATAATCTAAGGATTTGAGTAAAGCATCTGGATTCTTAATAGTGTAATAAATAAAAACTTTCCACAACATGAAGGCTCTTTTAATCTGGTTTAACAATCCTAGGCCCCTTTTCCTGGAGTTAAAAAAGCCACAGATGAGTTATCATTCTGCCTTCAATTATTCCTTTTCAGGCCTAGAAGAAGCAAACTTTTCGGTCCATTTCCTCAGGACCACCTCATTGCTGTGTTGATTGAGTGCTTCCCAGCCCTCTACTGTATAGCTGCTACACAGAGCAGGGATGAGCTACTGTAGGTGCCGTCCAGTTCCTCCTCCTCCTCTTCCTCCCTGGCATTCACTTGTAGTGGCAGCCGGTGATCATGGCAACGGTGGGTCTTTGGCGGGGCCAGTCAGGTCTAGACTGGTCCAAGCTGCAGTAGTCTGCTGGCTGCAGTGCTGAGGCACTGTGTTTAATTAGGCCCATCCTGCTGAGCTGCTGCTGTTTATTTCCCCTGTGACACTCCGCTGATCTCCGCTGAGCAGAGAGAGAGTGAGAAAGAGAATCATTATGCATACACTTCTGCACAAAAGCATCTCACATATGCTAACTGCTATTCAGGCACATTAAGTTGCTCACACATACAGAATAACACCCAAACACAGCCTACGATATGTTGTCGTATGACCTGATTATATTACTTTGCTATGTATGCATTCATTTCCTGGTAAATTTCATTCTGTGAACACAGTTTTTTTTTTTCTTTTTGAGAGAGAG
Source organism: Chaetodon trifasciatus (assembly GCA_037975065.1). NCBI lineage: Eukaryota > Metazoa > Chordata > Actinopteri > Chaetodontiformes > Chaetodontidae > Chaetodon > Chaetodon trifasciatus. The sequence goes on from JBBMOE010000012.1 coordinate 7,827,905, forward strand.
AGAGAGAGAGAGAGAGAGAGAGAGAGAGAGAGAGAGAGGCAGCATAGCAGCTCTGTACTCCCACGTTATCACACTGCAGCAAAGTGTTAGCCTCACACAACTCTAAAAAACACTTCAAAAGTCCAAGAAGCTGAGCTAACAAAGTATACGCTTGATATTAGCTCTGTCATCGTTTGGACACGTGATCAGACGTCAGGTGAAGTAGTTGTGTGTCACGTTTCTGCAAGCAGAGAAATGCATGTCTTCACCTTCGTGCTGCATTAGATGTGTGTACAGTAAATATGAAACTATAGCCAGCAGGAGATTACTTTAGCTTAGCCAGGCTCAGTCCAAAGGTAACTGTTGTCACCTTGAGATGGGAAGTAACTGCCTCAAGGCCAAGAAATTGTCCAGCAGAGAATCCCCTGTAAAACCCCAACTTTTCATTTTTACACCAGTTTTTATACAGATTAAATAAACAAGACATAATGTGGTACTTAGTGAGTTTTAGACTACCTCTCTATATAGCTGTCTAGATTTTATCCTGCAGTTTTGTGAGCTATTTGAAGGCTATTTGTGTCCACATTAGTTTTTTTGGTTGAAACCTAGCTGTCTTTGCTGTCTTCTCAGCTGGCATCACAGCCAACATCTGGGAAGGAGTGGGACAGGCAGCCAAGCAGACCAAATCATTATTTCATGGTCGCCTGGCAAAATCAACATAAACACAGCTTAATGTGGGCGTACTCTTGAAGGTGGTGGGTGGGCTGTTCTGCCCTGATTCCAGCCTTTGTGCTAAGCTAAGCGGCTGCTGACGGTTACATCATATGGACCAAACGGACATGAGCTCTCGAACTCTCGACAAGAATGTGAATAGACATGTTTTCTGCCGCCATACTTTGGCAGAGAGCTACATAAGCACATCATGTGAGTGTAAGGAATATGGCATAAATGCAGAGCTGTCTTCGTGACCTTTATTAGCGTGCACGTTTATGTCAGAATGTGACTGTGAGGCTTCTTGGTGGAAAAATAAAAAACATTAACACATACACACCACTTTCCGTCACACACAGACAGCTGGAACGGAGTCCATGTCATATGAGGGACAGGGCAGTATGGCTGTGTCTCTCTGGTACAAAAATCAATCCAAAAAAAACAAAAAAGGAATAACCCTGACAGAAGTTAAGTTAGGCCTGAGAGTTTCTCAGCATCCCTGCAGGGCAAAAACTCCACTTGAGTTCTTTTAAACATTAGGTGTTTAATTTAAGTGCGGGTCCAGTGAACAGGAGAAGAATTACTGCTCATCTCTACTTGGTCTCTGTGCGGCAGGGAGAAGCATCAGGTCAGCACCACGCTGCAGCCAAACTGGAGAGACGGAGATAGATGGATTGTCAGAAGACCTCAGCACCAAACAGCTCATGCAGACACGTTTTCCCTGTGTGCAATTTAAGCTGCTTAGCAAAACAAATGTGGAGTTGAGCAAAGACAGAGTGCTGTCCACTCATTTTTCCACCTTTTTACTTTCCTCATTGTGTTTCAGTAGCTGCAAATTGAGAACAATCGGAACACATGGCACGTTAGAAATCAGTTTGACGACTCTGGCACCAACCAAACTGTGAAAGTAGGACTGGCAGAGCAACCATATGCTCTGTGCCAGATCCTTCTTGTTACACAAACACTTCTTCACACACTCACACACACACAATTATTTAGGGGAAATATGATTGATTTCCTGCTTTTAAATATGAACATCCACTGTTGCCCCCTAGTTGTAATGGCAGACAAACCTGCAGCTTGATGTGGGATGAAAAACATACAGATGGCAATAGCTTAGTTGCTTCTCTCACAGTTATGGTGGCGTAATATCAATATCAAGGTCATTTAGATGTTTACGTTCAGATGAATAGCTTGTGAATCTATATTCCAGCACCAGGTGTTCAACTGTTATGGCATTACAAATTACATTTTTGCTTTCTGGTTTCTGGCAGCCTGTTCCCTTGGCCTGAAAGATAATAAGAGAGTATTTCCCTTGTTAAATGGAACAATTTCTCCTCTTTAGGCTAAATATATATGAAGAATAATTCATGAGGCACACTTCTTTAGTATCCACCTTGGTTTGTAATTCATTGGCCACATGGTGTCTTTGCGCCTGGATGATAAAGCAACAAAAAGGGCATCCAAGAATTCTTCTGAAGTGCACAGCTGTGTTCATATCAGTTGTATATGAAGTATAACGAGGGACCTCCTTGTCACTGTCACCTGTGATGGACTCATCTGACTCCAACTCACAGGGCTAATGGATAGATTGCCCAGCGGGATACAAAGGAGAGACATTGTTGTGTGAGGTTACAGTGCAGCCTTAGTATTGAAATGGGATGCATAATGGTGGATGTATTTGTGGTGTTAATGTATTTGAGAGGAGTTCATTTGTCTGTCAGCAAACATACTTGACTGGAGAGGATGGAGATTAGCCATGGAGTCAATGTGACCTTTCTGCCCGTCATTCCTCTTTCCTTCTCACTCTCACTGTCTGTTGCACCCAGCTTTGGTATTTTTCTCAAACGAAGTGACCGTGAACTTGTATTAAGGAAGGTCCTTGGCAGTAGCGGCGTTTCTGTGCTGTGACAAAGAGCAATCTCAAAAGAGAGAGCGTTTCTTGATCCAGTGCCTTGGACTAGAACATTTGCAGAATGCCTACAGAAAGGAGCTGATTGCTGCCTGTGTACACTTAACCTGATTAAAAAACACACTTATCATTGCACAGGCATACAAGAGCGGTCAAGATGAATCCAGCTCCTGTAGTGTTTTGTTTGCTTTGGCCTGTTCTGACAAAATGTAATAAATATGGAGTAGATAAGAAAATATGAGATGCATGCAAAAATTGTTTCTCTGGAAGGTCCCACAGCCTTAAATGATCACAAATAACAAATGATAAATAATGTAATACCCAAGGTAGAATGATGATACTGGGACGGTTTTATTACACCCAGTTTATCTGTGTTTACATAATGTTTGGGAAGACTCTTCGAAAGACAAACATTTATTTAGTGCCTTGACAGGCATCAGAATCTGAAGCCAAAACAGATTCATAGCACAAAACCCTCTTGCCAAATGTTTGTAAAGATTAGCCACAGTCTAACTGGCAGTCTAATTATTTTTGATTGTACATTATTAGCAGCGCTCTCAGTACACATTTCTGTGTCTCTCGTTTGGCAAATGAGGCCCATTGTTGATTTCCTTTTTCACCATGTCACCAGAGTTCGGAACAACACTGTTGGCATTGAGAACGATTGGAAGAAAAAAGAGAGCAGTGACAGTCTCAAGCAAACAATCTCAGCATGATCAAAGCTGCTGAGTGGAAGAGAACACTGTGTACAATGATTGGAGAGAGGCAGGAGGAGGGGCGGCGTAGTGAAACAGATCACCTCAACACAAAGTTCCTCTGACACTGCACTTCATGGGATGGAATCAGGGGGTTGTAGTTACATACCATTAATCATAACAACCACATTAATGTCAAGCATGAGCTTCGCAGCCCATTGTGTAGCTTTGCAGCCTATTGTGTGACTTTGCAGCGAGCTGGGAGGTGATTGCTGTAACTGCAGCATAATTAAACAATAGCCTTTATTTCCACAGTTATCCTTTTATTACCTGGGGTGTGACAACAGGCGGCAACAACAACAGCAAAACAGATGTAACAATGTGAGGTCATCGCCGTGCATCGTAATCAAACTGACTAGGTAACAACCTTCACTTTGTATCGTATTCACAATGTGCCTACTTGTACACAATTACCACATTTCTCTCCTGCAGTGAGCATCGCCGGTAGGAGAAGTGTCCCCGCAGAGGGAGAAAGACATGTGACACCCACACCCACCAAGCACTGTCATTAGACACTGATTGGAGGCAAAGCTCAGCAGATGACTCCTGTGTAAGGCCTAATGGTTGCACATTGGGATGAGGAGCTTATGGCAACAGGGCAAGTTAAAACATATAATGGGTATGGTGGAATTAAATAGAGGCAGTTAACTGGTGTGATTTAGAGATAACCAAATTGGCTGCAAAGCTGTAAGTAATGCTCACTGATTTACAGTATGATGTCATCCTTTTCCTCCTCATGCAGCAGCCTGAGGCTTCTCTGATCATTACACAAGCCCCAGAATTTGTTTTGGTGGCGTATTTGTCACTCATATCAATTAGAGTTTGGCTAATATGGTTTGGTAAAAGGCAGCATTTTCTCATCTCGCTTAAGGTTTGTTTATATGAGTAGTATTTCTAAGTATACTATACTAGGCTTTTGCTTACTATTGCTATCTGCTGAGAAACACAAAATATATATTTTTAATCTCAGTGTGAGTAATTTCAATTATATATGTGAATACAACTTAAAATTTTATGGCCAAAGAATTGTGGATTTAAGCCTTTACAATATAGACTCAAAAATTTGGGGTTTAAAAGTTGATATTTTGGGCTCTTGTTTTAGTGTTTATTGAGCATTTTCACAGTAAGAAATATCAGATGACAGGTCAGGGTGAGAGTGAGGTATTTTCATGAAGGCTTGAATACTGAAATAAACAAACATCAAGATATGACATCATTATATTAGGGATGAAGCTGGAAAATAATTCAGTGAATGTTATTTCTGAATCTGAAGTATCAGTTTAAATCTACATCAACAGAATTATGTCTCTGACATAAAGATTAAACATGTTTGTTCCTGTGCTCTTTCTTCACTTTATGGCCTGAGCTTGAATTCAGCACAGCATTATGAGGTTTTCAATGTACAGTACGTGTGCTTTTGTTCAAATGTGTGTGTGTATACGGCGTGTGTACCAGTCTTGACATATATGCATATAAGCTCATATTCAGCAGACACTTCTGGGTCAGTTCCTTGGCAAGATTCTAATCCAATCTGTTCCCTCTATGTACAATTAAAACACAGCTCTGAAATCCTGTACTGTGTCCCAATTATATTTCTCCAAATGTTCCCGGTAACATTTCTGCAGTGCGTGCTCCTCTCCCCCTCCCCCCAATTCTCAGTTTGGGTGACAGGCATCTGAAATACCTGGTTTGACTGAACAGCTTTTCACAATGCCCCAGATCCATCATTGCGGGGCCATTGAGGCTCATTGTGTGCATCCATTAACTGTATCTATGGTGGAACCTTACAAAGGGCCAGCTTGAAGAGGGTCACTGGTGCATGGGCCCCCGCCATCATAAATCTGGTGCAGTCCAGAGCTGAACCTCCCCTGTGCTCGACTAATGGCGCTCTAATCGCTGGTACCACTTCTTGGGTGGGACGCAGGGGTGTGTGTGTGTGTGTGTGTGTGTGTGTGTGTGTGTGGTGGGGGGATGGGGGCTTATGAGCGGACGGGGTGTGTAAAGCGTTACTCATTTGTTTCCAAGCTCCGAGACCAATGAGCCCTAACTAATCACTCGGCTTTCTGTCTTTTCCATAAAAATGTTTCTGAAGACACAAATTAGCCAGCCGTTTTAGAGACACTTCCTTTGTCAAGATATTGATATTAATCATTGTCTTCATCCCCTCTCCAGCACAGTGTTAATATCCATATGAATAAAATATAGACTGCGCACAAGGGATGGTCAAACTCCTTCTCTCACTTGCTTCATTGTTCCTCATTATTGAAGTGGGTCAGTGCCTCTTCACCTCTTTGCTCACCTGTAGAAAAACATATGGATTTAGAGAGACTTGAAATATTAATGCATCCATAAAGCAGGGAGTACCATCTCTACAACCACATCCTTTCATAAATAAAAGTTTATGCTTTGTTTCTGCGCCGGAAGCCAGCTTGATAAACATTATAGTTAGTAATATCTTCAGCTATGTCTGCAGACTTTTAAGGTTTACAATGGTAAATCCTGTGAACTTACATGTCGATCTATGTCAATACAAACATTCATTCATATGCACGATGATTCGCCTTGAATTATCATAGCACTAAATGATAAAATAGTATAACATAATTTGTAGTAAATTGCAATAGCATCCCCTTAAGCATTTCATAATTAGAAGAATGTGTTAATTCATTTAACTGACAAAGTTCAAGAAAAATTGGCTTTTTCTAAATATTTTTCATTCTCCCCTTCATTGATTATGAAGAAAGCTGTGTCAGAGTGTGAAAACTGGCATTTGTACCAAAGTCACAAATTGTTAACTTGTGTAATGTGTTTCCCTGCTCTCTGAATGCTGAAGAGAATCGTGAGCATTTCCATGCAGGTACAAATGTCACTAGTTCGCCTGCAGGTTCCTGGGAACGGCAAATTCCCTTGTGCTGTATTAACACTGTCTAAATTGGGTTATTTTGAGAAAGCTAGGCAGGATATGAGGAGATTGTTTAGCACCCAGTGTCCAACAGTTTGTCGTCTGTAGATTGGGCAAATAATTTATATTTTATCCTTTGCTTTTTTTTTTCCCTTTCTCTCCATCTCCAACTTTGTAGGCAGCTCAGTCAGAACATCTCCCACTGGAGTCTGTGGGTGTCCTCTCAAGCAGAAGGAGCTCCTATTGGTTTTCCCATTGCATCCTACCCACACACATCCAAAGGTTCCCGTCTCTTTGCCAATCAGTCCCTGCAAGTCCTGGCAGCCAGCACAGTGTCTGAAACACCAAAAAAAACGTGTCCACCTTAATACTGTCCCAGGGTGCAGCGAGATGCAGAATGCTGGTTCTGGCAAAAAGAGAAGAGTTTCTTTGCTTAAGGGGCCCCAGTTGTCCTCTTTCCCCCATATGGTGGATGATCAAACCTCAGAGGAAGATTCAAGTCAAGTGCTTAGAAGACAATGGCTTTTTCCTGCCAAACACAGCAGAATTGCTGGTGGAATGCAGCCAGTCATATTCTCACATCAATTACACCATTTAGATAATAGACCACTGCTTGATGTCCAATCATGGCGTTTTACTTATGAATTCCCAGAGTGTTCAATATTAGACAAATATATATGCTATAAATAATCATATGAATAAACTGTACATACACTACATAACAATAATAACAATTTAATCAATAATTTGTGAGTTCAACCGTGGAGATTTTTGTTTCAAAATGCAGCATTTTATTTCATAACACCACTTTCACTTAACTTTTTGTGTCAGTGTTGCATTTCATGACTGTGGTGTTCTTCAATGCTACCAAATTTAGCGAGCTAGCTCCTGTTAGTTACAGCAACAATTCCAAAGTAATTCTGAATCAATTAAGGAGATGCTATGACTGCAAGTAAAAACATACAGAAAACATAGCGAAACTCACACAGTGACAACCCCCTCCTTTTATAGAGTTTGATAAAGCTGCACAGGCTAACTAGCTAGCCATCTAACTAGCCAGCTATAGATGTTTTTCTGAAGTCACTTTGGCTCTCAGGGGCTAGCTAACATTGCTAACAGTGGCTTTTTGCTTTGATGCCCAGTAATAAATGAAGTTTACACTGAGCCTAGCTAGTTACTCAGCTAGGTAGGTAGCATATGCATGTCCTTGTAAAGCTAACTTGTCTGTGTACAGTGTGTGTACTGTGTACTGGCTAAAGTTGGTAATAGTTGTTTATTTATTTGAAAACTTAGTTCAACACTTTAGGGCTCCATATTTACTCACTTTAGTAGTCTAACTCTAACCATGTAGCCATAATTTAAGACAATGTAAAGTATGTTCAGGTGTCTATTTTGCTCTTGGAATACCATGGTTAGCATCAAGAATCAAGGTGACCTGTCTTGGTATTGTATGGGAGTGTGTGGGTGTCTCCACACAGTTAATTGTAACCAAAGCCCTAACATTAGCACCCGCTCTTTGGGAATTGCTTTACATACACTTTTTTACAAACAACAATATGCAAAGGCATTCTTAATGATGCATTGTGTTCTTTTCTCCTTATGACTTTGTGTCACGGGTTTAAGAAAATGTTTTCTCTGATGCAATCTATAGCAGTAACACTTTATCAGCGAGGCATGTGGAGTAATACACCAGAGAAAGCCATATCAGATATTCATCTGAGGTAATTTCCAATGTGTAAACATGGATGTCGCCCTTGATAAGGTTGTGCCCAATAGTAGATGTAGTAATAATAGATGACCAGTGATCCACCCGTGTGTTATTCAATGCTCCTCTGTAAGTGCTCATCAGCTGCAGAGATTACCATTCTGCTCAGGTCCTTCTTCTGCATGCCAGGACAAACGGTGGGAGCTCTGCCAAATATTAAATACATATGCAAACAACAAGGCGAACAAATAAATAAATAAAATGAAATATCCGTGCCTACCTGTTGGTAATGATTTCAGGATCACTCATGCATACAATGTGCTTTATTAAATGGAGTTCCTTCAGTGTACTTAAAGGAATTTGTCTGTGTGCATTCAGTTGGAGATCAGATTATCTGTGATGCTGCACAATTGCTCATTTTAGAGCTGGTGGAGGTTTTGTCAAAAGAGATTATATGATTATATGGGTAATCCTTTTTTCGTCTCTCTTCTTGTGTAAAATACTCTAAATATACCTAATATACACATTTATGTCTGTGTGCTGAAAACACAGAGCAGTCCCCACGATCATTTCCCCAGAGAAAATATACGCAAGTTCAATACCTTAATTTGAATTTTTATCACAAATACCAGTTTGCAGATGAGTACGATACATTCACGCTTCACCGTGCTGTTGAGTTAAAAGGATATTTTGATGTTTCAGAAAATATTTGAACTTTCTTTCTTTCCTTCTTTCTGAATATCCATGTTTTTTTTTGTCAACAAACTTTGTGTCCTTGTGCCTTCTAAACTTCATCAGCACAAAATCTACATGACCAGCTACTGGAAGCCACAGCAGGCCTGCAGAGCCATGACAGGTTGCTCCAGGTCTCATAATGATATCATAAGAAGAAATCCACGATCAACCCAGAAATGCGGGGTAAGAAATATGGACTCATTGCTAAAACCCACTGCAGAATAATGAAACTATAAAACCAGCCGTATGTGTCAGAAAGCAGACAGAAAGAATGGGACAGAGACACAGGTAAAAGAGGGAATCAGGTGAAGGACTGAGACAAGGTTCACCTCTTTCTTATTATAAGGTGTGATTGATCACAGTATCATGCCATTAATGGTGTTGGAGCTCACATCGAGACAACGGAATAACAAGGTCATGGTACCACATTATTGTGCAGTGCTGTTCCTCAAAAGGGTGGCAATATCCTCCACTTCTGGCTCACTCTTCAAAATCTTTTCACTCGGATTTACTTGTGCTATTATTAGAAATTTGGATTCTTAACTATATAAAAATGTGGTTAAAATTCTTTCGAAAGCCCATTTAGCATATGAATGTTTCATGACTGCTTCCCGTCCAACTACAACTAAGGAATTATTGGCTTTGCATAGTCATTTCGTGACTAATGTGTCTTAATGACATCTCTGTGGTTCCTATTTAAGACACTAATGGGCAGTAACGGATCTCAAACCGTGGTGTGTTATATTAAATTAATTATTGATCGCAGCCTCATATGCAATTGATGTCTCAGTCCTTGGATACCTTGTTATTGATGTCTCTTCACTGAGGTTGTAAAGCATGTCTGAAGCCAAAATGCATCAGGCTGTGGAGCTTGAAGCAGACACACAACATGCACAGACATTTTCAACTGCAATGATGTAATTTGTAGTCCATATTGAAATGAGGGAAATCAATGAAACAGACGCATAGAGTTGCATTTCCAATGACCGACTCAGCTGTGCTGTCGATACATGAGGATAATGAGCTGAAATTTTTATGCTCTGTATTAATGGTGGGCATCATTTCCGCCATATTTTACAATAATTAGAATGAATTTGTGTTATTGTTACAATGTTGCCTGTGTAATTGAACAAGGAATTGTGGATGTAAAGGGCTTCACAAGGTCCTAGGACATCATGTGAATGATCACAAAGTCTCTAAGGCAGGGAATTAAATGAGTTAACGGAATAATAAATGTTTCATTTGACAATTTAACTCCATTTAACGATACATTTCATGTTCGGCCAGCAAACTGGAGCCTGCTCTGCTCACATCCTGCACTGTGCTGTATGTATTTACTCCATATTTGCATTTCTTGGCTGTCTTGCACTGCACGCTGCTGCCAAATACAACATTCAAACAGCAGTATGAAAAGGCATGCTGGCATTGTTGTTTCTTTGTGTTGTGCAGTCTTATTGTTTGTGCACCTGACCAAAACCACTTCCAGTATGTTCTACATACTGATAATAAAGTGGTTTCGGAGTTCTGAGCTCTGTGTTTGGGGCTTTAAAGCAATGAAGATGATTTATCCATCTTGGCAGGCATGAATTTACGCTTGTTTATAAACTGAAGAGTTTATGGGGTTCTTAGCTTTGGCACTGCTGTCTTCATCTGTTTTTTTTTTTTTTTTTTTTTGGTGCTGCTTTTCTTTTACAGACAAAATAGTCTCTCCACTGCAGGAGAAAACAAAGCATCCCAACATCGTATCTTAAAGCCTGCGTGTGTAGGAGCTTTAAAGGTACGCTATGCAGGGATTGTAAACACAGCATTCAGATTTGTCCCCTCAGTGCCACCAGAAGCACACACGCCCTGGCCCTGATGGTAGATGCCAGAACACACACACAGCCCAGTGTACCACCCGCAGCATCACATGCCTACATGAAGCAGCCAATCCAGTGCAGTGTACCTGACTGACAAGGAATCTTCAATATATGTTAATGGCATTGTTTGTGTATATGAATGAACAGCTATGCAAATAGTCGGATTATTGGGACTAATCAGCCAGCGAGTCCCGACCTCACCTGTCATTGGCTGGCGTCTACACACCCGCTGCCTGAAGGTTGCCACCCAGAAATGTCCTGAACACAGCAAAATGAAAAGGAAATGAGAAAGTACAGGCACAGGGTAGATAAATACACCACCACACACTTCTAGTGGGTCATAAGTGATGATTGATTATTTTTGCAATAGTCTGTACTTATGGTTTTGGGAAAATCAAAAGATACAACCGGTTTTGGACAATAAAAAAGACATTTTGAGATAATATTACACATTGTGTAAATATAAATAACCTACCAGAGTGTAGAGATTAATCTTGACCCTCGTAAGTTAAGTAAATGTTGTAACCTGAATGTTCCAGGGCTGTAATAATGTCAGTTGCAGCGTGAGTGAGGCAGTCTCCTCACTGCTTTGGTTGAAGCTCCTTCTTTGCGCTGCTAGTCAATCCTGTTTTGTTTTTTTGGGGGGGACTGCTAAAAATACTTGTGTGGACAAACAGAAAGCAAAACAAAAGAGAAAGACGGAGAAAGAAATACATATTCTATTGTGACAACATGAAGCAACCAAGAAATGTTCTGAAATATTCAAAACTGTGGAGCAGCCACACAGTTTTTATTTCCATTCTCATTCTCCCATCAGTGTGGGAGTTATTAAGGTGTTATTACAGTTGTGACATGACAGAAAGGTACTTCATGGATGCAGCCATTTCTATAATGCGAAGACTGTGTACCAACATAAATCAACCTCTCTGCAGATTTCATTTAGTGCAGTGATAACTGGATGTATTTCTTTTTATCTCTTCCATCCACATGAGACATGCAGATGAGCCAAGGACTCCATGGCAATAAGGCCCAATGTGACACTTGTGAAATCTCCCCTGTGTAAAATCTGTGCTTGGCCTTTAGACTTCTAAAGGACACAGCTTGTAAAAACTTCCTGCAACAGAGAGCAGAGACGCTCCGAGTATAAGCCACCCGCCTTTTGAAGCTCCTCTCCTTTTAGAATTGAGGGGAAAGGGTCAAATCAAGAGAAGAAGGCATTTGTAAAAAACGATGGCCTGAAGAGAGATTAGCCAGCGTTGGGTGGAAACTCATTTAACATCATCCAGTCATCGTGTAAATCTGTTTTTACACCTTTTGAGAGTAGCTGGGGCAACGTCATATTAGCATGAAATACCAGTTTGAGCTATTCATTATGCCATGGGAATTTTGTCAATTGAATTTAAAGTGTTAAAAAGGATTAAAGGGAGCTTATAATCACTGTATTTATCATTACTTAACCAAGCGGATGGTTTGACAAATATGTCAGAGTTGACTAATGATTTTCAGTTGCTAATTCATTGCTGTGTTACAGTAATGAGCTGTAATTCATCTATTGTATGTATCTTACAGACGTCAAACAAACAGCAGGCTGATTAACATATGCTTGGATTGATGTGCACTCTCGTATCACATCTAGCATTCTTTGACGATGTGTGAATAGAAGCTGATGATCTTTAAGACTGTGCTCTTGAGTTTTGTTCCTGCCCAGCTGATAGCTTGTCACTCCAGCCCTCGGCTATCCATGCGAATGGGTGACTACAATGGAGTCAGTAGACAGGAAAGACTGGCCTACCCAGTGGCCTCTTTTCTCCACCATATAGAAAATAATAAAACGACCCAGTTGTACAATCAGCAGCACATTGATCTCAGGGCCGGCTAGCCTTCAGCACATTTATTAGCCTCTGATCATGGAAGTCCCTCACTAGTCAGCAGCAAGTGCACAAGAGCAGCAACATATTTGTTCTCATTCAAAGAAATTATCTAGTTACTGTGTGGATGTGGCCAAGGGACATAAAGCCTTAATGACAAGAGGGTGAGGGAATGTCGAGTGTTTAAAAGCATGAATAAATCTAGAGCCTCTCAAGGGTGTCTTTGTTTCCCCTCGTCTTTCCTTGCCTTCCTCTCTTCCTCTCTCCATTTTTGCAAATTGTGTTTCACAGGAGAATAAAAAAAATCCAAAAGTATTTCTCTAGAGTGCACAGTCGCTATTTGCCTTTGCTTAATGTAATTGTTTTTTTCTTTTTCTGTTTGATGTCATGTTCAGGTTGTGACAAAGAAGGAAAGTGTGAGCGTGAGCATGAGCGTGCGTGTGTGACAGAGAGACGAACAGAAAGTGAAAGGGATGGCCTGGGTGTCTGTAAATGTGCGTGCGTGGTTTATGATTACATGTCCTTTGTGGAGCACATCAACCATTCATGCAAGAGGAACCACGGCGGGATGAGAAATTCCTTTTGCGCGCTCACAGGCAGCAGAAAGTGACATTGAACGTTCATATACAAGCTGAAAATCTCATGCTCAGCCGATATGCATCTTATGAAAGAAACAGCGTTCATCATTTTCATCTCAGTGCGCCCCCGACCTCACACCCCCTCCCTCCTCCCCACTTCTGTGACCACGGTGTCATGGCTGTGTGCGGACTGAGAATAATGGCATGATGGGCCCTGATAAATGAGAGCTGATAAATCAGTATCATGAACAGAGGCAGAACAATATCTGGTGAAACAGAGGGAACGCCAGTGGAGAGATATCTGGCTGCAGTCAGTGAGAACACAGGGAGCTGTAGATCAAGGCTGGATGTTGGTGTGATCGAGGCGTAAAAAAAACCCAGGACTTGAGAACAGGTCCATTCCACTCTCTGAGGATGAAGAAATCCAAACAAATTGATCTAATATTACACTTAGAGGGCAGCAGTGTAGAAATGAAATTGATTGATTCTACACAAGTGACTAGGTCCATACACAAATACATTAAAGACAGCAGAAGCCCAATGTGTGCACACTCTGTCATCCAGCTTAGTTACTTATTCATTCGAAGGTAGCATTGCAGGGGCTGGGAAACCATAAGAAATATGCTCTTGCTGCTGCGGGCCAGAAATTTCTATCGATAGCCTGGGTAGCATCCATCTTCCAAAAGTCCACCAAAGGTCAGGAGCAGCATAACTTAGAAGCTGGTTTGCATCGGATTCTAGTCTGTATTCTGCATGTTTACTGACAGTCCCCCCACGGAGGCTGGATGGCTCTGTGACACTTGCTCAGCCATCCACACACACACACACTGAGGAGCTGAGGATGGCTGTCTTGTAAATCTGCGATGGTGAGGGGGTGTTGGTGAAAGCATTGTTTCACAGTCAATAAAAGGGGCCCTGGGGTGCTTGTAAGAACAGCAATCTGCAGCCATTTTCCAAAGAGGACATCTAGGGAGTACTCCAGGGTTATAAGTTGAGTTCCTCTTCGTATTTAGAGTTAATATTTCGAATAAAAACTAAAACAATAATGTGCCCAACACATATTGCAGTATCTAATGGGAAAAGATATAGAGTCACTGGAAAGCAATGTGCACATGAGAGCCAGCATTCACTCCAGGATAGACAACAAAGCCCACAATGCTAAGCCAACAAATGATAACACATTCATTATTTATCTACCGTTTTGTATTCCTGAGGTGTTTGCTTTTTTTTTTTTATGTGCATTTTGTATGTCAAAGACGTTCACATAAACTGGCAGATGAAACAATGTCACCACCACCCAACTTAATTAGCTAAATAATTTTCTGCATACTTAAATTCCCTTGCATTACTATTTTTATCCATTCGTCAGCTAGCTAAAATGTGCAAATGAGATACTATTTTGAGCAATTATTTCAACCATCCTTGCCGGTACCATATGGCAAATAAATGATGAAAATATGCTGCTCACACAATAGACATTCTAATTACCACTCAGTCAGTCAATGTCAGTGGTTATAATCCTCAAAATACATTGTCCTTTAATTTCCCACATAATATATTCCAGCATCAGTCTAACTGAAGCAGACTGCTTTCCTTGCATTGTTTAACAGTCTGTAACACTACATGTCTATAAATGGTACAGAACTGGATGTTTTGGGTGGGGATAGTGGAGGAGCTGGGTAGCGGCTGCCTTTATGTCCTGGGCTCTTTTAGATTGCCAGCTTTCCTTCGGGGATAATCCATGTTGTGAAATTGAAGTGCAGTGCTGGAATATCAATTCTTTTTTTTTTCTGCTGCTGAGGGTTAAAAAATGAAACAGGACTTGACTGCTTGGTGGATATGAACCGGTTGGAGCAATCTGAACATCAAGATGACAATACGGCAGGGTGGGGGAGCCTGTAGAGCACTTAAATCTGGAGAAGAGGCAGCATTAAGAACTGGACAAATGTACACTGCAGCACTGTGCTGCAACCAGAAGGGTATTTATCTTTTATGTGGGATTTAAAGGAGTAGTTTGACATTTTGGGGAATACGCCTATTCGCTTTCTGGAGGAGAGTTGAAGGGAGATGAAAAGATCAATGCCACTCTGCAATCTGTCATCATCTGTCAATCAGCCAGCAGAGTGTTTGCTTGCTGGTTGCAGCTGCAAACAGGGTGAAACAGCCAGCCTGACTGTCTGGAACATAACAAAATCAAACGGCTACCTCCACAGCTGAAAAATGAAGCCAAAAACTGCAGTTCCTCAAATGGCCACTTGAGGCTGGCCACAAAAGTGAGTCAATCCCCATAGACCCCCATATTAAATCAGTTTTGGTCTCTGTAGCTCATATACGGGGGATGAATTTTTATTTACCTCACTCCTTTAAATTGTGGTCATGGCCACTTTGAGTGACAGCCAGCGCTAGGTTTCAGCAGCCAGGCTTCATTTGGCCCGCCTCAGCTCCACCCACACTCCACCTCTTTGCCCGTTTTTGAATTACCCGCCAGACTGTAATCTTGCTGACTGTAGCTGCAAACTGGGAGAAGCAGCTAGCTTTCGTACAAAACCCATGTACCAATTCTTCCCCCCACTAAGAAACAGTCTTCCAATGAATTACTGTAAAATAGCAAATAGTCATTTTTGTGTGGATTAAATAATGAGCTTTGGAGATGCTGGGAACATTTATTACTTCAGACTGCCAGCTAAGCTTAGACAGAAACCTCATATTTAACAGACACATGAGAGTGGTATCGATCTTCCTATCTAACTCTCCAAAAAAGCAAAAGAGTCTAACTATTCCTTTAATGTTGTAAAAACCTCCTCTGAAGGTATTTCCTGCTTGGCTGCACGGTTGTTAACTTTGGGCATGTATAAGCAGTAAAAAGAATTTGATGGAGCCCCTTTGAGATGTTGAATTACGAATCACATCTGTGCCTGCCAGCGATCAAAGAACATAAAGTAGTTAGGCAAAGGTGTAAGTGGTGTAAAGCTTCTATTAGGAAAGCAGAAACAAAGGGAAACACATTAAAACCAGCCGTCTGGATTGAAAACCTCAGTGTTAAAAGAGGCGATTTGGCAAAACAAATCTGAGTCAGTTTCAGTTGAAACAACACCTCGAGGTCAGACAGTTTGTTGTTTAACATTTCATCCGACTGGGCATGTAAAATACTGTATTGCTTCTGGCAAACAGAGTGCATAGCTATGCATTCTCTGAGATAAGTGATATGCACCAGACAAGGTCGTTTAAGTAAGACGAACTGCTCGCCTCATGCAGGATGTATGAAAACTACCAGTGTTCTTAAGGGGTGAAAACATTGCTTTTTCATGCAATGGTCAATTTTAAGATTTTTGGCAATTTTGCTTCCATAACAAATCTTCTTTCAGAGAAAAATACACATTCAGGTATTTTAGCTCTATTCTGTTCTGAATATGTATTTAGATCAGTGCATATTTAATGCATCATTTGCATATTTAGAAATTATATTTCGGAAAAGCAGTAATACAAAAAATAATTGTCTTAATATAAATAATCAACTGGGGAAGTTTCATGGTGATATCTATTAGTCTTTTTTTTCCTTTAGTCTGTTCACCTGTAGTGTCTCCCAATAAGAGGTACAGGATGTGGAACTGATTAACAGAGCAGCTACACTGATTACACCAGCTGAAAAACAAAAGGCAGGTACGGTTCACTGGTTATTCTCTAATAGACATTCATTGCGTTTTGTGTGAGGACTACAAAACCAAACTCCTGTCTAATTTGGCTGAATTAATAAGCCATGTCCACATCTATTCAACTGGGTGCAAGTGGTGAATTCCAGATCCTGCAGTAATAGAGGGGAGAGGGGAAAGGAAGGGCAGGTGAAGGCTAAACGGCCCACGCCCCGTGACTTTCGTCATCTAAATTCACCGCGTGCGTGACGGCTAAACAGATCATTACCGCTGCTACCGCCAACATGTACAATACACACACACAAACACACACAAACTGATTTCTGTCTTCCTCCTCACACATGCCGCAGCAGCACAGATACATGCAGAGTCCCTAAGGGCAGTTTTTGGAGGTATTCTTCATTTTGAGGTCAAGTCCAGTCTGACCTACAGTACTTTACAGTGTGAATCCCCAACAGCAGACAGGTGCTGGATGGATTTGACATTTTCCTGAGCTTCTGACCTTGACTTGGCTTAGGAACACACACACACACACACACACTGTGTTACAGAATAAGCTTATTGTTTACGTCTCAGCCTGCAAGCCACAATACTTATCTATGGACTTGTATGGGCCTAAAGCATTTTGCTTGTACACAATGTGTGCAAACAACAAATACAGTAAATAAGAGTATAAATTATTTATTCTCCCCTCTGGAAAAACATTGTACAATGAACTATTTTTTTTTTTTTTTTTAGAGTTATTGTCCTTTGTGATAGATTGCACAATTTGCAATCTAATTAAGCCTCTGCAACAATGCTGAGTAAAAACAAATAAATAAAGAGGCAGTTTTTAGCTCCAAAATTAGCATTTTATTTAGATGGTTGGGGTCAGAGATGTATAATTTGTTTTCCAGTACACATGGTTATCCACAAGGCTTAAGTCAAAAACCTTTTCCAGTCTTAAAGCTGATTCAGTAATTAGTGCCTAGCATGTCATCCCACCCCACCCCCCCCTTTTTGGTACAAATTCAACAGTTGTGCTGACAATATCACTACTTTTCAATTTTTATCAATGTGTTTTTTTCACGTTTTATACAAAAAACTCTCTTAACTTCTACACATTTAATGTCACCCAGATTTTTATTTTTTTCACTTTGTAAATAAATTTGGGAAACAACATTTTTCATTTTTGTTGTCATGAAAAGATAAAAACATGCAAAAAACTTGAATTTGTAGTCCAAATCAAACATTTACAAGTTTGGAACCTTTTGCACTTTTTCATATACTACATCAAAAGAAAAGGATAAAGAAAAAAAAACATTATGTACACACATCTTTTTACAGTGAAGTAAAACTTGAAAATATCAGATGATGACTAAGGCAAATGAAGTGTACATAGATTAGACCAAAACACTTTTTTTTGTTGTTTTTGCAAAACACTACATCACTTCAGAAAAAAAAGAAAAAAAATCTGCTACAAAAGTATGATTCATAACTCCCTTTATTTGCAACCAGCTGCATAATTTTAATTTTTTAGTGAAAAAAGTCTAGAAGTCTAGCGTACTGTACAGTGCTGCTCTTAATTGTTTGTTTTCCCATCCAAGCTGACAGAGATGATCCTTCATTTCTTCATCTTTGTAGTTTATTTAAATAATCTTCAACAAACAGGAGCATTGGGTAATCAAAGAAAAAAGCATGTAGAAGCATACCAGAGTGTAACATACTTTGTTTGAAATCACTCCAAAAGTCAGTACCATTAAAGCCTTGAACATAAAACTAATCATTTAGATCCAAAAAAATGTACAAAAAGGCACATTATATCCCAGTGCTTCTGTACTGTGAAATTCAAGTGTAACTGAGCGCATTCAATACCAACAATCCAAGTGGTGACAGTCCACCAGTGTTCCCTCCCACATCCGCCATAACTGGACCACAGCCTATGCCTAAGCTTTCAACAAGCATATGTATGCGTAGACTACAACGATAAGCCTAGGTTGGTTGTTTTTGAAAAAATTTTCTGAATCAATGTTTATTTTTTGTTTCTTTTCTGTCACAGTTCCATCTCTCAGGGAATATCAGAAGCTGTCCATGTCCATCAACAAGAAATCTTTCTTTTTCTTCATTTTTTTTTTCTCATCTTTTCATCCTTCGAGGAGTGGCTGTGTGTCCTAGTCATCACTTCCACCGTACATGTCTGCCAGTTTTCTAAAGCGAGGGCCCCAGTCGTTGAGGTAATCGTAGTCCTGGTCGCCCCCGCTGCTGGAGGAGTTGAGGGAGCTTAGGGAGCCAGCTGTGGAGCCGCTGCCCTCATAGTCGAACACTAGCAGGGAGTCGTAGGGAGGAGCGGTGGGGTCGTTGTCTGCTGCCTTCAGTCCCTTTACAGAGGGAAATAAAACCACAGTTAGATGAGAAGATTAAGCCACGTCTGCACACCAACACTGTCTGCAATAAGGAGGCAGCCCACATCAACACAACTCCCTCCCCCCTACTGCAGCACACAAACAGGCTAATCTATCCTAAAACCAGTCAGTGGTTCAACCTCTACTTGTTCAGGAAATAAGATTAATCAGGCTCTAGTGTTCCTGTGAGTTTCCTCTGTGTTCTGGTCGGGACTCTCCTGATGTTTCTGGGATGTAGGATTATCTGCTGCTTGATCAAAAGCCAAGAGTGAGCATGACCAGCCGCCTCAGATGTCTGGAATCATCTCCACTCCCCCCACTGACCCCTGTGTAGCCCCCTCTTCTCTCTTCAAGGGCTTTCGGTGAGCAGTACACCTCTCGCACTGATATTTTGTCATCTATCATCTATAGCAGAAAGCAGTATCTTTAATATATCACATTTATCAGACTCCTGCCGAACATTAGCAGTAAGCAATGAGCTCAACTGAGGCAGAAATGAGAGGAGCATGAGTGTGTTTTCCACGAATTTGAGTCTCTCCATGCTATCTCGAGGCTCACGGTGCTCTTGTGGGTGGCTCTGTTTTGAAGATTGTGCTCGACATTCCTAGAAATCCTCATAGCGTCATGAGAGGTCCTTATGGATTGTTATTGATTTCCAGCCCCGTTCCCTAACGGGACTCGGGAGACTTGATGGATTGCTAATCTAAGAGTTGAGATGTGCTTTGGCCATGAACCTCGTTGGATCCAAGCCTGGTTTTCTCCCTCTTACCGCCACAACTGAGGTACCCAACAAATAATAAATGAATTAACAGAAGTGGAGCAACAGAACGCTGAGAAACGAGACCTCAGCTCATTGGGAACTTGTCGAAGATTTATGGTTTCCTCCATGCTGCCATTATAGCGCTGAAATGCTCTCAAATAAAAAGATGGATTGAATTAAAGTGCCTGGGCACTTGGCGATTATTTTCCACTTGTTAGCTTCCGTTAAGTATTTGCTCAGGGCTGTGGTGCTGATAATTTGGTGGGAAATATGACAGCTGGATCGTTCATTACAATTACAACCATTATCGCTCTGGTGGTTATAGCCCCCTTCCATCTACAACCAAAACCCCACTGGCAGTTTCATAAGGTTAGTCAATCACAGAACTCAGCCTCGTAATTTCATTTTAACTGAGTCATGTGTGCCGGAGACAATCACGACTCTCAGTGAAATGGTGAACTCTCTTCAGTCTATCTCACAGTTAACAAAAGAGACACTGGTATTTCTATTTGGCTACATGGCACTGCGTCCACCTGTGACCAACAAAGGTCATGTATCTAATGTTACCCCCCCCCCCCCTCATGGGAACAGACCAGGAGCCGACGAATAGACGTTTGTTTGTCCGACTGTGAGGTTAAAGCCCTTATGTTAAACCTAAATTTTTTTGTCCCTCTAATTTAATTAAGTGCCACAGGCTCCCGGAGCGTGTGCACATTACAGGATGGAGATCAGACCCCCTTTCCCCTCCCCCATCCTTCTCTGTCTCTGTGCTTCTCTGGCAGCTAGCCCTTATCAGTTGGGTCAGATTCCAGCTCCGTGTGAGCACTGGAGCTACCATGACTGAGCTTTAGCGACAGTCAAATCTGGGACTAAAAACAGATCCAACATTGCCTGGTTGCAGGGAGCGTTTTCTGGGTCAGGACGCTCAGACTTGAAACGTCTCCGAGGTCTTGTGAGAATATTAACACGAGTCTGATGAAGGATGGTGCATTGTGAAACCGCTCTTCATTGAGAGTGCAAAACATTAAATTCCACTCAGTATCAGCTGTTACGACAAGTGTATTAGGTGTATTCATGAGACACGGAGAGAGTGAAAATGAGTGGTGCCTGGGTTAAGGGATCTGAGAGATAGATGGTCGGGGAGTGGAGCTGAAAGAGCAAGTTCTAATCTAAAAACATGGGCGCCATCCAAAAACTCGGAGAGAACTCCATTTGTAATGCTGTGAAACTCTTGTCTGTTGGAGCTTGTGAAAAATACATGACTGCTCTTTTCATTTTACATTCTCCCTTCATGCTGGAGTCAATGATGGCCTGAGGCAAACGAGGGCACTCTGAACAGTGCACTCCGATAGAAAGCCAATGTATTGCTACTCTCATCTTCCATGTCTATGCTGACACATCTATAACTCTACTTTGGCGGAAAGTGAGGAGAAAAACAATTACATCTAAGTGAGTTAGCATCATGTACTTTTTGGACTTTATGCATGTCTGAGCGGATATGTGTGAGATGAGAAAAGTTTCTACCTTCTGCTGGGAAAAGATGAAAACAATTCTAATAATAATTGATTCAATTTGAAGTTGTTTTTTTTCTCCCTCTACAAGGCAGCGCACAACTGCTTGATACTGAGTCACAAGAACCAAATTGTTTATTTAGATACAAGTTGATTATAAGAAAGTCATTCAGCTTGAAAATGAAATTCAAACTTTGTGACAGAGCTGATCCTTTCATTTCAGCTCTTCTTCTGGGATTTTATTTCACTACACAACACGACAATCTCACTTTTTGCAATAACTCTGCACGCTTTGGCGCTGCTGCTGCTGGATGGTGCGTTTACCTCATTGATGAAGTCTCCGATGTCGCCAGGGTGGGGTGCTGCTGACCTCATGGGGTACTGTGGCTCAGGGTGGAGGGGTCTCTCGTCTAGACGGCGGATCCCCACCGGCTTGATGGCATCAGGCTCTATCGTGTCCGGCTGCTGCAGCTGACTCAGGTCGTAATCCTGGGGAACACGTAGACAGATGGGAGTTAGCAGAGCAGCGTGACGAGACCCCAAACTGAGTGTGATTATTTAAATAGGTAAACACATCCTGTGCTGCACAGAGGAAGAGAGGTTCAACTGAGTGGAGAAGATTTTAAAGTTAGAATGCGGCGGGAAGAGTTGAGGGAACACAAGGGAAACTTTAATCTTCTTGTCTGTGAAGCACAAGCCCAGGGACAATTTGACACATTAAAAGAGCCAGCACTGAGGGGGTCCAAGCTGAGGACCACATCATACGCTACAGAGTGTTTGTACTTGTGCAGCGTGCTGCAGGAAGGATGTGCAGGCGACTGTTTTGCTCTAATCAATGCCCAGACACGGGATGGTGGATATGCATAAGCCATTGCTAATCCTATTAACATTACCAAGGCAACCTGAATGGCTCGCAGTTTGTGCAAAGTCATGGGCAGGGAAGGAGGAGGAGAAAGAGTGAAGAGAGAAAAGGAGTTAAGAGAGAAAAAGAGGCTGGTGAGGTGCAGAGCTGAGCTGAATGACGGGATGGTATCACGGTGACAGCAGGTATGATAGAGAAAATGCCATTTGAGAATCAGGGTGTGTGCCTAATAAGCGTGCATGATGGATTGTCCCTCTTTAGAAGACTTTCGGTAATCCATCCATCTCTAATATCCCCCTTCAAAATTGTCTTTGCTCAGTTGCACATGTACCTACACACACAGACTCATGCGCGCTCACTCCCAGAAGAAAAAAAAGAAAAAGACTGCAGACGTTCCAATGTAAAAATAAACATGAGCATAAATATAAACCGTGTGATGATGCAAAAACAACCCAGATATACAAACACCGCCCAGGCACTTTACAAACACCTACTCAACTCCACACTAATAAGTATCATCTCAAATCTAAAACAAACACATTGATTATTCATGTCTAATTTGATTTCATGGCAGTAACCCCTGACGCTAGCTGGACAGCGACGGTCATCACACATCACACAATAACATCATCCGTCACCTTTGGTCCATTTCAGTCTGACTCCTGATCGACCTTCTCTGAGGTCACATAGCGGAGAGGTCAGGAACTGGGTATAGCAATTGCAACAGAGGCGCATAACGGCTGAAGCAGGAAGGCCTAATGACATAGCAGCTCCCTCCAGGGAATTAACACCTCACACCTACACTGGCCTGACGAAATGGCTGCCCCCGGCAATCATGACCCACATTCATACTCAGCATTGCTAAGCCTTCTGAGACGTAGCCGAGCAATTTAAAACAGAAGTGAGTGTATTACTTTAATAGTTTTGATCATAATTTCCACTGGTAATAATGACATTGGACACACTTATTGCTGGGAAAGCAGCAACATCACCAGAAATGATTCCAATGGGGCGGCAGCATTTCAGTTTTCCCGTTTCAAGAACTGACAATGGTGAAAAGGAAACTGACAAACACAAAACAACTTACTGCTGGACGACGGTCAACTACACTATGGGAAACACATCGAATATGAGAGGCCATTTGGCACATCGGCACCCCGAAATGCTCAAATCACAACAACAAGAAAAGCATCCACATAACAGTCCGAGAGGTGAGCGAATAACAAGATGGAACATATAGCCAAAGAGTTAAGGCCATTTTCTGTCGTCGACAACGATGAATTTCAGAGGTCAGTAAACACGGCAAAGCCAAAGGATACAGTTATACCAAGGCCGCACTTTAGCCACACAGTGACAGCAGCTCTGTACCAATAGACAAAAGCTAAAGTGACAGAGAGCCTCAAAGAAGCAGAGAGCAACTCAATAACCACAGATGGGTGGACCTCACGAGCTGCTCAGAGCTACATTACAGTCACAGCTCATGTTATGAGCAGCGAATGGGAAATGAAACGTGTCATGCACACTGGACTCAACATAGCTGAGGTTTTGAAGTGCTGCTTGGAGTGGGAGCTCGACATCAACATAAACAACGATCATCACGTCATCACATTGTTACAAACAATGCATGAAGTATGTGTGTAGAGGTGAGAGACGGCCGGACTGTCCCCACACACAAAGTGATCTTCACACACTTTAAAGCTCACCTCACCAGACAGTCTGAACGCAGGCTGCGTCAGCAGTCTGCTCGGTCGAGCGAGGTGTGTGGAAGCATTTTTTCACCACAGTTCAACTCCCACAGCTGAGCTGACCACCAAACAGACTGATAAACCTGCCAGTGCATAAACTGATCATGGATGTGGTCACCTGATGGGAAAGCTCTTTTCATTATTTTATTAAAGGGCTGCTACTGACTGCTGCATTGTGTTTGTTTTGTTTGTCCTAAGTTAAACTAAGTTAAGCTTCATGTTTAACCATGTCATCAAACTCCCTGCAAGAAGGTAAATAAACATATTTCTCAATATTTTGAACTGTTTCAATATGACCATTAGGGTTTCTTGTCCTATTGGACTTAAAAATGGTGATGCTGATCCCAAATCAAATCAGGAAGCAATTGCTTCATTTTGTACATTGTTACAATAATTGAAATACTGGCCAGAAGTGCAAAAATAAGCCCCAATTTGCAATAAACTGTAATTATCCTGAGATAACACTTAAGAAGTTACAGTTCCAATAACATTCTAAACTTGTTTTTATCTCTGGTGACAAATAAATGAGGCACTCTCTGTGTAAACAGGTCTGATTTGTTTTGTCTCACTTACTGCAAGAGATGGGAAAACAAATCAAAACACTTCTCAAAGCATGCCTCCACCGCCACACTGTCTCTGGTTAATGTGCATCAAATTCTTTGGAGGTCATTTGGAGAAGCAGATGACTCACCGTTGTCTTATGTCATTTCATTTTTTTCACCTGTGCACAACAACTTCTCAATTTGCAATCATTTCTGCATTGTTTTTTCCATGTCCGGGGAGCGCGGCCTGATCAGCTGTCTGCCTTTGATGAAATGAGTGCTTCACAAACCAATACAAACCAGGGCAACGGCAGCAGCAACCAAAATCATATACTCTGAAAGCGCCCAATGGTCTGACACTTCAATTTCCTCCCCAGCGGGAGATAGGGAGAACAGTGGTGGGCATTATAAAGACCACATTGCTGGGAAAGTAAGGGCCATTTTTTACCCAACACTGACTCTCTCGATTCCACAGACAAGACCATTTTCTGCTGGCGTCCTGCCCTCCTCTGTGCCACTCAAAATGGAAGCTTGTTTTCCCCTCAATAAATTGCTGTACCCGCTCGTTTGCCTTTGAGGGGCGTTATATCGTGTTTCCTTTTCAACATGTTCTGGACCGCAAGTTTGTGCATTTTGTTATGGATGAGTGTGTGAAAGTGAGGAAAAGAATACACAAGTGGGTGCGCTCCCTGCTGCCTCATCACTGGCTGATGTGCAACGGCTTTCCAGTCATATTGTTACCTTAGACAGAGCTTCATTATTGTGCCACAACAGATGTCTATCTCCAAATGACATCAGCTTACCAATTACAAGTCTCCGAGGCTAATTTGGCACTGTGCTGGGTCAGACTAGGGTCTCCTGCTCGTTTCTGCTATACCTAAACCACCGGAGCACTTCAGCCAGTGGCAAGAAAATAGCCCATTCGGCATATTACTTCCCCTTTTTTTATGAAATGGTTCCCTTCTGCTAACAAGGGGTCATTAGGACAATTGAATTTGTGTCTGTGTGTGCGTGATCGGTGCAGGGGGATAAAGAGATGTGACTTTATTGACGCCTGTGGCACTGCATTTCCATCGCATGTGTGTGTTTGTGTGTCAGGATGGTGAAGCGGGAACCAGCTCCAGCTGAGGAAAGACTTCCAATATTTCCAGAACTGATTGGATCAAAATGTGTTCGCCTTACTGATTCCACAGTTCAATTCCCAGCCCCTTTTTAGGAAAAAAAGGTACTATTTCCAGTCTTACTCCAGATTGTGAATGACTGTGAAATGTCTTGGAGCAGAGCCGGAGACAGAACGCACTGCAGGAGTTTGTACGCTTGCAGAAAGATTCGAGGTGGTCCTCTTTGTCCTTAAGTTGCTTCAGTTATACAGAAACTGCTGCTGCATACTGTAGATGTGACCTGAATGTTTCTCCCTAACAAAGACCACACACTCGCCTTATGTCACCCTTTCAAAAACACTGTGCAGCTTCAGCTTGGTATGCAGAGGATGAGAGGTGGTAGACAATTTTCTAAAACTGTACCAATATGACAACCAAATTTCCCTGCTGAAAGTAAAATAATAATCATAACTTAAGAAGCATGTGGACACTATGTAATAAAACAAGCCAAAATCCTGAAATGTTAATGTTGTTGAAACAAAAGCAGCTGAAGAACCTTTTTCAAAACAGAGGCTAAAGGCCAATTTATAGTTTCTGCATCGACACGGCCACAGCTATTCCTACAGAACTGTAACTATTCTTGTCTAATTAAGTAACACTCAAAGTTAAAGCTTGTATTTAAAGAAAGATGTTATTTATGACGCATTGATGTTGCATCTTTGATTACAATGGTTCCACTCAAAACTGATGGAAACGCGGCCTGGTTTGCCAGATAGCACCAAGGTTCTCAGAATCCTGAATGGAGCTGGTTCAAGAATTTATCAGAAAAAAGCAGCATGGACAGAATTTTCAGTGTAAAATAGCCCAAACTGTTCTAACTTCGGCAAAATAATGTGTGTTAATGCAGGACGCCATCGCTTATAGTAAGAGGCAGATTGAGAAAAGAAGTTCTCAAGGCCTTTGAAAAGAGAGTCTGCACTTTGTGTTTACCACATCGTTCTTACCTGATCCTCTTCTCCACCACCCTCCTCATCATACTTGAGAATGTTGTCTCTCACATCATCCTCTGGATCGATGAGGAGCTGCTTAGCCTGGCGTTCTTTATCACGACGCTTCATCCACACCACAAACAGCAGCACAAGAACTGATGGACAAGCAGAGAGAGACAGAAAGAGAGAGACAGACAGAGTGAGAGAGAGAGACAGAGACAGAGAGAGACAGAGAGATCTCACATTACAAAAACATAACAACGCACATATTTTCATACAAGTGTAATCGGATCCAGTGTTTTAGAGCCTGGACGTGGGCCTGATCAAGGCTATCTTTTTGGTAATCCCAGAGTAATCTAGTGGTATCTCGGATAATATTTAGCTGTCATTATAATCCGTGTGTGTTTGTGCGATGTGCTGTTTGAGGGAGGCACTGAGACACTCACTGAGGAGGATGATGATGCAGAGAAGGATGGCGATGATGGCACCAGTGCCCAGGCCGGCCGCCATGATGTGTTGCTGGTCAGTGCAGTCTCCATTGATGTCACACTGGCACACTTTAATCCGCAGATAGGAGGTGTTGGACATGGGCAGGTTGCCTGAGTCTGTGATTATGATGGGGATCTCATAGATACCACTTTCAAGGAAGCCTATCCTCAGGCTCACCTGAGCATAGTCACCTGAGGAGAAAAGACAGAGAGAGTGTGTGAGTGATACACGGCAGCTCCTCGTCAGAGCAAATAAATCTGAGGTAGTGAAACCAGAAATTAAGTTGCTTCCAGTATTTAAAAACAAAATAAAATCATGTTTCTTTGTTAGAGGAGCCTTTCAGGGGGGATTAAATCAAAACTCTGAATAGTTGCTCGTATAGGCCGTGTTCACAGTGCGATTACACTCCTATTACCACAAATAAGCAGCATAAATTCATACCTGGAAGTTGCATCAGCATATCTAATCCAAAACATGGTCAGGATTTAGATTTGGAGCTTATAAATCTGCTGAATACCTTTTGATAATGCTGCTTAGGAGAAATTCCCAGTAGCGATAATCCAAATGCCATTATCCTATTAAGATATATTCACTACTTTTTGACTCACGCTGTCTATTAGCTAACAAACAACAAATTAGTTCTTCCACTCATGATTTTTCTTCCAAATTAGCATAAACAATTAATGACTGTTTGGTAATGTTAATGTAATATTACAGTGCCTGTCCCGGCCCTGCCTGACTCCTCTGCAGTGTGTTATTTACACATTTGCACAAGTGTTGTTCAAAAGGATCAGAGATCAAAGTCTCAAGCTTTAATTACCAAACAGACTGCTGAATATAATATATTTTACAGTTTTGCTTCTAATTATTTAACACCACGAACTGAAAAATGTTAAAAAAGGTCGTCTTCTCTTCTTTCATTTTCCAATGACGAACAGAGAGGAAGGCCAAAAATCTGAATCAATGCCAAAGGAGGATTAGTATATTATGTATTAATATATAATATGAATCTGAGGTTACTGATGTGACATTGTGTGTGTGATCTGTGCCTTACCGCTGATTCTCGTAATGGTCCAGTTTCTCCGAACATCAGAAGGCCGGTGGGCCAACTCAAAGGCAAATGGCCCAGCGTTGGGGTTCAGGTCTCCATCAAGTGCAGTGATGTTGATGGCATTTGGCTCTGGCTTTTCACATATCTCTGCCTCCTGAGGGAACACTTTGGGAGCATTGTCGTTGATATCCAGCAAGTAGATCTGGAGAGTACCTGTACCACTTGCTGGAGGTACACCTACATGAGTTATAAAAAAACACACACACACTCAGCACATACATATTTATGGGAGAAGTGATTTT
Organism: Chaetodon trifasciatus; assembly: GCA_037975065.1. Lineage (NCBI taxonomy): Eukaryota > Metazoa > Chordata > Actinopteri > Chaetodontiformes > Chaetodontidae > Chaetodon > Chaetodon trifasciatus. The sequence continues at coordinate 7,856,291 of JBBMOE010000012.1, forward strand.
TTACAAATTTACATATGGATAGGAATATATACTATTGAAATGCCATCTCTCATTTTGTAGTCATTATGTAGTCAGCAGAGAAACGTAAAGTATGGAGTTTATTCTTTGGGTCTCTTGCTGTAATAAGACACTCTAAACAGCTATTTACTCGAGTGGGAGAAGACCCATCCAAACTGCATACTGATCTGAGAATCTAATCTCAAGTGAGGAGGTAGACCGAAAGAGAGAGGTATCAGAACATTTGGGTTGTGTGTGTGTGTGTGTGTGTTTGCGTGCGCCTGGAGAACGTCTTCCTGACGAAGGACACGGGATGGGAATACTAAAGCAGACAAACAGAGCCCACTGTCGCTCCTCTCAGGCTCCTCTATGTATTCACTCAGCTAAGAGGCTTTTTTACCATTCAGGCCACGCTCAAAGGAGCTAGTCATCCAATCCTGACCCATTAATGCTGAGAAACCTCTTTATTGGTAGAGTTTTTAAGCCTATTGGCCTAAGCTATGCTCCGCAGAACAGGGTAAACCTGAACAGAGGTAAATCCCACCAGTGCAGGGAAGAGGTGAATATATCCACATGCTGGATGGTTCTGGGACTGCTAGCACATTAACCTTCAACTAAGGTGGTCAGCGTTCCAGACATGCCAAGTGCCTGGTACAAGGTTGACCTTCAAGCACGGTAGATGTCTTTGCGGCTGTAACCGAGATTTTTTTATTTATTTTTTTTCCCCAACAGGCTTCAGGTGAAAAACATCACAGAGGCAGTCAAAGTGATGCTAGGTGGAAAATTGACCTTTGAGAGGTGGGGTACACTAGACATCCGCTAGGCTTCCTTTTGAAAACGCAGCATTATCTCCTCCTGAATGCTCTAACAATAATGGCCTGGACTAGACTGCTTGTGTAACAGCCTAGCTGAAACACCTAGACCATGTAACCAGTGCATCACAGGAGCTCAGCAAGGTATTTTTGGCAACTGCAGTACCACTTAAATGGTTACATACCATTGTCAGAAGCCAGGAATGTCGCATTGTACAAACTGTTCTTCACAAAGGGTGACTCTCGGTCCAAAATGGCAATTGTTGTGATACGACCAGTGTTTGGGTCAATCCTTAGCCAGTTGGCTGGATCTGAGAGTTTGGAGTATCTGAGGGAAGAAAAGCAGAGTTTTACACAGTGATTCAGAATCCTTACTATTCATCTGAAGCTGAATTTTAGGTCAGGTGTTATCTGCAAGTTCTTTTTTATTCTGAAGTATTGAGCAAAAAAGGTCTGTTGTTTTCTCCGAGATGGAAATCTTGGTGAATTTACTCTCCATTTCCAGTACAGCATCCCTTTCTTCTAAATATGCTTTTGTTTTTATTTGTTTACACCGAATAAATATTTTAGGCGTCATGCATTTTACATAATTATTCCAACTTTTGAGAGCAGCCTCACAGGGGAGACCAAACTGGCTTGTTGTTATCAGTAGCTCAAACTAATTTGTAGGACAAACCGTGGAATTACAAAGCTAGCTTATTTCACATGGAGTGTTTTCAGGCAGATAAACTCTTCCACGGTCAAACAGCTGTGAGGCAAGACTTCTGATGATGCAAAGGGAAAAAATAGGGTTTGTTCATTAAGAATGAGATGGTGGCATGCTAGTTGCAGTGTTATTTGAGCAGGAGGGATGCTGAAAGTGGCCAAGGTGGCAAGTCATCTTAAACCAACTTGCCAATCACATTGCTGTTTTGATTGTTTTAGCAAAATGTGTGCTAAATCATACAAAGTAAACGTCTATGCTGGATGTTTAAGGGAGAACAGGCATTGAAGCTAACTTTAAAAGTGGGAGGAATTCTTCAAATTTTCCATATCTGTGAACTAGACAGTCAGAAACCACTCAACCTCCTCCTATTTCCTCTTTACTGTAAAATCTACCTGATGCTCTGCTGCATGAAGCGATCAGGGTCCTGTGCAGTGAAGGTGGTCAGCGTGGACTCAGGCATCATTCCCTCCTCCAGTTTAATGAGTTTGGGGTTGGGCTCGAAGTAGGGGCTCTCGTTGACATCTATCACTCTGATGGAGACGGTGGCGGTGGACTGACGAGGAGAGTGGATGCCTCTGGCCAGGGGCACCTCATTCCTCGCTTCCACTGTCAGCACATATGTCCTACTGATTTCATAGTCAATAGGCTGGAGAACAGCAAAGAGAGAGTATACAGAGAGTGAGTCACCCATCAAAATGCAGGATAAATAAACAAAAGGAAATCACATTACATTTTTGGTAATCTAAGACTGGTGAGAGAGCAGCTAAAAGAATGAAAGCTTTTTCTTCCTCTTGCCTGAAAAACCTTATTGTGAAAGCTCACAATGGACAGCGAGACGAGATAAAGAGACTGTATCCTTTTGTGGTCAGTTGAAGGATACACAGCAGCAAGAAAGCTGCCAATCAATAAAATCTGAAATGTGCTCTGAAATTTAAAATTGTCTATTAATTATGTGTTACGAATTTGAATTTATAGACTGTATTAAACCCATTATTACTGCGGTCTGCCCAAACTCTGCTGTGAATCTGTTGCTGCTAAAACACTTTCCAATTGTGCCAACAAACTCAAGTTCCTTTATGGCAGAACAAGGCTATATTGTTAAGAAACTTCTTGTGTCATTATTGATGCAGTGCCATTTCGATTATGCGTGTTCTGCTTGGCACAGTGGTTTGACAGCTAAAATTAGGAACAATCTGCAGGTGATGCAAAATAATATTATTCAGTATTTGCTAAACGCATCCCCTCAAACTCATGTTGGTTGTGATGAATTCAGCTGGGTAGGACTGCTGCCAGTACAGCTCAGAGTAGAACAACAGAAGCTGCATCATATCTGCAGTACTATCAATGGGTGTGCTCCTCAGATAACAATGGTCCATACTCAGCACAGCTATGATACCAGGGCCACTGCATGTTCGTGTAAAGTGCTTTGAGTGCATAATGCAGTCAGAAGTTCTTTTTTTCTCCACACTGGTGCCATGTTGTGGAACAGCCTTCAGTTACAGATGTTTTTAAATATGAAGGGGGCTTACTTCTTAAATTGTGGTGATGTGCTTTTGTTTTTCAGGATCGTGTTGTTCCGTTTTAATGCTGGATGCTTCTTTGTGGTTTTCTTTGTCTTAAGCATTTTGGGATCATGTTGAAAATAAGTGTCTTCACGTCAAGTCAACCCCTGGATTTTTTTCTGTCTGATAATCTACATATGCATTTAATTAGTCAATCAATCAGTAAATTTAATTGTAAAAAAAATTCAACATATGTGGCAAATCTGCTGCAGTGATTTTTTATTTTATCAGTATCCTGAGTCGCACACAAAATGCCTGAATCCTTCAAACGACTGGACAGTTGGATTATTTTGTCAAATTCAGCTTGTATTATAAACACAAACTCTCCCAATATTCAAACTGACAGATATTAATTTAATTAATCTCATCTATTTAACATTAATCTTAATATCAATTCCACCCCCACACATCTGAGTATAGTGAGCGTACATCCACTCTGCATCTCCAAGGAATTAAAGGGGTGGAGTTTGAAAAGGAGGCCTTACCTTGACGACCGTCACCAGGCCCTCGTTAGTGGTTGGATCAGTGGGCACGGAGAACCTGCCGGTGGGGTCACCCCCGGTGATTTTGTAGACAGCGTTCCAGGCCGGCGTGTTGGGCTGGTCCTTGTCAGTCACCGTCAGATTGGCCACAATGACATTCACACGGTTTTCAGGCACCTCGCCGAAAAACTGCATGAATAAACCATGAACGCACAGAGCAGCGAGCTGTTAGTGATACTGCTTTGGCAGCAGAAAATACACCGAGTCCTGCCTCTCACAGCACAGCAGGACCAATCTTGGGTAAATAGACATCTGAGGTAACTTATCATGTCGTCATGGTCATCTCATTCCCTGTCCTCCCCTGATAGCACAACGGTAGCATTACAAATTTCAGTGATTCGCGAGCACAGTAAGTGCCTCTTTCACTCGGGCAGACACCCCCGTAGTTGCATGTGTCAACATTTGGAGAGGGATATAACACTTTACGCATGGCTGGCTACTTGTATATCTGTATGGCTTCGGAAATGCTGGGGAAGCAGAACTAGGTAAGTGAGCAGAACTGACGGTTGAGTGCATATATATCCACAATGGGGTGAAATGGGGGCCCTTGTGCTGCTTTCCTTTGGCTAAGTTTGCTGTGCTGATGTCTCAGATATGAGTTTGTTTCTTACCGTCTCAGCAGTAAACTCTGGCGGGTTGTCATTAATGTCGGTGACTCTGATGACAGCAGTGGCTGTGTTGGACAGGCCATACATGGGATTGCCCTCCATGTCAGTGGCCTGGATGATCAGTGTGTACTGAGGCACTTTCTGGAGGGAAAAAGGAAAGAAGCCATAACAGGATTAAAGCAAAGTTCTTTGATCTCTGAACAATGTTATCAATTCTATAACCACATTTGGAGAATGTGGACTTACTCTCTTATCTATCCTAACTTTAACTCTGTGGTTCTTTTAAAGAATGCAGTGATGTTGTTTTGAACTCCATTGTATTCAAAGATGTCTCCTAATATTCTGCCATCTCAGGTTTGTAAATGAGGACAAAACATGACAAAAAACATTCAATATGCCGCAGTTCAACACAACACTGCCACAGACTACAGCCTCCAAAATGACCAAAGGGTTGCATCCACTTCTCTCTCACAGCAAAGACGGAACATATTAAGTTTCATTAACACTGGATTTATTTCTGGACTATTGTTTTACATTGAAAAAGACTTCACAAGTGTCCCTAATAAGCTGGTAACTCACTGTACATCAGTATTAATGTGTTCAGCTAAAATGAAACAAATCGGAACTGGCTAGCTTCTTAATTATGATGACTAATGGTGGCTTTTTATATAAATCTGATTTATTCTCTTGGGGGACATGAGTTTATGCGTGCATGTGTGAAACTTGCACCTCTGCTATATACCCCATCATGAAGCTAACAAATGACTATTTTCACATTAAAAGCCACTCAGGTGACGGACCAGTTGCTAGGTAATGAGAGTTGGGCAAATTACTTTCATGGTGGCAACTGGCGGACATAAAACGGCGGCCCCAGGGCGGAAGTGATTGAGCAGCCACCTAGCCAGATTGCCCTCACTAGAATTGCACCAAATGGCTCCAGCTTTCTATATTATTTTATTTATTTTCTCAAACAGCCATGAGATCCAATTAAATGACAGAGTGGTAGCATTTACAGCACAGGAAAGAGAGAGAAAGAAAATGCAAGCAAAGCCTCTGCTTTACAGAAACAAAGACAGAGAGGGCGAGAATGAAGGACGGGAAACATTTAGCTGCTCGGTGATGCACGCTGCCTCCTTGTAAGAGTAAATAAGTGTGAAACAGCCAAATCTATCCCCACTTTCTTATTTAGTTGGTAATCAGCAAAATTTACTTCAGCTCATTAGTTCTCAGACAGTCTTGATATTAGCAAATACACTCAAGTTGTGTTTTGACATCATATTTTTAAAACTGCATAGCCCATTTATAAAAACATGGAAAATGAATATGTTGTTGTACGTCCACAGCAGACAGCAAAAGCGAGACAAAAATTAAAGTAACAGAATGGATGGCCTTGCTGATGCAAGTCTCACTTAAGAGCCGATACAATGATTTTATTTATTCAATCTGTGTGCACAGGCGCTACATAAATAGTGGAATGGCAGCAACATTAAGGCATATTAAATCAAGACAAAGAAAGCTAAGATAGAAACTGATGCACCAGGAGGTAAAGATAAGTGAGAAGGAATAAAAGATGTATCACACACCTCTCTGTCCAGGCCTGCCGCCACTGTAATGATGCCTCCTGTTTTATTGTTGATGGTGAACATATTGGAGGTCGGACTCTCTGGGTTCTGAGACAGGATTTTGTAACGCAGCATCCCATTAGCGGTTTTGGGGTCATCTTTGTCAACAGACGTTACTGTCATAACAAAAGTTCCTATGGGGTAGAAAGACAAATACACGATGCAAATAACTTTATGACATCTCTCTATTTATTTCTTCTTTTACTGGCAATCAAAGACATTAGAAGTTGAGTGAACAGTGCTATGTTGAACACTACTAGATTTATAGCTTTGCACTATAGACATTCACTGTTCTTTCTTGTGATCTTAAAATACCAGCGACCACTTTAATACAGCGGAAGCAAAATTAACAAAGTGGCCACCCCAGGAATGCCATCAATGCTGTTTGATCTGCTAACATCACAGCGGCATGTGAAGCCGGAGGCTCAGACTACAGCCGATCGGTTGCTCATACAGTGTGAAGCTGTGGTATATTACCTGGCTTGGAACCCTCTGGAACAGTGCCGTTCCAGATCTGATGAGTGAACTCGGGTCTGTTGTCGTTCATGTCGATCACATTGATCACGATGTCAATGGGGTTTTCTACCTGGTTGCCGTTCAGGTCCACTGCATGAGCTCTCAACTGGAGGAAACACAAACACATCTGGACTATGGAACGGCTCGAGCTCGGATGATTCTCCACCATTCAAAGACAAGCCGCTGCTGGGACAAACCAGTCCCTCAATGTCGCCCACTAAAGTGCTGTGATAATTAAGCTGATGAGCCATCACTGAAAACAGTTTACTGTATGTAGAAGAGCAAACAGTTCTGAAAATCCTTGTGACAAAGAGGAGATGAAAGTTTTTAGAAAAAACATCTTTCCCACAAACAAATCAGATACCTGCCAGACTCGCCAACAACACGAGCCTTTTAGCTGCATTTTTATAGTTGGCTCATGAAACAGATGCTACTGTTGCCTACATTGGGTCAGCACAGGTTCAGTTCTGCTTTACATAAACAACTCTGATATGCTGCATTTTTTTGCACTTCAAGTGCGTCTTTCCTGCATACACACCACCACAAGATTAGTGCCTTACACAAAATTTCAACTCACTCACATCTATATTTTGATTCCACCCGTTCATGCTCTGGAATAAATATAGTTAGTGCAGCATATATTGCAAATCTGCAGGCTATGAACAGCATTATATCATATACCTGGAGTACCTTGCAATCTCGTTCCAGTGTAAGTTAATTAATGAATTTTACTATGTGTGTCAAGTGTGTTCACTTTATGTTTGCATATAGCATGAATTGAACCAGTATGAACATCTGTGGAAGTCCTTTGTTGTGAAAGTCTTTCATGATTTTCACGTTAAGTAGACTCTAGCAGATGAATATGTTGAAGTCTATAATTTCATTTCCCCCTACTTGCTTGTTATCTACTAGTTTATGTTAACGCATATGAATTTCAAGACCATTTCATTGTATTGGGAGAACCACTGATGAATATAGCAGCTCTGAAGGAGCTGGAGGTCATCATAATGTATGGAGCACACACGCAGTTCAAAAACATCATGTTAAATCTTTGAAATTCTCAGACGGATAAGTCAGGTTTCCCGGGGGGACCCTGGTCTTCACTGAGCTTGAGGTTACATGTGACCATTGGGCGCTTGTCAACTAATACGAATGTACAGCTCAGCTAGACAGAAATCAAGCTTGAGAAACCATTTGAACATGATTTTACATATGATATCATTAAAGAAGGTTTTTTTTTTAATTAACAATTGTGTGTGACTTACATGGAAGCTGGGGATGTGCTCTCGATCCAGGGGTTTGTTGACAGACAGCTCTCCAGAGATCGGGTCGATGATGAAGATGCCGGTGGGGGGCTGGTCAGCGCCAGGGCCTGTCACACTGTATCTGAGGGACCGGTTTTTGTCATGGTCTGACCGGATCTGTGGGTATAAAGAAGTGTTAATGAAAACTTCAAAACAATGCTAACTATATAATGACTAGCACTGGGTTGTTGGGGCTGACGTTGCATTTTTAAACAACGCATAACCTATTAAAAACATACTTTCAACAATAACAGAATGCATCCCAGTTATAGCTACTTAAGATTATTATTCTTTATCTTTAGCTTTTTGTATTAATTGATCAGTTCTAAAACAGTAAAAAATATAAATGTCCATTGCAAGTTTGTAGATCCAACTGTAATGCCTTCAGATCCTTTTTTCTGATCACCGGTCAAATCCAAAACTATTAAATTTCTAGTAATACGAGAAACAGAAAATCTTTATTCATCTTCAAAAATTGCTATACAGCTTCCTGTATGCTGACTGATTTATTGACTTATCTTTTCTGCACCAATCACTGTATTAGCTTAACAATAGGTCATAGTGTATGTAAAAGAGTGCTTATAAAGAGTGTGTGTGTGAGTGTAGTATTGAATTTCTGTCTTGGCTGGGCTGTCTATTCTATTTGCCATGTAAGCCGAGACCCTCTGTGCCTACAGCCTGGATCCATGCTGCGCACAAAGAATACTTCCTCATCTTGATATTATCCACTAAAGCCCAGAAACATCCCATCTAATATGACCTGATTAAATATAATACATACAAATAGCATATACAGGACTTAACACTCAGTAAGGAAGAGAGTTGAATACGCTGAAAAAGGATCTGCTTCTGAGCAAGCATTGCTGGTCCTCTGTCAGCCACCCACACTCAGCCCTGACCAGAGAATTGATGCAAATGAATCAGGCCGTGTGTGTCCTTGAGCCAAGATAAAAGGAGTGTAATATCTCAACAGGCAACTGAGGAACAATTGCGATGGTGAGCACTTCAGATTTCTCTCTACTTCTAAATAATGCCAGGTTACATTGGTACCAACTGCCCCTTGAAACAAAAGATAAATAATACAGCAGAAAAAATAGCCCTGACCTTTAGCAAAATGCTGTAAATATGAAGCATTTTGTTGAAGGCATAAGGCTCATGTCTATGACCCTGTGAGTGGGAGCTCAGGGCAACAGGGACCTACAAGGTTGTCATATCAGGCAAAAAGCATTTTCTTTGAAGTTGTGAGGGTGGTGTGTGTGTGTGTGTGTGTGTGTGTGTGTGTGTGTGTGTGTGTGTATGTGCGTATATGTGTGTATGTGTCTGTGCACGTATGTGGTTGGGTGAGCGACGTTACCCGGACAAGCTCTTGCGGGAATGGGCCTCGTGAGTTCTCTGGGACATTGATTGGGGGGATGACCCAGTCTCTCTTCATGCGTTTGAGTTGGCTGTCTGTGTTTCGTGATGGAAACGCTATTTCCTTCAAATCCTTGGACATGACTGGAGGGACAGCAACTTCCTGGACCTGTGAAAAAGGATATGATTTAGTTCAAGACCTGGGTATTGAGATCTGTGCAACATTTTTAGCCATGCTAGTGGCATGACTCTATGGATGGCAATGTTGGCTGCTCAGTCCATCGCAGACTGAAATACGTAGCAACTAATGGATGGATTGCGGTTTAATTTTGCACATAACTGACATAACTAACATGGCTGCTGACTCTTCTTAGTCTCGTCTTAGTCTTATCTGATCGTGTAACCATTGAAAGCTGCAATCAACAGCAGCACGTGCCAACCCACATACTGAAGTGACACCTCATTGCAAAGAAAGGCACTGTACGCTGACCAATGACCCTTCCCTTCTGGTTATACAAAAAGCAAATTGATGTGGTGATAAAAGGAACGCCACTTTCTGCAAAACCTAAGGAGCTCTTCCAAATGTCACTTAATGCCTATTCAAAATGTGTGTTCAATCACATCATCCCTTCTTTGACTTTCTTTGTAGCTAAAAATATCTATTGTACAACATGTGATGATATGCCTTGAAAAGCTTTGGTGTGGCTACTGTTCTGCTACTGCCGCACACCGCCAGCACTGGTTTGCTTTAAATGGCAGACCTCTTCTTATGTCCTGATAAAATGCACCCACACAGACAGACCAGCTTCCATAATGGATCTGCCATCCTCCCTCGCCTGTAATGAATGAGATTTGAAACAAGGGAGGATGGTACCTGCAAGCCAGACACTAAAGACACAGATGGCTCAAATTGCCTATGCTGCTCCAGAGACTGAGGAGACTGAAGTAGTGCCAGAAAAAGTTAAAATAACCTTGAACAGAACAAGGCAGGAAGGAAAACAGAAAAACAATATGTGAAATCTGTCAATGTCAATGAGTGATGGCTAGGGTTTCAATGGAACACTTTTGTCCCTTGAAGTATTTTCTACTACTGTAGCCTGTAATCATCTGAAAGTTGATTGGTTGTGAGGTAGTCAAGTCCTACAAACTACCACAAAGTGTCCTATGCAAACAGAAATTAATTACCACTTTGCCACCTTATAACGTGACCCACATCCCACGCTCCCCCTCCTCTAACATCTGGGGAGCTGTCGGAGAGCTTCCACTAATCATGTTTGAAATCCGATTATACTGCTTTCACACATTGGAAATGCAGAGAGGCAGGCGGACAGATAGCGAAGGAGCATGCTTCAGAAATATCTATTACCCTATTAAAATGGGTGCGAGTGAGAGCAGTAATTATTTGCAACCTGTGTCTGGAATGATGAATGGCATGGTGGGTTTGTTCAGTCCAACACGCATCTATCTCTGGTGTGCTGGAGGTCTGCACCTATCCACACTCTCTGAACCTCCTCCATCTTCTGAATAGGAGTCTACTTCAGAGTCCGGGAGAGTGTTAGGCTGAGTGATGGCCTGAGTGTTTGTGAGTATGTGGGAAGGATTAGACATTTGTGTGCATTTGCCCTTTTAGGAAAATTCTCTCTTTCAGATGCTGAAATGTTTTCCCCTCACGAACTGCGGTGGAGCTCAGGTTCTAATAGAGGTGGAGATAGTGGGACCCTCTGATGTTAATGAGGATATTGTTTGGTTGTCATTGATTAAAATGTTTCCCCAAGGCTGCTGCATTCATGGACTAATAAAAAATGTAATCGCTGATGTGATTAAGAGATGCGTGATGATTCACGACAATAATTATGCTGTGGGGAAGACAACCGCTCATGACCTCATAAACGTGCATGATACGGGAAAGTCAATCCCTGATTTCATTACGGACAAATTAGGGCAAACCCAAGAGCTCTCTACAGATACACATCAGAATATGGCTGCTGATGATACAGCTGATAATTTGTATGTGCATGTACAGTAAATGTGAGGTGCTGACTTTTATTTAAAAACTAAAAAGAATCTGCTGAAAGTCTATGTTTACCTGCTTGGGACAAGTATGCATTTGCCTTTGACCAACCTACAACAGTGACTGATGGTATCATTAAAATCACATACCTGCAGGAGTCCCTATAGTAAATGAGTGTCAGTGGCTAACGATGGTGTTTTGAGAAGCCATGAAATCATTAACGGGTACAAGTTTAATTTCAGCTCAGCAGACCAATGGGCCTGCAGTACTGATGGTAACTACAAATAACTGTCACTATTATCTTTTAATCTGTACCCGCATAAAGTATTGCCCATCTTTCCTGAGATTATCTGCTGTGCTGCACATGTAGAAATGGCCACTCGTGGCCATTTGCTTCAATGTATTAGAGAAATAAAAAAGAAATGCTCATTGGTCTCTGTAAAACAAACACGATTATTGCATTTGGGGACCTTCATTAATACACCGGAAGGTTAATGACTGAAGATCTCAAAGCAGTGATTATTAACAATGTGCATGTGGCCCATTTATAACCCTACAGAAAGGGATAGAGTTGAGAATTGCATGTGTGTGCTTGTGTGTGTGTGTGTGTGTGTGTGTGTGTGTGTGTGTGTGTATGCAGTGTAGTGTCAGTCCTGTAAGTTTAAAGCAACAGATATTATCTAATTCAGCAGGATCACATAATCCACTGGCACTGAAGTTAAAACCTCTACATTAACACAGCCTTTTCATTTCCTGGTTACAAGACTGGGATATGTGCAGTGCTTTTTTTGTGCGCTTCCTCTGATCCTCAGCCAACCACAATGTTGACATATGAGCACATGGTCATTCTAACTAATTGCAGATGACTGCACAACACGTCCAGTGGAACGGTTAGTGCAGTGCTCTACAGCTCAGACAGATGCTTCCTGTCGTCCAAAGCACTGAAAGAGGTGTGTCCCCTTTTGGATGATAAGGCAATAACCTCACAATCACAAGGCATGCTCACTGAAATCAACTTTATGAGGAGCTATTTTGCATCTGCTCTTGCTACCCACTGACCGTGCTGAGTATATGTTTGTGCTCCTAGTAAATTGACACATTAAGTTTTAATTACCAAGCATCCATCCAGTCTCTCGGAACACCTGCTACAATTTACGGAACTAGTCGTCTGTGAATGTGCAGTATGCCGAGTAAGTGTAAGTTATTTGTTGTGAAAGAAGAATTGATCGTTCCACCTTTCCATAGCAACATCAGTCAGACAATCGAAAAATCAGTCAGAAAATGTTATGGAAGCCCTTAACATATATTCACCTGCTGGCTGGAGTGTGTGGAGGGCACCAGCCTGACTTGAGTCACCCATTGCTGCTGAGTGGTGGTGTCACTGGCCTTGATCAACAACGGCAATGCTGGGAGCGTGGAGTGCTGAATACTCCTGGCAGCATAAACCTCTCCGTTGGCCTCTATCCGGAAGTCAGACGGGTTACTGCATTCAAACCGCACCAGACCACCTCGGCCACAGTCAACAAACTTCACTGCAAGAGACAGAGACAGACAAATTTAAACAAAAAAAAAATTAAAAATAGCCCAACAGTGAGAGAGAAACCTTGGAAAAAACATATAGAGACAACGGATGTAGAGGACAGACACACAGACATACAGACATACAGACATACAGACAGAAGGTCCACAAAGGTTTTCTGATCCTCCTTCGCACTCATGCATTATTCACTTCAAGCTGTGCCCCAAAGGTATTGCTCAAAACAGGTGCAGTGGAGGAGAGAGTTGGAGGGAGAGAAAACTACAGAAAAAAGGGAAGTGTGCCCCTTAAGGGCGATTAAAGAAGAGCCACAAAACCAGAACATTAAATTTAAAACCCCATGTGTAAATTACACTGTCTAAATGGCCTGCTATGTTCAGGTTTGAAAAACATACACAGCATGTATAAACATGCTTAATTCTGCTAGGAAAGTCTTGTTTTATTTCCAGCTAAGTCCATCGCATGCTAGCTTTGTCCCCCATGACATACAGGGATGCCTTCCGCGGATGACTACAGATCCTCAGTTCCTCAAGAGACAGAAGTAAGTTCGCATGATGTTTATTTCATCAGCATGTTCACACAGAAAACACACCAAAACTCACGCACACATACATACACTGCAGACAGGTGGCTCATGGGGGCTTGAGTCCCACCGGTGCCTCAGTGGCAGTGGTACAACACCAGTTCATGTTACAATTGAGTGACAGTACAGCACAGCCTTCACGTAGCTCCTACATGTATACACACACACACACACACACACACTCAAATGCAGACCTCAACACCTGAGAGCTTCATTGAGTGATCCTGTTGTGTGGATCCCCCCTCCCCCCCCCCTCACATTTATAGCACACAAAATGGTATAAAGGGGAATATAAAAATTCCTCCTGGCCACAGAGATCACAACAATACCATATATCGTTTGTGTGGAGGCTCTGCTGATGCCGCTTTGAATTATTAAAGGAGATGTGGAATTACTTAACAAAAGCCTTGAAGGATGGTGCCTAATCTTCCTTTGTGCTACTACCTTGGGGACCCACTGATGTCTTCAGAGTATTATCTGCACTCGCACATCAAGTTCCTCTGGGCTTTGGGAAAGGATGCAGACGATCAGTTTGGGGTCCAGAGGAAGTTATAAATTTAGACCCCAGGCTTAATTTTATTGTATCACCCAAATGCATGCAATCAATTCTCCATAAGTGCACCACACCTTACTATTATCCCGATTCAAAAGAAAAATTTGGGTCACCTTGTAAAAATGTAATTAAAATAAATGAAATCATAAGTAACTGAACTGTGTTTATCAACAACAGCTTTATGAAGTGTTCCTGAGCCCATGTAGTAATATGTTTTATAATATCATGTGTTCACAAAGTGCTGAACCTCACTCCATCCTCGCTTGTGAACGACTGAGCCTTTCCAGGATGCCCCTTTCATACCCAATCATGATACTATCACCTGTTACCAATCAACCTGTTTACCTGTGGAATGTTCCAAACAGGTGTTTTTGGAGCATTCCCAGTCTTTAGTTGGCCCTGCTCCAACTTGTTTGTGAATGTGTTGCTGCAATAAATTCAGAATATAAGCATATATTCACAAAAATCAATAAAGTTGATGAGTAAAACATTAAATTTATTGGAACTGGGGTTGCACTAATTAGTCTCTCAGTGATGACTGGTGAATTTACACTTCTTCCACTTCCACTTTTCTTGTTGCTTCTAATAGCAGACTAGGCAGATGCTTCCAGGAAGATGCTCTTGGTCCCAGTGCTGACAAATATGTCCGTTTTCTCAGTGAGCAACTAAAGGCAGAATGGCTGAAAGCAACAACGCAGCAGGAAAGGGGAAGTAAAGTGGAGAGAGAGAGAGAGAGAGAGAGAGAGAGAGAAAGAGAGAGAGAAAGAGAGAGAGAGAGAGAATCAAAAAATAAAAGCCACCAAAGGAAAGTTTGGAAGTACAGTACACTCACAATGTATTCATCTTGATGAATGAAAATGCAATCTTGTTCTACTTTATCAAAACCCAAACACAGAGGACAAATCTTCTGCCAGGACCATATGCTTCATTCTATTACAGTTACTGTGTAAAGATTTAAACACTGACAAAACAAGAAAACAGCACTGCAAATTGGGCTTTTTTTAACCTGAAGAACCGCAATTCATCTAAATATTGCTCAACAGCATACAAGGTGAAATCGCGTTGCAGGAGAGCCAGCAGTCCTAATAATGAAGATAGAAGATGACAAGATCTTCCTTCTATCTTGGAATACACTTGATATTGACCAGCTCTTTCCTGGCTGCCTTTGTTAAATTACCCTTGACCAATTAGGTTTTTTTCTCTTTGAACCTGGCAAAGCTGACATCAGATATATGACCTTCTGTCTCTGAAGGTTTTGCCTTAAAGCCAGCCGCCTGTAAACTCAAAGCCTTCAGGCAATCACCAGCCAGCCCAAGTCAGCAGATCCTCAGACATTCGTAGAATACAGAGTAAGGGACTGTTAAAATAACTCACAATACAGCAGAAGTCAGTCCATAGATTCAAGAAGCTTTCCTGGAGGTTCTCAAACTATTCTGACTGAGGTGCTAATAGTATATAATGTTTTTAAATATCTGTAAGTAGAGCTTTAACTGTTATGATCAATCAATTAGAACTAAATGCTAAGCATTTGATAGTTTTATCTTCTTATACATGAACATGTGCTGCTTTTTTCTGTTTAATATCATTGTACACTAAATAACAATATAAATTAGTTGCAGCTGTAAAAACGATGCCTCGGGTATGAGTTTGGGTAGTGTTCATTAATGGTTAAAAGGAACCACTTCTGCATTCTTCTAGCAGTACCATTTTAGCCAGTTCCTCTCCCCCTCGCTGTATTTAGGGGTATTCCAGTCAGCGCTATGTCAATAAGTAGTAACAGGAAACCAGTAATGTAACACAGACGTGTCTGGCCTCAAAAAGGTAATCTATGGGCTACAGATGTCCATCTGGCTCAGCTGGTTCAAGACTTTTTTTTAAAAAAAAAAAAGTAAATTTGTGCTATTAAGTCACAACCTATCACTCCTTACTACTCATCACTAAATGCATTTATATTCTACCAATTGTCTGTCTGTCCCTTGACCGTACATTTTTGTGAGTGTGTGCAGTGTGTAGCAGTGCACTTGACAGCAGCGCTTCCCCTGTGAGTTATTTTAGCCCAAGCCTCTTGTTGAGCTCAGCTCCAGCTCTTTAACGTTGTCTGAAATTTGGCCATCAGGGCACCTCTGAGAGGCCCTTCAACAGTCAGTCCCCTCGGCAATCACTGCACAGCTCCCAGCAGGCACAACCATTTCCAATGATAATGAATGAGAATGTCCAACATGTGTCTATTCATTTATCAGACACACTCTAGTGGCTTATAAAACCACAGAAAAGTCCAGTGTGGTACCGCTTAAACCCTGGCTGCTGCAACTTATCTATATCTAGATGTATTGGCTCCCCAAGGCACAGGGCTAAAAGAGATCTTGGCTGCCACGCCCTATCAGACATGTCGTCATGGGCACAATGATAAAGGCCTTTGGTTTGGATAGAAATGCCGATGCAGCAAGAGGGGGACTGGGGGTTGGGGGTTAAAAAAAGAGGGAGGAGAGAGAGAGAGGGAGAAACAGGCCTGTCAGCAGAAAGGCCTGTCCAACTAATGCCCTGCACCGGGGCCCAAAATTACCTCCGGCTCAATGATCCTATTCACAGCTTAGATGCCCCCCCTCACTGACAAGCAACACAAAAACCCCAGCTAACCTCTCCGTAGTGCCTCTCTATTGTCTGTTCAATCACGTGATAACTCTAACTCAGACAGACACAAATAGTTAGAGAGAGATAGGGAGAGGCAGAGAGAGATACATTTAATTTGGAGCATGGAATGCAGACTCCGTGACTGCACGGAGGCAAAGAAAATGTTCCACAATCTCAGCTTTTACGCCCGCCTGCCAAATACACTGGCTGCAAGTGAGCAGGCTGAAAGTCCCTCTAATGTGCTGTAAATGTGACAAAACTCAAACCTCTCATGTGAGATCATCCCAATATACCATCACTCATTTCTTGGAAGTGAGGTCACTGACAGTTGAGAAATACTCAGCATAGGTGTTTCATCAGTGGCCGTGGATAAATGCAGAGCCAGGCAAATACCCCAGTGGCAATCCACCCACCCGACCCTGGCAAATAGTACAACACCCCTGACAAAATGCATTATTCACAAATGAATGTGACCAGGTTTAGTAGAGTGGCCTGCACTGGCGATGAGACAATGCAATATGAAGCAGAGGCTCCAACTGAATGTGCTGTGTGAGACATCCATGCCAGCACCACTGTTTATAAGATCCTGTTAAGCCCCAGTGGAGCTTGCTCTCTGGTACCTCAATTCAAACTGCTGTGATATGAAATTCTAATCCAGTCCAAAATTGGGGAGAACATGCCAAATTAAGGTCAGCGTACAGACTTCATGCCCGACCACAAAAACATCCTTCATCGTGTATTCTGTAATTGCCCAATTATTACACAAACTGCTAAAAGCACAATACACTAATGCTTTTTAAACTAAGATGGCTGCTTGATTTGCGTAATTGTGCATGCATATGTTATTTTTGTCTCTCTGAATGTACTTTTTTTCTAATGTTACTATTATGAATGCATATTTTATAGCTTCAAGGCGAGTAAACAAACGCCATTGTGCAACTTATTAAATCCTATTCTTCACAATTACGGCTATTTCTATGTAGCTGCTTAAAATGTGAGAATATTATTTAAGTAAGCCATCCCATGGAAAATGATTGTTTAGTTGCTCTCTGATCTGATGCACTCAACAAGGCATTTGCAATTTTATTTTTAAAACAGATTTATAAACAAGGCACATTTAAATGGATTGTTTAAAACCTACGATTAGTTGTATGAAGAACTGGGCTGTGAAAGCATCATCAGTCTTTTTTAATAAAATAACCAGCTGTGGTAGAGCGGTTGCAGTACTTGCTGTGATGCTATGTTCCACTACTGAATCTAGAAATTTCTAAGAAAATACATTTAAAGAAGCTGGGAGGCAGAGATTAGATTCATAGCCCCTGGTTCAATTCGCAGTCAGGGCAGGAGTTTGCATGTTCTCTCCGTGTTTGTATGGGTTTCCTCTGGGCAATCCGGTTTCCCCTACCATCAAAAACATATATGTTGGGTTAATTCTGCAGACACTGCCTTTGACCAAGGCAATGGCTTAGAACTGGAGTTGGTCCTCGGGCGCTGCACAGTGGCTGCCCACTGCTCCTAATACTTAGGATGGTTTAGGATTTCACCATACGTTGCATTGTGTGTGACTGCGCGTATGTAACAATAAAATTGGTTTATTTTATTTCTGTCTTCAGAAAATACGGTATTCTTCAGAGAAAGTAAACTGTAGCTGGAGCTTGGATCTGGGAATGATGATACTGCCTTTTGCCAGACTAAGCCCTCGAAGGCGTTTTACTAATGCACTGCACTTCAAACGCACAAAGCATTCCATGCATTTATAGCTGGGCCTCAAATATGTAAGGGATTTGAATGAAAAAAACATGCAGTGTTTGTACTCTGTTCGGTGTCTCTAGCAATTAAGAAAACTAAAGCGGAATTGCATCAGAGCATAAACACATTTAACAAGCAGCTGGCTCATTTTCCTAGCCTGATTGCAGTGACCATTCCCCCAACACTTGGATGTGTAGTTTATGCATATTGTTGGAGCTATTCTTCCCTCCTAAAACTGCTGCCTCAATTAGAAATTTATGAAGAGGCCCTCAAAAAATGTCTTGATACTACCTTCCCACGTCTCTCTCTCGCACACACACACACACACACACACACACACACACATAGGTGAGCACAGTGAGGAGAAATTTAAGTAGCATGGACATCTGAGCAGCTACAGCCATGTGAGCTTGCTCAGTCTCAAAAACAGAGATTTTGAAACTGCCTTGATCTGACCAACTGGAGAGGGAAATTATTTTCCTTTGTTTTGGCATATTCTTTTCTTTCTTTTTCTATCACATTCAGGCTACGTTTACACCGAAACGATCTGAACAGAAAACGCAAAAGTGGCGTTGTGTTCTCACTTTTTATTCTGCGTTTAGACATGCGTTTTTTGGGGGGGGAAATCTGCATGCATACGATGACGCAAAAGTGTGTCGAATCAGAGAATGTAAGGGACGGGCGCTGGCAGATCGAAGCACACTTTTGCATTTTTACCCTTTAGACGGGAACGCGACAGTGGGCGTTTTTAAGATTTCCGCTCTGGAGGGCGTTTTCAATCTTTTGCATTTTTAAGCTCCAAAAACGCTGTCACCGTCTAGACGAAAGGCACATCCGATAAAATATTTTGTTGTTTTCACCCGCGAGCGTTGACGTGTAAACGGGGCCTCAGGTGAGAGCAACCACGTTTGACAACCATTGTATTTAAAGGACAATTGCAAGGTAAGCAAATGCCCCACCAGACTGAGAGTCACCTTCGTTTCCTTCAGAGTGCCGTAGCTTCTCCCTGTTGGGTACAAAGCTTCTCTATTACGTCTCAGCAATTATTAGCCTTAAGGAAACTACCATTACCCCCTCCTACGGCTGTCCCATGCCTACACATCAGCGGCATGCTTCCTAGATACCTGCTGAGTTCTGACTAAGCGAAAAACTAGCCCAACATAACCGACCACTGTGATCTTCCTAAACGGACAGTGAGAGCCTCTTATTCCAGTGGCAAAAAAAAAAAAAAAAAAAACAGAAAATGCATGCTGACAGTTTGGCTCTTTTGAACATGTGATATTTAACCTTTGAAAATTAGCAATCTCGATGGGTTAGTAGTGGAGGGTATTGCAGGGGGACATCACAATTATGCTCCAGCCTTTGTTGGGTAAATGAAATGATTCTGTGTTTTCCAGTACAATGACAGCCGAGCATTGTGTGGATTACTGTGTCACTGGAGCCAAGAGCTGATAAGACTAAGCTACATCCTTCTGCAGTTATCAGCGCATAGCTACTGGGATTTGTTCTGTGAGTTATTGAGACGAGCGGCTTGATACAGAGGCTTTAGTGGGGTATTAAACTGACCACATTACCAGGATGTCAAACACTTAACTCTTCATGATGTCTTTCAGAAAAGCTCTGTGACCCTTGTGAATACTTATAGGTGAGGCTCACTATGACAAGCATCACAGTAATATGCTGGTAAATCAAACTAGGAAAATGGTGAAAGCCAGAAAATGTGCCTTCCAGAGTATTTCCTTCCTGCATCCTTCAGGTTCAAAGGACAATAATTGATACTTGAACATTTAACCATATAAATAGCGTTGACTGCGATGGGGCTAAGTATTAGTTAAACGTAACAATATAATATCAGTGTATCTCTGAATCTCATAGCCTGCAGTCACAGTTGGCAGAACCCCTCAGATGTAAATCAGAGCTTTATGAAATGAGGTGTTGAACTTCATGACCATAAACAGCTCCTCTCTGACCTACTTGTGTCCTCTCATCAAAGGTCACAGGTTTTTAATTACTCTCTATACCCTTATTCACCTTGAAACTGCTTGGATTGGTCATTTTCTTCAATCTACAAAGGCTTTAATGATTAATGGAGGGAGGGAAAGGGGACAGAGAACAAAAGCAGGCAGGGGTAAAATAAAGCAATCTGTGTGAGGTTGGAGGCCAGTGCCAGGTTGGGACACTGAGATGCCTTTTAGAAATCAGACTGTGAATAATAATCCATTTAAGGTGTCCACATGCATCACTTTTTATTGTCTCTGTATTACAGAGGTCATTCTCTGGCGACCATACACCGCGGTAATACACATTTTAGGGAATGCTCCACTGCACCGTACCATCCATCTCTGCTATGCCATGGTGCTGATACAGTGCTGCTGCGTCTCAGGCATTTTCAGCTGGACGCAAAGTTAACTCATCTCCGAGCCTCTCGCTGGGTGAGAAATAACCATAAATATTTAACATCAGATATTGATCGCTTTCATTTATTATATATATCCACTGTGATGAAAACAAAGACACGACATAAAAAGAGAGAGCTCGAGTGTTATGCACGGTCAGGAACATGAATTAATTAAAGTAAGAAAACTCGTCCTTTTCATCACTTTTTATGCATTTTGTTGTATGTAATGTCAGCTTGGTGGACAGTTTGAGTGCAACCGCAGATTCCCCTGAGATGCATTCTGGCTGGAACGCGGCAATGATTGCAGCAATTCCAGACAACGCTTGTGAATCCACCAGAAGCGCCGCACCTTGTTTCAGAAGTGGTCGTCCACCCTGCTCTGCTGAAATATATGTGCCTAGTCCATTTTAGAAGGCAGCCGCGCCAAGCGCCACAGAGCAGGTCGAGGCAGAGGAACAGCATACAGAATTTGGCCAATTTTCAAAATAAAACAACCTTTTCAGACTTCCAATCGTTTAGGAAAAGGAAATAAATATTACCTGATCAACAAAATCTGAACAAGTCAGCAAATACCTGATGGTGTATAAGTTCATTTCCCTTAAATATATCCAGATATAAGAAGTCTGAGAGAAAAGAGAAAAGATGACGATAAAACTGAAGCAGCCAATGGCTACATCAGCTGATCACTATGAACCCCCATGCCTCTGGTTCCCAGCTGAGCTGATGTTTTCTGAAAAGGCTGATCACGAGGGCTGAGCACTAAAACTGCCTTACTGCAACCTGTAATGTGACATTATTAGGTCCTTTTGATCTCTGAAGCACAGACTCAGAGCAATTTAGTTCTTCCCCTTGATCATTCCTGTCAAAATACCATCATAAAAATCAAAGAGACAAAGAAGGAGGCAGTGACCAATGATGAGGTAACCTCTGCTGGCATGTTCACTGGTTCTTGTAAGACTTTTTAATCACAGCAGCAGAGTGGGTCCTGTCTCTGATTTGTTGCCGAGAGGAGAAACAGAGAAATATATCTCTCTGCACACAACCATCATTGTTCCACGGGGACAATCATTATCCAGAGCTTCTGGTGGAAAAACAGACAGGTGACTTGTGCGAGGATGTCAATGTCTCATTCTGCTTTCACCAAGTGGAAAAATAATAGCGCTAAATCATGCATAGTTAGGCTATAGCTTCACTATCCCTAGCTCAAGAAAATATAATCTGTCAAACTAACGCTGTGGCTCAACACTGGCACAGTATCTCTCCCATCTTAACTGAGTCAGAGTGCATGTTTATGGAAATTATATCAACAATCACTTAAAGGTAGTGCAACAAGATACCCATTTATTTTCGAAAGGGAGTAGAACTGTTATCACTGCAGAAAACACACTATTGGTGTGTCTGTGGTTGAAGTTGGCTGGTGCCAGACAGAAAAGTACCAGTTTGTGTGCAAACTTTGCACGTTTTAGTAAAGGGTGGAAACATATTGTTTCAATCAAACTGTGACAGCACACGTGTCATCGAGTAACAAAGGGAAGGTGTGTATTTAGCCACATCTTGTTATTTTATGTCACTGGACGAGACTTTTTTTGAAAACCTGCTACCTGAGCTCTTTGAGCAACATGAATACTCCCAACATTGAACAACCACCTTTCAAGCCAAAAGCATTTAAATATTTGATACAAAAATATTAGGTGGCGTATCTCTATTGGGGTGAGTATGAATAGGCGGGGTATCACTCACTCATTCTGCTGTGAAAATTGAACTAAGTAATAAGAATTTGATCTTAACTTTGGTCATAAATACAAGTATTTTTGCATTTATCAGATTCCACATTGTTCGAAGACAGTTCAGAGACAGGCATGACCAACAAACCAAACAGATCATTAAAACTTTTCACTGGACAAAGGCTGTGCAAATTAATGTTCGAGAAGCTACGTCCCAGGAGACAGACCACTGCGGAAGCTAATTTGTACGTTATCAAATTTGATAAAAATGAACACAGCTGTATATTAGGACACGATTACGTTCTGAAAATTGCCTCACCTTCTGTGTCATTGCTTGACATGGAGTTAATTTAATGCTGAAAAGAGGCAGATCCAGCCATCGTAAATAGCATGGCAGGTGTAGGCGCCCTCCCTTCATGCGCGACACGCCCCATGCATAGCTATACAGCAGCACGTGGTTAATACTAATCCTAAAGTTGTTCAGTGCTTTCTGTCTAGTAATAAATTCAACCATCTTGTTCGCCTCACTATATTCAAACACACTTAAACTTTCATTACACGGTGGTGAATAAGCGTCACGAATGACCAGCCAGGGCAAACACAATGGCAAGGACATCATGTGATATTCCAGGCAATGTAACTGAGTAATACACATAATATTCCAATTTACATGCACTACTTCTGATTATCTGTGTAAAGAGTCATTCGCGGATGACCAGAATTCAAGGCTGCTTTTTACAATGAGTGAAAAAAAAACTATCCTATGAATCTTATCATATGTAACAACTATGTAGAAAAAATGTAGTACAGGGTGAAACAGGAAGGAGATTTTATTTCTATGTTTAAAGGCTATGCACACACCACACCAAGCAAAAGTAGTTAGCAGGGTTTTTTTAGATTTGTCTGACATTAATCTGCCTTGATGGATGTCTCGTTTTCAGTGCCCTTGTTAAGGTGGACTTCTCTTTTACATACGATTCTTCTGAGTATGTTAAGTTTGATGACTTCAGCAAGTTTACAGAAACTTCACACTATTTTTATCCTGAAGTGAGATCTAATCTACTAAAATAAACCCAAACACTCCAGACAGATCATGACTGGATAGTTAATATGCCTTTATGCAAATTAAATTTCAAAAATTTTTTGTAGCAAAAATTACTAAATACTAATTAACAAGAAAGTGATAGCTAATGAAAAAGGCATGGTTTGTGCATCCTCTCTCCCTTCATACAGAGTAGGACTTGGCGCCTGCTTTGCATAGCTCCGTTGTCAATCAAACCCATGCAAATGACTAGCTCAGGTAAAGACTGATGCGGTCCACTGCATCCAATTACAAACCTAACCACACACACAAACATGCCGTTTCTGTTCACTTTTTTTCCCCTCTTTAACATGCATACGTGGACGCGTGAGCACACACACCCACACACATACACAGTTTTCCTTTATCCTTCTGCGTACTCCAAACAGAACAGCAGAGCAATCTGAGCCAGATTTAGAATGTGAAGGGTTTTAAACAACGCAGAGTGTCTGTAAAAAAGAAAAAACATGGAAGGATGTGATGCACTCACCTGCGGTATAAGAAGTAAAATAAAAGCTGTAGGAAAATGCATGGGGATCTGGGACCAGTTCTTGGGGCCATGATGTCATGTGTACCTCAGTCACAAGTTCATGCTGAGTGTTTGAGAACAAAGCTAATGGAATTCCTCCTTCTCTGCTTTTTCCTTTGGAGAAGTCAGGGCACGAGGAGAAACAAGGAGAAGGCATGTGAATCCTCTTTGGCTGGGAAACAAAGCGGCAGACAAAGGAAGATGAGGCTGACGGTCTCTAGAGAAGACTATTATACTGTAAAATAGAGGCTGCTTCTGCGTCTCTCTCGAAGTAAAGAAAAATGATTCACCGAGTCATTTGCACGCACACACACACAAAATATAGTGTATATTCTGCCTTTCTGTTTACACCAGCGTCTGTAAATTGTACAAATGTGCACGGATGTGGTAATCTATTAAAATATTCCTGGACAGATGGAAAAGAGACATTTATTTTAAATTTCAAAGCAAAATAAATATCAAAGAAAGAGAGGGAGAACACAGAAAAAAAACACTCCTTTATTGAAGAGGCCATAAGGATATTTAAAAGCTTCTTTTTTGAGCTAAACAAAGCAAATGACTCATCATGGTGGGCAGAGCATTACCGTCACGGCGACCAACCATTATCCTCAATTTACTCACTTGCCCTATGCCACACACCCCGAGACACTCTCTAAACCGCTTCATAAAGAGCAAAACAAACCAACATATGGAAAAACCCCAAGGCTGCAGAGTCACTAGGTTTAGAAACCTGCCTCCTCTGAAAGGTTGGGGAGGAGAGAAAATGTAAGAAAGAAAAAAAAAAAAATCCATCCTCAAAACAATGACAGCAAGGAAAGAGCTTCTTCTTCAAAGAGAGGGATTAGGGCAGCTGCCAATACACAGGGTGTGCGCATTTGCCATTGCACGTTTGAATCAATACGTGTCAAATTCTGCTTGAAACACAATTAGCCCGCGCTTAAAGAAAAAGACGAAAAATACACAGAGAGAAGATTAAAGACAAGCCCAATGTTCCTCTCAAAAGCTTTCACATTCAACACATACACAGCCTTTCAGACGCATGACAGCTTGTTATGTGCTGCTCCAGTCAGAGAAAGCAAACAGAGAGGAAAGCATGCATTTGTATGAATTTACAAACGCTGTCTTAATGTGTCAACCGAGCTTATCCCTTTGTACTGTGTTGGTTCCTGAAGATATCAAGCAACAACTGAGATGCTGAACGCAGCTCGCTAAGAACCTGCTTTGACCTGCTGGACCCTCCCCCACACATAGTTTGTGATCAAAGTGGAGGAGGCCGGTTATTCTATGGATTGATGGTAGTATAAGATCCATCTGTGCGGAGCAATTAATGTCTATCTGAAGGCTGAATGAATAGCATTCTCAAATTGATAGCACAAACTTGTATACTTGCAGCAGACAAAGAAATCAATTTAAAAGCTTTTTTCGATTGTGAGCAGTTTGTAGACTTTGAGTTGTTCATCTGAGTTGGAAATAAAGTTGGCATGTTGTGTGATACAGACATCTCATGCATGATTCAGAGCTGTTATTGATCCCTGTTACTGATTTTTTTGGCTTTAATGCAGAAGTTTGGCCTCTAACGTTCAATGCAGCATCAATTTGTAAGAGAGACACATCTTTCTATTAGGGCTGCTCACTTTCATATGCATGACTTCGTTTTTATTTCTGAGCAGAGGCAATTTAACACAATCCAACCCGACAAATTGACATACTGCATTGGAGTCTTGCCTTTACATAATGTGGTGTGAGCAGCATTAAAAGCGAACAAACTAGTTGTTAATTCAAAAACGTTTTCCATCAAAAAATGATTGCAGTCTGAAAAGCATGTATACACATCTGCATACAGATAAAGAATAAACATAATTTTCCTTATGTGCGCAATATCTGTGTTAGACATTGCTAATAGCAATGGATATTAACGGTCCTTGAAGTGTAACAGCTGCAAATGCAACATCAGGTGTGAACAATTAGTCTTGGCATCAGTCCAGCACAAGGAAGTGTCTCCCCTCACATGCGTTATCTGTGTTAGGGGACCAGCAGAGCATTACCATGTGGGGAGCATGGCTGTGTGACTGGACTCTGTGAGAGGAAAGCACTCTTACTCCCATGTAATCAGCTGAACTGAGTGGGTTCAGAGAAGGATCTGTGCAGCTGTGCTTTATTACAGACACAATGAGTCCCAGATTAGGGGAACTGGAAGGAGGAGGGAGGGAGTAGAGGAAGGGGGGGGGGGGGGTGAAAATGACTCCAAACACATCTGTCCTCAGTTTGTCTGCAGCTATAACACCAAACCACAAGCATGGCCATGTACAAATCTGTCTCCGCTTGGAAAGGCCGCCTGCGGAAATGTTTCTAGACCTTGGGTTTTTAGCGCGAGGACTCGTGGGAATAGTCTGCCGCCTCACAGTGATAGCAGCGTTTGCCAGGGTCACACCAACACTGACGGTGGTGGCATGAGCAAGCAGGTGGCACAAACATGTGAATCACTGCGGACAGCTTCTGGTGCTGTTGGGTGGTCTCAAGGAAACCATCAGTTTGGTTTTATAGTGAATGATGAGGTCTTTTCCTGCTGTCCTTTTGTCTATTTCTTTGCTTTAAAATGTCACAATAACAACCTGATCTGCCATTAAGTGGTGTAATTGCTGTCCAATTACACACTGGTTTCAGGCCAGGCCTGACAGTGCAGCTACACGATTGTGAAGTTTCAAAAGACAAAAATGCAAGCAATCATAAAGCCTCCACCTGAGTCACCCTGGCCGACCCAGACAGAGAGACAGATAAGAGGGAGGGAAGTGAGATGCTATGTTTGGTCGGTGCTGCCCTATCATTCTGCTTCAGTGGAACCTCGCAGGCAAACAAAAAATGCAGGTTCACAGCGTGTTATGCCAACAGAGGCAATATTCACCAGGAAGACATCCCACGACCATTAGGGCTTACTGGAAAAGCCTTTCTATCCTCCCTTAGAACAGCTTACGCATAAGGACTGATTAAACATCAAACCACACTGTTGCACCCTAATCCACCACACAATTCCTTATGTGCCTCCCTGTTTGTCTCGCTTTCTTCCTTCACATATATACATAAGCAGAGACGGGCTGATTCCTAACACTGTTCAGATTAATCCGACGATAAGATGTGTTTCAAAAGTGGCAGTAGGACTGTGTTCCACAGTTGAAAAGATTTTCCACTGTTTCACTTTATTTACTATCAAGAAGAGCTACAGCTAACTTTATGATGAAATCTAACTTTTGTTTTGATGGACAGCTTTTTCATTGCTGAAGAAAGGCCAATGTTGGGGTAATTTTAAGTTGGCAACAACTGTCCAGCAGACACATGACACAGGCAGAGTGCGGCACTGCTTATTTGTTGGTCAAGTTGCGAGGTTGATTTGTTTCAGGTGGGGTGCTATTTACTTCAAAACTCCTCTGCTCTGCCTGCAGCTATAAGAATAGCAATTCCCTAGACTGGAATTGATCCTATTTTTTAAAGTGTATGAACAGACCAACGGGACTGATGGGGGCTGCATCACTTGGTCTGTGGCTGGTTTTATTACTTACATGGCTTCTCATCTGAGGCTGCTCTCCCCACTTATCCACATACCTCTGATTCACTGGAGTGGGCACAGGAATTATGTTTTTTCACTAGCTTGATCTCATTACTTTCATTGGCTGATAAAACCCTGTGCTAACAGTGAGCTTATTATTTATTGTTTTGAACAAAGTCTATCTGCACCAGGTGTGTGAGCATGCTCAAACAGATGCAAGGATTTAAACAAGCAGTCCGGGGGTGATAATAATAATAATAATAATAATAATAATAACCTTTTATTTTTTTTTTCTCATAACTTCTGTGGTCAGGTATGGCACAGCTGCTTATTAACTAATATGATCTCCTACTCTATTTCCTCTAGGACCACACTAGACAGATCCAGCAATATACACAGACAGTCAAGATGTACGGCCTAATAACTCACATTATATGAATTCAATAGCACATGTCTATAGTCCTGCATGGTTGTTGATGAGAGCAGTAAAACAAACTTTAATATCCCAGTGTGTTAGAACTGTTAATGATCAGTGCTAAGGGCAGTTAGGCTGTAACTCACTGTCCACGGCCACCTTACTGCCAATGGAGACAGTAATTCTCATGCTAACACTATACGTGAACACTGAAGAGATGTCCCTCTGCAGCATTCATAAATAACATCCCTTTGGCGTTTTTACAAGCCTACCAGCTCTGTGACGTCAGCACTGAACTTGCAGATTCGTAAAACTCACCTCATGGTCTGATTCATCATCCCCAATTGTTTTCTTTTTAAAGCAGCATGACATGACCGTTTTTGAAGGTTATTCATCAGCAAATAATTCGTTCGCAGAGGTAGGGCTTTGGCAAAGCTGACGAGTACAGCGAAATATGGCAAACATGGCATGCTATATGAGATCACAGACTGCTAGCCAGCTGTGTCTGTTGATGCTGTAGAAACCCTTTCAAGCCCCTTCAACATGTGGTTTGAATCAAGTACATTAGAGTCATACTGAGCTTTAAAAACAAGTAAAGGTCCCATGTATTTGCAAATACTGGATTAATTAAACACTGAAAAACATATCATAAAACGCATCTAGACATGGAAAAATGCTGACACTGTTCTTATGTGACCGCATATTTCAAAAGCACAATTCAAAAGAGGAAAAAAAAAAACACACTTGGCCAACTGTTTCAGTGTAATCCAGCAACTGTTTTGAATTAAAGTCTAAACAGCATTTGACAGTGAGGTTCACTGTAACAGCACAGTCCCATGCATTCAAAATCAAGAATTTCACTGTATAATGTGGTGCTGAAGTATCCAGACACATTTTTCTACCTCTGAAATTACTGTTCAGGTGGGAAATATTCAAAAAATCAAAGCGGTTTGAATTAAATACAGCTACCACGGCCCACCTCTTATAAATGTTCAGACATAGACAGACATTAGCCACCAGCTACCAATCACACAGGGGTAAAATTTAACCGCATCTTTAGTTTATTGAGTTTGAAGGCCATCCTTTCCTCAAATGCATTATTCTGTTACACTGAGCAAAATCAACATAAAAGCAGAGGAAAAAGGTGTTAAAAAAATACTGAACACTGAGAGCCATTAAGTCCAGCTGTGCAACTTCCATTACTGAAGTGTCAAACAGGGTGCTGTTATATTCATTAACCCTGCCGGGGAAGACTAAAGACAGCAAACACAGCACATCGGTCAATAAATATGAACTTTTTGTCTTGGGATCATGTTTAAAACTAATGAGTCACTTGACTGGAGACCACTGTCCCTCTGACACTCCATACCCACAATATGAAGCACAAGTTCAACTCACATCTAATACAAATCAGTCGTGTAGTGTATTGGGTACTCACATCACCTCTAAACCATGTAAAACCTATTACTATACTATTATATGTCATACAGGTTTGTTAAACATCGCCACATTAATTAAAATGGCTCACATTTATAGACGATCCGATTTCCCCTATGGCTGACGTAAATGGAGATTGCCACCACTATATAGTACAATAATGCTGCAGATAACCAGTGTTTATCCTGTTCATATCAAAGTAAAGAGAACCCAGCATACCCAGGTCAGAAATCATGGTGAACCCCCTCACGCTGATGACAAACACAGTTATTTTTCTCTGTTTCTCTGGTGTGAAATGTAAAACGTCTGTGACCAGAAATGGACAGTTGATGCGCTCAGATACAGTCTGGGAAAGGGCGTTGTCCGTGAACCTCAGCGTGTTGCTCCATCTTGTGTTACATACACCCCCCATCCTTTGTGCACAGGGACAATAACAGCATTTGGGGGGGGGGGGGGGGCAGGGCTGACAAGGGGATCTGGTTACCTTCCCACTACCATAACAACATATGGAGGAAGCTCACTTACATGACAACAGGTTCATCTTCCTATATTTCTCTCTATGCTTTTTAGATGCCTCAGGACATGTTTTGTTAAGCAGTAAACAAAAACACATACAGGACAGAGAGGGAGAAGTATAGTAAGGCATCGTGTTCACAAAGGCATCGTATCCACTTAAAGATAAGCGCAAGTGTCACACTGGCTTCAATCGTTTTATTGTATCCACACTCACAAAAATCAGTGCACACATACTCAAAATAAACTGCGTGTGTGGAAGAAAATAAGAGTACCATCCCTCTGTTTTGTATACTCATTTACATAATGTGGGTGTATAGGGGTCAAAGATCATCCCAATCACAAATCCCTTTGAGTGAGGACTCACAATGAGCAGGAGCTGAATGCTTTTAGCCTAGCGGCAAAGGGGAGAGCGGCTCCTCCCTTGGTGCTGCGTTCCTCCATCCCTACACTCGTACCCCTGCTTCATCCCATTATTCACTGAGTTCACCGTTCTAAAACAGTCTTAGAGCCTGCACTGCACAGCAACCTGAAGCAGTTTGCATATCAGTTTTCGACCAAGAGTAAGATGAAGCGTGGCAAAAAGGAGAGGAAACAGAGTGAGGCAGAAAAAAACCTTGTGAAACAACGAGGCAGAGGTGGGGGTAAAAGCAGAGAGCTCTACTCGTCACTGTTTTATTGTATCCTGGTCTGTGGCAGAAACTGTGGGGCTTCTTTCAGCTGACGCATTAAAAGACCCATCCATCAGAAAAAGAGCTCAGTGTAGTCCCTGCAGACTGGCAAAGAGGAGACACTTTCCACTGTGCTGGCCAACACTCCTAAACCCAACTAGTGTAAATAAGATTTCCATTGGCACTCATTATGAGCAGCATACAAACACGGCCATAACATTCCACAGAAAAGACAACAATGAAATTAAAGACATGGTGGGAAGGAGGATTTTTCAACACCCACCAAGCGTAGCTAAGCAGAAAGTTTACTACCTTTCACCCTGAATAACATTCAGTGTTCATTATCCGAAAATGCGTAGTTCACGTAAAGTTCATTCAGCATTAATTGGAGAGCACGGCATTTTGAGGACATTAAGTCAGATTCCTTCCTTGAAAAGTACAGTTGTTGTTTTCCGGTTGGGACTTGAACCTCAAAGACGGCTATTGTGCCGGAAGCCTAATGATTAAGTATGCAGGTTTCTGTCAAAATAACAGCAGATATTGTAGAGTGTCTGCAACTGGGACACTAGCAGATACTGTGTTACGTTCTGAGCTGGAAGGCCTGGGCAGGAAGGGGATAACGTGACAGCTGTAGCGACCCAGGATACCAGGAAGACCTGGAAGCACAAACATTTGCCTTTCTGCCTCACTGGAATCCACATTAAGAGGTCATCGGCATTACAGAAACCCCCAGACATGACCCGGTGGCAGCTGTGCATGGGAGTTTACAGCCCCAACACAAACAAGAGATAGGGTGTTCAGAGAGGCATGGGTGCTGCCATGCATGTGCAGCATGACACTGACACACTATTCCTGACAGTGTGCCTGCAGTAAGTTAAATTACCATTCATGACAGCCAGTTCCTTAGGACCAAGTACACATTTACGCATATTTACTAAGAAAGAGGGGCTAAGGATGAGGAATGAGGGAAGCGGTAACATGAGAGACCCCATTTGCATTGTAAATCAATCAGAATAACATCGCCAGGGTCATGTGATCTTACACCAAATACTGAAATGTTTGATGTTGTCCTTGCATATGTCCCACTCAATCAAGCTAAGGTCTTCTGCTCAAGTAGACCAGTGGGAGCTGAGCTTTTAAGATCAATGTAACATATGGAACACACCAAAGTGTGAGGGAGTGGCGCCCAAGGGTTAGATTTTTAACACAGACAGGCAGCTGGTGCTGTGAGCTATGACAGCAGAGAATTTGTATGGAATTCAATTCCCCTCTTTACGGCTGTGGAATTGTGGGCAAATTGCGGAGCTTCTCTAGTAAGAACATTAAAGAGTTTTTTTACGGGTCTGCTAGCAGAGAGCAGGTCATTTTAATGAGCGACAATGTCCAGCCCATGCTCCTCCTCACTTTAACTGCATGTTGCTTCAAAGCCTAAGTTGAACCCTCAGCTGCATCAGGGACATCTGGCCCTGCCATCTACAAACATGGCTCTTAATGGGCAATTACAAAGTCCAGGGGCCTGGGAATACGCTTCGATTTATAGTTCCAATGTATCCAAATCCAGAATCCTCTGTCTATCATGGCCACATTAGGTTATATGAGACAGGAGGCCCATCAGACCTAATAAGCCTTATCCTTTCCAGAGGATAGCCATTAAACTCCCCCCTACCGTGCCAGCCCAGCCATCAGCTTCCAGTCTAGTAAATTAAACAAATGAATGGCGTCCTCAGTATTACAATTAAAGCATAGAATAACATGAAACTATGAAGCTCATTAAAGCTCTACTCCATCTACACTCCAAGCAGAGCCCGGGAAAACTCAATTAGAAATCATTTATAAGGCAGACATCCAATGTGTGTATTTTGTTTCAGCCTTTCAATGCCAGGCTCATATTCAGTCCTACTATGTGCCCGTGTCTGAGCTTTCTTGATGGGAGGGTGAGAGGGAGGCAGGTTACACAGAGCCATTTTAGTTGCCCCTGACAACCCATGGCTTTTGCCAAGTTGAGCCCTCTTCATTTAAGTTCCCCTCTTCTTCACTTCACTCTTCCTCCCTCTTTTTTTCAGTTGGGGGTCTCCTGCTTTTATTAAGCCCCCTCCCCCTTCCGTTACAAACACAAATGCGTTATCCATGTCAAATCCATTGGCGACAGCCCGGGGAAGTCAATATGGAGCCAATAGATTCTCTGCTCTCGCTGTGGAACTCCTGAGGCAGGGAAGGCAAACACAGCTGAATCTACCACGGACAGCTCAAAACAACTGTAACTACTTTTTTTAATCTAAGTCAAGAATGTATTTTTAGGGACAAGATGGTATTTTATTTAAAAAAAAAGATTGAACTGCTATTTCTTCAGTCTGTTTTTCTTCCTATCGATGTACAGGTAAATGAAAAAAATGTAAAGCCTCCGTGCTGAAATGAAAAGCTGGGCATGTGAGAGAAAAGAAAGAACCTCTTCTGTGTTCGAGTGTTGGTAAGCTTGGAGCCACTGAAAAGGAGATTTTTGTACAAACACATTAATCTGTGTACTTAATTGAAGTGTCTGAGCAAAGAGAAAATTCCGCAGACAAAGAACAGAACAATCGGTGAAAACACATCGTTCCTCCGATTTCAATTTGGATGCATAAATAAAAATACTGTTCAGAAATCGTTCCGTGCAGTGTGTGAAATATCAGCTCAGGAGAGCAAAAACACACTGCACAAATAAATATAGTATCATGCCTTGCTTTCTGCAGTCTTTTTTAGCAATTAACACCTGCCAACAGCCTTTCACCCTCCTGTCCTGAGCCGCAGGTGTGAGGAGAGCAATGTGTGACCTGATGAAAGACACACTGCCAGTTCAGTGCCAAACAGTCATTTCCCCTCACTGATAGGCCATTCTTTATTTAGCATAGCCTAAGGAGGTATGCTTAGCCACTATACAGACAAAAACACACCGGCACCAACACTAAAAATAAACAATTACCACCAGCACAGTCCACTAGTCACACATTAACCACAGAAAACTAGCTATTCGCTGCCTGATGTGATAGTGAGTCTCGGAATTAAACACATCAGACAGAAAACAGAAGAGGGAAAAGACTGAACATGGCATGAAACTATGAATCACCACCTGTACGGCACTACTTCTCCCACTCTTCCTTCTGCTCACCCAATGGCCAGAACTCTAGAAGTGACAGTGAATACTAACAACGCGAGCTAGTGTCTCCTGGGCTTCTGTACAGCAGGCACGGCATAGAATCATAAATGAGTGACTTTGACGGAAAACGCATTGGCTTACAGAAAAAAGGGGTGAAGGATGAGCAGCAGAGGAGGCAATGAATTTAGAGGTTGGGGGATTTTCGATATGACAGGGGGTAGTTATTTGCTGGCAGCAGCAAGCCCTTTACCAACAAAGGGCCTTTCATATTTCCTGTGAACAGAGACAGAGACTCCCATTAATCCCGGAGGGAGGGCTCATCTCAGGCTTCTCCTTCGCACATAAATTACTCTTCTTATGCCCTTCCTCCCATTACTGCTCAGTGTTTACAGCATAAAGAGCAAAGAAAGAAAGTTAGAGGAGCCAGCCACACATCTTTAATGCGTTAGGCCACTCTTAAAAACAGTTATGTCGGTGCTAATTCATAACACATGTGCCAACATTTGCTTTGCTCCAAGCCACAGTCAGGAAGCTGTGGCAACCCCGCTCTGTACGTCCCTCCTCTCATTCTGTCTCTCTATGTCTCATTTCTGTCCATATTTCTCATATGGGAGGAGTGAAAAAGCTCTGCCCAGCTGTCGCATTTTTGAGCAGATGAAACCCGCTCTGACGGGCAGAGAACATGCCAATCCCCACTTATCCCACACAGAATGGAGTTTAACAGCGGTGCACAGCTGCCTGCGTACACATGCTTAGACCCCTTGGTGGTCTGGTGGAAGGCATGATAAGCGGCTAAGGAACCCGTGTGGCACGCTGAGAATGGATTTTCAAGAAGTGGAAGAGAGAGAGAGAGAGAGAAATGGGGATGGAAATGGAGAGAGAG
This sequence comes from Chaetodon trifasciatus, assembly GCA_037975065.1. Classification (NCBI taxonomy): domain Eukaryota; kingdom Metazoa; phylum Chordata; class Actinopteri; order Chaetodontiformes; family Chaetodontidae; genus Chaetodon; species Chaetodon trifasciatus. The sequence continues at coordinate 7,890,702 of JBBMOE010000012.1, forward strand.
CAAGAGAGAAAAAGGGTAAAGAGGGACAGAAAAACTCCCACTTATGCATGTGCCCAGTATCTGGACCGCCTTATTTCAAACAGACATAAATCAATGGTGGTGCAATTGCATTTTCCAAGTGCACTGCAGACGGACCAATAAATGAAGGCCGGGGATCAGAGGATAGGCTGAGGAGAGGCTAGACACTGCATTGGCTGTTTCACAGAATACTGTTCCAGCTGTCAGCAGGATCCAACACCTAGTGCTGCACTCACACATAGTCTTTAATGCCTGCGACAGCCCTGTTCGTAAGGTGCTCAGTGTGAGAGTGCTCTGCTTGTTAGTTTGCCTACCAATAAAAGTAACAACAGCTACACTGTTGAGATTGTACTGATTATACTTGTAAGGGGCATAAAAATGTGGAAGAATCATCTCATCTTCACACCGGGATGACTGTCAAACGTATCACTCAAAATATTCATTTACGCAGTGGTACTTTAGTCCCCAGTCCCTGGATTCAACACTGTGAATAATTGTTAATATTCAAGTCTGAAGTCATAACAATGTGGCAGCATTGCATGCTTGCATGTACTATATCCGTAGTCTGAAATCTCCAACACAAAAGTGGATTTTATTGTACTCCATCTTGTATCATCAAATATCTATTACTGAAAAGCCACAGATTGCTTTCACACATCAACATGTAGCCTCCTGTGGGCCGTGAATCTTTCCTCTTTAGATTGGTTTCATGTCTACGAAAAATCCAGAAATACACAACTTCAGATGAATGTCTGACAAAAAGAAATACATTCAATCTACAGCATTATAGCTTATGAATAAATATTATCTTTTAATCAACTACCCAATCTTCCAATAGATGTATAAGAGAACAAAGTGTACTACTGTTGTCCACTACAGACACTGCACAGAATAAGGCTGGTAAATACAGAACAAAGCCCTGTTTGTGTCTTTTGACCTCAGCTCTCCTAGACAACACATTCTTGGTAGGACAGAGGGGAGACATTCAAACGGGTTCACCACAGTTGTTTTTCCGCTATTTATCCAATAAGATCCCCTTTAGAAGACAGGCTGTGTGCATGTGTGCGCACTGGGGGTGGAGGAGTTGCTTTAAACAAACACTAAATACTGAAGTAATAATGCCATGTCAACCTGATGGTTTATGGTCTTGGCAAGGCATCCACAGCACACTATTTAGGACTGCTCTTGGTGAGAGGAGGTCTTTGTCGACTAGTAAGAGGATTTCTTAAGTTTATCTGTTAGCTGATTTAACTCCAAAATGTTTGCCACAAATCGAATGAAACCCTATTGACTGCTGGGCTACAGGGAGCAGCCGTGTTGTTTATCATCAATGCTTGTGATTGACAGCTTTATCAACCACTGACAGGGACTTTAAAATTACATACAGTACTACATCAGAGCATGGTGAGTGTAAACAGCTCGAATGGATTTCATTATCCATTACACCTGTAACCACAGCAACACCTGAAATGGTGAAACATGCCACCGCTACCTTTTTATGAAGTGTTTTCTCAACTTGTCTTGATTGCTCAAACAACCAAAGGTGTGATTTTATCCATCAGGCTGTGCAACACCAACACTTGATGACTTCACGCGCCTTTCCTCCTGACAAATGCATTACCTTTAAAGAAAGTGCTCGGCGTAAAGAGCAGCATTTGGTCCCAGGCCACAAAATGGCCCACAATGGGAACAACAACAGTGAGCTACAGCTATTATGTTCTCGACTTCTAATAACTAATAACTACTTCTAATAACTACTTCCAATGAGTTTACAGCAGAGCTGCAGAATTCAAATATCTGTATCCACAGTCAAATTCAGCTGAAAATTTCAAGAAATCACTTTACTTTTCCAGTATTTGGTGGTCATCCTCATTTTTTAACATGAACTATGAGTGAACTTCAGCTTTAGAATGACATCCATGTTTAGCTACAGCATGATCATACCCTAGGTGCATGTTCCTCTCCCATCAGCTGGCACCCACTTGTCCACAGTCCCCGCTCGAGGTATAAGCTTTTGCGATATGGAGATTCTCAGGTCCAAAATAGCCCTCCCACTCATACATACCCCTGCTGCCCACAGGCAAAGATAATGTTTTTTTTCCATTTTGCACACACTGTACGTTTTGATAAGTAGTCCACCTAAGCGCGCAAATAAGTCCCTCTGACACACGAATATGGATTGCATTGACAAACAGCACTCTCAAGCACGCAAAATTCGCATGCATTAGCCCTTTTACCTCATCCTCTGGCTATCTCGTTGCTAATAAACAAACACTTGAAAAATTCAACAAGCTCCTCTTAATTAATACTGCAGTGGAGGATGGCTAAGGCAGCATCAGTGATTCGATCACTGTTCTTGTTCTCCAAATGACGTTATAGCTAAGCCCACTTGAAATTTCTGAGGTATATGTATGAACAAAACAAATGTACAATATTAAAAATGTCCTTTAAGTTGGACCTCACCGGGGATGTCCTCTAATAACAAAAACACATTTACGGTACAAGTTCTCTCTTTTCATCTATTGCTTATTTCCACGGGGATGTGATTGTGGTCCTATGTACAAACAACACATCAGGCAGAGATAGGCTTCTCCAGAGTCAATAAAAATGGTTTTAGTTGAACCCCATAAGGGACCGGTATGATTATAAACACAAGTAGTGGAGCTGGAAAAATAACATCATAGCATGTTGATCCAATATAAATGCATGCCTCCCCTGCCTCCCACCAGGTTTTACAGACTGGGAGCTCTGAGGGAGGACTGGGCAGAAATAACATGTGCTCAATCTTCTCTGTCCACGGCTCTCTTTCTCCGCAGTCCACACAACATTCTTCGCATGCTTCATTTTATTCAAATGCTTTTCTGCCTGTTCGGCTTTCCTCCTTTGTCTTACAGCTACAAACGTACAAGTAAATCACAAGCAAAGAGCCAAAGAGACAAAAAGATTTGTGAGTGAAATAAAACTGTGAAAGTCTTGCCTAGCAGTTCAAATCGCCTTTACAAAAAAACTTTGATTAGGGATTCTGAGTCCACAAAATCCTTCATCTGATAATAATGACCTCGGTTCAAGATGTGCTGCTGTAATGTGTTTTGTGCTCCAAGTGTTAATCCTTCAGGCATTTCACGCATCGCACCCTGATCTCTCCCAGACAAATTCAGGGGAACATTATGATTCAGTGTAACTGCTGCTGTATGTGCTCTCAATTTCCACTTTGGCAGAAGACAATTGGTCAACCAGTGTCAGAAAGTAATGATTTAAATGCAGGAGAAACTGGGGGATAAAGTTGTCCCCTATGTTTGATTCAAAGCCCAGCTCTTTAATAAGCCCAATTCATTTTCTTCATGGGTCTGCCTCCTTCTATCACTAGTGACAGGCGTGAAAGGTCAATAACCTTGGCTCATAGCCCTCATATGGTTAGCAATGCCATAAATTAATGGTTGAGGCCGGTATTCCTAACTCTTCAAGTCAGCCGAAGGAAGCTTATCTTCTACAAAGGTCACAGTGCTTAGAACACTTAGTGTGAGAGTGAAGGGCTGACACAGGACCTATATAAGATTGAGTGTATTGCACTCTGCTGGAATCAGATGGAAGGTAGGTAACTATTCGGAAACCTCTGTTACTGTTGTCAAGTTTGCAGAGTTTGCACTGTGTTATGAAAAACGCTCAAAGAACATTAGCTAAGGCTTTGGCATTTCTCTCAGTTTACAGAAGAAATGTTATGGCTTTATTAAGCATGATTTTTAATACTGACATGGAGTCAAATAGCTCTCTGAAATGAGGAAAAGGTATACTTTATTTGCTTTACTTATTATGGTTAAAAATAGGAACACCTACACTGTAATGTAAAGCCTGCAAAAAGCACTACCTTGAAAGTGTTGGTTGAGACTTCTTTTTCTCCTCCAAACACCAAGAGATTAGACCCTCAAGGCAGCAGGGACTTTCTGGTTGTTTTTAATGGCCTTGATCACCTCATCATATTGAACAAATTTGGGGTGTTACCTTTCAATGCTGCAACTGGGATTTACCTGCAATGTGCTTTTGACGGTCATCCTCACCTTATAACCTAGGAGTCTGCAAAAGAATGTGACCCTTATTTTGGTAAAAACATGTCAGAACTGGGCTGGATGAATGAATTCCCTCTGCCTCAACACCACTAACAGGGTTTCCTTTTTGATCTCAATTTGCAATTTAGGGAGAAATCAGGAGTGTTTGGTTTAATGCAACTGATCTCCTGCTAATCCAAATGCAGTCAAATCATTGTCATGTACAAATGAGACTTAAGTTAGGAATGCAAATATTGATTTTAATACAATTAATCACGCAGCTCTAATGGACAGCGGTCCCCAGCTCACAACCTCACACAAGAAAATTCTGCTTACCCAAGAAAAAAGGGCAGAGGGCCAAAGAAAAGGAGGAACTAGAGAAGAAATTTAAACCATTCGGAAGGTGAAGAGACCCAAATGTTTTATTCAGGACTATAGATAAAAAAACTAAATATTTGACTTACATTTGTCAGGTGGCAAGAAGGAGAACTCTACTGGGATTCCTATGCTGCTCTAACTTTTGATAGATTTATGAAAAGAACAGTTTGCTGAGATGTTAGCTATAAGACCGGAGAAGCAAAACAGCCGTGTGAAGTCTGTGATGGAATCTTGCTGTCACTTGTTTACACATTGTTTAGAAATCTCTTGAATTTTGTGCAATTTGATGAATGAACACAGTCTCTTCTACCAACTCATTTTCTTTCATTGTGCCTACATCTTCAGAGTAATTTACAACAAGAGAGATTCAAATCAAAATGGCTTTGTTAGTCACAACTGTTATGCCTCATGCATCTGTCCATACACCCCATTTGCCCAACACACAAGGTTATGTTATGCAAGCTAGACTCAAAATGTTTGAGGAAATTAGCAGACCTTCATCTTGTATCAACAGTTATACCCTTCAGTAAGACTCTACCCCCCTCCAGCCCCCGTCCTGCTGAGCAGGCAGTGCTACAGGAAATAAAGTGGCGACATGCTGCACGCTCTTTAATGCCTCAGTAAATATCGACAGAGGCAGAGATAATATAAACTCAGACAACGCGGGCCGCAAAGCGATATGTTCCTCACTGCCATTGTGTGTGCTCAAATGGAGGCAAGAAATTGCTGCAGGTCAATCATAATATCCGTGTGGTGATGGCAGACACTGGTGTCAGCAAGGCCTAGTGACAGTAGATCACTTGAGACAAGTAATATGGTGGGCTACATATGCTTATCTGATGAGTCAACAGTTTGGGCGGAGAGGAGAGATGCAAGGCGATGTTCCCAATCACCAATCCAATCAACATTCAACTAACAGATTTATTTACTACAAATTAAAGTAATGATGTTTTTTATCTTATAAGAAAAGAAAAAAAAAAAAGTAATACCTCTCACCCTGTATTGTACGTCCCTGGAATGATACGATCGATCAATACTGAAAGGGACTTTATTCATATCCTGTCTCTCAATGGACATGGACACACCAAGTTATAAAAAAAAACCTGTCACAGTAAACTACAAAAAAAACACCACTGAAAACACACATCGCACTCATGACTGTAGTCATGAAGCAACCAAGGTCACTCCAAGAAACAAGCTCAGTTGCAGAATAAAGGACTAAATGCTACAGTACTGTGCTTGCGTTACTCAATTAAGTCACATCAATCACTGTACAGAGCCAGGGGAGCTCCTCCATCTTAAAGCTCACGTGCAGCAGGGGGAAAAGGGAGGGAAGAGAAGGGAGTGGTGGATGTGATAGAGGGTTGGATAAAAGGAGAAGAGAATGTCACGGGATACGACCTAACGACTCATCAGAGGCTAGTGTCCAGAGAGGCGCTGGTGCGTTGAAATTGAAGCCTCCGCCGGAACACAATAGTTGGCGTGGCCTGCAGGAGGTAGACGTCTCTTCCCAGGCAGGATATTGGCCTTTGTGAACATGGTTACAGTATCTGGGTCAATTAACGTGTCCCTGCTTCAAATGTCTCTTTTGTTGTCAGAGGAATAATAGTGTGCCAATTCATGTAGCCTCTTGAACACAGCATGAGGTTTGTAAATGTGAGCTATGTGTGTCACTCGCATACGGAAAAAGGCTAAACATGAGGCTAGTTCTGTTTCTATTTTCTACATATGCTCAAACCATCTCATTAATATATTCATTTGAGTGTTAGCTTCCCTCTTTGACCCTGCACACAAAGACGTTGTGTCTGCCTGCTGTCTGTTATTCAGTGCTGTTAAATCTACATCCAACCGCTGAATGCACTGCTGTCTAAAAGCAGCAAAGCTGAGGCTAAATGAAGCTAAACGTATTACCTTGCGAACAAACGATTTAAGAAGAGAGAGAAAGTAGTGGGGACTGGGAGTGGCTTCCCTTCACATGTCTGTCGATGGAAAACGTGAAGCCGAGGTACTCTACAGTCTCATCTACCTTAACATAATGAGAAAAACAAGCAAGGCAGAGAGAAAAACTGAGGGCAAAATCGAACGGGGCTATTGCACAATAAACGGCTGGGGCAACACTGCAAACAGAGCTTTCTTTGTAGAGACAGGATCTGTGAAAGAGATATGGAGTTGTTTGCTCTACCAGCCAAAAAAGGCTGTCCCGGAGAAGAAAAATGGCAGTGGAATCTACAAATCAGTCCCTAGAAAAGTAAACAGTCCACTCCATAGTGCTGATGTATTGTCTTCTAGGTGCAAGCTGGCATTTTCTTTTCCACACTGGTTCCAGCATTTCACTTGTGAAAAATAACACTAGCCTAGTTATAAGAAGGCATATATGCAGAAAGTCAGGTCAATACAGCTATTTATACACGGCCTCATTAAATAGCGGGGTCATCTTGTGCACTTCCTGGGTGTTCTTCACATTAAATAGGAAACATCAGAACCAGTCTAAACCAAGACTGACCCTAGCTCCCTCTTGTGTCGTGACAAACAGGACAGGATTGTTTTAGAAAAATAAATACATCTTCTCTCTTTTGACAGTCTTTTTAGATGGAAGCACACACATCAACTTTAAGACCTCAGTAATATAGCATCACGGACAAAGGGGCCCAGGTGTGATCTAGAGCCAAATAACCCATAAAGCCCATCTAACCTTCACATGACTGTGTGAGGGAGCAATATAGTGAAAGGTCTGCTTTTCAGATCTGTATCCAGTCCCAGTAGATCATGATTGACAATGAAATTTTGATTTAACAAATCAAGTTACACGTAACCTTGTGAAAAACAAAAGACAATGTACGTTTAATGAGATTATACAGCATGGTCTGACTACTGATTTTCAGTCACATCCCGTGTTGATAGAGCCAGTCTAGGTCAATTATTAGCCCTTACCAACTGCTAGTTAGAGAAGTCTCCCTTACCAGGCTCCGCCCATACACTTCTAAGTGCCGTCTGGGTTGAACAAGGTAATTATATGCCAAGGACAAACCCCCCACACTGACACAGGCACAAGAGAGGAACACCTTCACTGCTGCCCAATGTCAGAGCCACACACTCTTAGGTGCCAATAGCACAGGGCAGGGCCTGCAGCTGATAAGAGCGATATGAACAGAGGTGATGAGAAGGCATCAGGATAATGTCAGTCCTCCACAAAACACTTTATCTGCATTTCGGCATTGTTCAAGTACCTGTCTGCCTCCAAACATGTAGGGATTATTTTCAGACTACACTTTAGTTTGATTCAGAATTTGGAGGCTACAAAGGTCATACATAAATAAAAGATGTCCTATCCTGTCCGAGCAAGTCCAGAAAGCACACCCACCAATTAGCTACAGACAGATGCACTTATAACTTATAACTAACATTATGATTGTATTTTTACGACAGAGCCTTAGGACTGCTGTGATCTTCTGACAAAAGGTTGTGCGGGCCCTACCACTAGCGCTCGAGCAACTCTGCTGTCTTGCTATACTGTAGGCAAACTGCAGGTTTCCAAAAACCTTATACTGCCAAGATTCAATCTGCCGTCACAATATGTGGTGGTTATCTAGGCCATGGCACTCCCAGGAAAAAAACAAGACACAGTGACGGGGAGATGAAAATAAATTTATGCAGGCTGATAACAATAAAGAATAAAACAAATTCAACCCCAACCCGCCGGTGATGCTTTAGCTGGGAATTGGAGCGCAGCCTTCATTACAACATATTGATCACTGCAAACAAAGACCCTGGATTCATTGATCCACTTCCAGAGAAAAAAGAGGGGGGATGGGGTCAATGAACTGCTCTTACGAATAAACTTACAGTGAAACTGCTGCCTTAGCTTATAAAAATGGAGATCTGGAGTGTGAAACGCCACCAAAAAGAAAAAGATGGTCATGGGGTCGCTCCTGGTGTCCCGCAATGACAAAGAGAATATGTGAAACATGTAGAGGCTGCTATACAATTAAAGAAGAAGAGCTTCACAGGGTCTCATGTTGCTCTTCATTTTTCTCATCTGCTGCATGATGGCTCCTCTGTACTGAAGGATCTCATCTTGAACAGAGATTTGAATATTAAGAAAGTCATGTCTGGCTATTGAATTATTCAGCATTGGCACAGACATCAATGCAGACCTCATACACCTCAAACATAAAGATCTGAACGGCAGACACTCTTTTTCTGACACTGTGGGCTTCAGCAGATTTTCTCTTCCCGACTATTCCTCAACCAATACTGAATATTTCAATAAACAACAGAGCTACCTAAAATTCAAATTGCAATGTTCCAGAGACAGTCCCTTACAGTCCTTGGTGCGTACCACCAGGGCTATAATCGTTATTTACTGTCCATCATTCTACTGGAGAAAAAATACTGACAAACTTGCTTTGCAGAGTGCCTGAAAACCCGGATTTTGGAAATTTGCCTATGTCTCACTTAAGTGATGAACGATCGACTTTGTAGGTCACAACAACATGAGGTAGGGGTTCCACGCATTTGAGAGCCTCCCTGGTGGTGGGTCAGGACCTCTTTGGCTGGTCTTTCATTCATCTATACCTCACCAGGAAACCCCCACCAGCCTCATCTCAAATGTGTGGGCAGTAAAAAAAGAGTATGTTGCTGAGCACTTGGCCCAGTTTACAGGAGTGGGTCGAGTAGGGTCACGTCTCACCAAACACTGGGGCCCCTTAAACACATCTGAGTGGCCCCAGCTGTACCCAGGGCCATCAGAATCTCAACAGAGCGCAGAGAACCAGAACAACATAAAAATGGGTTCAGACTGTGCAGAAATCAGGATTTCGCTAATACTATGTTTTTCTGGTCGAAAGGGTGAAATTTGGTTTGTTTAAAAGGTTTGCCTTACACAAACACAGAGAAGAGAGGTAATTATACTTAATGATAGATTAACTGAAAATCCTGAGATATATATATAACCCAAAAGAGGCTTCCAGTTCATGTTCTCGTTGCTGACGTTGACATTAATTGCTTCAATCACATTATTTAACTGGTCAACTGTAAACCCCCCCCCCCCGCCCGCCCGCCCCAACTCATCTCTGGAGCCAGCTCACTGGACCCTCTTGACACGCTCATATTTAAAGCACTTGAACCGAGGCTAAAGCAGACTATAGACATACTTCCCTTTCATCACCAGTGCTCACATAATTGTCAAGGAAAAGGAGTCAAACACAGGCTGTGGGGTGGAGGAAAGAAAAATGAAAGCAGAATAGATGGTTGGGGGTAGGGATGGCAGAACAGCAGCATAAGAGAGTATATTAAGCTCAATTAGGCTTTTGGGCTTTTCATTAACCCAGTTTTTAGGGAGGGAAACCTCTGCTGAATAATGCTGCGAGTCTGACTCACTTTGCAACCGCGCTTTAAAGGGCTCATCTGGAAAAAAAAAGCTGCACAATGTGTGTCAGCTCTCCAAAGCCACCAGAATTCCATTAGACACCCAGGGGCAAACCACCCGCAGCCGCAGCCCACCTGAAATTAAATGCAATTTAGTAAAACAAGTCATTTTATCAAGCGACTAAACAAGATAAGAGGAAACACTGCACGAGCGTTAAAAGACTTCAGCTGCTTTCATTTGTATGATGGTCTGATCATAAATAACAATGTTTGGTCTTTTCTCTCTGCTCATTATCAAACAAGAGCAGGTATTCCAACATTAAAAGCAAGGTCATATATGCCTCAGAGGGTGGACAGTGGGTAACCTCCGTTGTGGTTTTGCATCTGCAAACAATGAGCATAGCCTCCCTTTCATGGATCACCGGAGAGGACTCAAAGAACAACAATCGTCCTTCCGGGTTTTTCTCCTTAACTTTGAAGTGGCACATTTTAACAAATCTATCGAAATCAATGGGACATCACCTGGCCAGCAAACGGTTAGAGCCGAGCTTACACCCCCTCAGAATGTGATTTAATCTTTGATGGCCACAACTGCCATCATCAAATCCACAGGATGTCTTTAATTTACTGCATACAATGTCAGCTGTTTACATGTGAGCTGCCACTGTTTCCTGGTTCTACAGACCTCAGGATGTGTATTCTCTTAATCAATAACCATGAAGAGACTCCAATTAGATGGGACAAAGATATCTAACAGCTCCCCCCTGCTGTGTCTCTTGCATATTCTGAGGTCAAAAGCAATACAATATGAGCACAACAGTCTCATATTACTGACACCTTACACAGCACATCATATTTCAAATAAGCTAACTACCCATCCGTAACTTAAGGAGATGTCATTGGAATTAGACTACTGGGTTAATTATAACATGGCAAAGCCTATGTGTTCATATTCCAGGTACAGTTAATAAAATGACTCCAACAAGATTAATTCAGTGGCTTTCTATTCATTAACTAAAGCCTTTCAGGGCACAATTGACAAAGTTAATGAAATGCGAGGAAACTTAAAGCATTGGCCCACTACATGCAGCTATAGAAGCATCAATTTGACAAAAAAAACTCAGCTCCTGGTCAAAGACAATATGCCAAAACAGCATGGTGAAAGGAAAGTTGAAAAACTTCAGGCATACTCCCCACGCTGTGGAGGCTTTGTCTTTCAAAACATGCCACAGGAGCTTTTCATTAGAGAATGTGGTTTCATTAACATCATCCCACGCTGCTGAGCCCTGCTGCATTACAATGACACAGGAGTACCCCTCTCTGTCAAGGAAATCTCCACAGAGCAACAGCTCACTGGGGGAGGGGATGGTAGAGAAAAGAGGAGTGGGGGTAGTGCAGGGAGGGGGGCAAACAAAAGGGAACCTGATTACCCCCGGTCACGGCTCATCCACAATCCAACAGAGGGAAATCCATCACCTGCAGGATCAAACGGAAACTTGTGCACAAGGTAAAGCCCAGTGAAAGCTGTACCCACCCACCTAAACACTCTCTTCCCTCTTTCCTTTCTTCTCTCGTCATTGCTACCCCCCCCCACCAACACCACTACCACCTCTCTGACTCACACCGACGGCACTGTGCAAGTTTTAGACACACACTGTGAAATCCAACACAAGTGAGAATGTTTTCTGGTCCGAATGACCTCAAGGCTCTAACCTCTCAAATGGCACACTGGTGATATAATCCAGTTTTTATTACCATCTGTACGCCTGCATTCCGTTTCACAGTAGCTGCATCCTCATTTTGCTTATATTAAACTTCAAAGAGGCAGTATTGGTCATGCCTGCTGCAATGTAATGGACTACTGCAAAAAATCATTATTTCCCACTTTTTGTTTGCACCAGGTTATATGTTAGAAAAAAATACAAACCTGCTGCAGCTAGGTTTCCCACAGAAGGACAATTGCTGTAACGAGCATTTTGAAAGATACTTAAATTGCTGTTATTACTGCCATTGAGTGGGCTTAGCAGTGTAACACTGCAATTTGACACAATACCATATTATTCTAGCAGGAATCTTTGGGCAAGAAAGTGCTTGAAGTAAGAGGCAGAGATCCTTCTTGCATATGGTTTGAATCTGTATTGAAGTGATTAAATTAGGACAAGACAAATGCAAAATAATGACACATGATAGTGGAAATAATTCAATTCAACAGCACAAGGAATTGAAATTTTAATAGCTTGGCTATTTGCTTGATTAAAGTTGCATAAGTATTCAAATGTGTGGGTAATTGATTTTTATTCATTGCAATAAGAAGTGCCCCTAGTGCAATCAACAAAGTTTTCCCACTTTTAATGACAAAGCCAGCCAGTAAATATTCATCTCAACTAAATGCAAATGACAAAAACACTAACTGTTTAGCCACAATATATGACCTAGCATTTAAGGAACAATCTGGTTATGTTTGTGCATGCTTTGCAGGAAAACACAGCATGAACGCAGAACGGACAGGAGCTATATAAAGTTGAACCACATTTGAGCTGGTTTACAAGGCAAACTACACGACTTGCAATACCACACAGCTACACTGAAGCTAATTGTTTAAATATGTCAGGCTTGTTCTGATCCTCCCTGAAATGTTAACACATGGAGGCAAGCTCGCACAACTGATATGCATGCCAACACACACACTCAAACACAGACATAACAAGGATCCAGCACAGAACAGAGCCCCAAATATTTCCCCACTCACCGTTGAAAAGGGGCTGTCCTTTCTCTGTGATATCTGGCACCACAACCTTGTACACATCTTCAGAGAAGCCTGGCCTGCATGGTGGGGTGCCCCTGCCCTCTGCTGCAATCTGTGATGGTGGGGGGAGGGGGGATAGGAGGGGGGAAGGGGGGCAACAATGAGTCATAAATCAACCTTCAAAAATGCACTCTTTTGCCTCCAAAAACCTCTTGGTCACGTTCTGAACTCCCCACAGTCGTACAAAAGCATCTGTTGTTTTTATAGCAGGGACTGCAATTAGGATAATGAGGCCAAAAGGGTTAAGCATTAGCCAAAAAGCATGGCTAGGCAAGAACAAGCTCCATTTGTCCCCCAGGAGGGGCCCAGGCACAGCGAAGGGTTATGACCAATTCTCTTGGTCGGCCCCTCTGATCAACACAACACCCAGGACAAACACCCCACTTTAAAGTACAGGAACAAGGGAATAAAAAGTAAACACTAACGATCCACTGTGGTGGGAATAAATATTTCTGTGTAAATGTCTGAAAAACAAGGAATAACAACTGCTGATATCTTAAGAGAGCGCAAAGCCTTGACTGTGATCAATATAGTGCTTTTTTTTATGCCTCATTTTGAAAAGGAAAACTGTGCTTGGGGTTGTCAGCACAAAAGATTTAGGGAATAATGGGGGATGCTGCAAAGAAAAGAAAAACCTGTGAATCACCGGCGCTGGTGTTTCCACCAAGCATGAATTTCTCTGAGAAAGACAGCAATCACCAGCCGTGAGAAGTCACAAACAGAGCAAAACTGAAGAAACCGCTCTGGTGTCCAGGCATGTCCAAAAGCACACCATCACACAACCCCGGCATTGATTCAGCTCCTAGGAACAAGAGGCCTGGCCCTATTTCTTTGCATGCTCTCTCAAAAGAATGTAAAACGAGAGGAGCCCTGCTGAAAAAGAGCATTGTGGGTATCCGTGCCACTTGCCATTCTTAATCAGAGGAATTTAAATGGAAAATGCTTGCAGACTGGGGGGAGGAGCAGAGCCGGAATTCTAGGACGTTACAGCAACAGCATCAGGATGTACATTTCTAGAAATTAGTGTTAACACAGAGCTTCAGTGCTTAACAATAATTATTTCAGCTGTAAAATATATATATATTACATAACTGTGTGGCTGCTCTGAGGACGTAGTTTTAACTAAGCAGCCGCACAGTCAATGAAATAAATTATTTCCACAGAAGCACAGACAGTTCCCATCCTGGTGGTTGGGAATCAGTCAGTGTTACATGTAGTTAGGGTATATATAATTTGTGCGACCACAATTTTACAGTAGGCTACTTTTCATTGTTGCTCATAGCGGCTTTTACCAGAGAGGCAATTAACTCGCCGGGGGGACAGCGACACGCTGCAGTAATCTACATAAATATTAAACCTAAACTATATATAACCAAGTGAGAACTGGGTTAATGTGGTCCTGTGTCGCTCAGACAATAAAACATTCAGCTGTTTGAACTCTTACTCTTACGTCATTGCAATTTTTTTTATTCTTCCAGCTGAAATAATTAAACGTTAATTTGAACGTGCGCAGTTTTTAAAAAGCTAGCATCTCGTGCGCCTACAAAAGGACCGTTAGCTTGTAATGTAAGTTAGCCTAACTACTATAACAGCCCGTGCTCGATCTACTTTATGGTGAATTTTAGGCGCATTCATGGTGCTGTTTCCATGTAAAGTGCCTGTTGGAAGTCGAGCGGGTCGACCGGGCTCGTAACTCCACAAACATCATCGCTTCAGCACAACAAGAGCCTAAACTGTCCGGTGTAACTCCTCGCGAAGCCACTCGGAAATCACATTACCTGCAGTCCTGCCAAGACCGCCAGCAGGAACAGACCGCTGCCCTCGTGTAGTGAGTACATTGGTACGGCCGCGACTGCTTAATTCCCCGCTTCAGAATCCGTGTAAAAAAAAAAAAAGAAATAAGGAAAAATTAAAAAAAAAAAAATATCCGTCTGGCTCAAGTGTGGCCGCGGTGAGAAGGGTCCCTCTACGACAAAGGCAGGAGCAGCAGCAGGAGCGGCGGCGGCAGCATGTAGCAGCCTCCTCTCTGTCTATCCAGGCAGTAGTGAGGGAAAGCGGTGCCTGGTACTGAGGCTGCTGCTCCCTCCCTCCCATCCAGTCCAACACAAAAACAAAAAGAGCCCCGGCCACTAGTCTATAAACCGCCCATCTCTCTGTCTCTCCCTACTGGCCACACAGCCAATTTCACTGCTGGGACGGGAGCGGGGTCCCTCATGTTAGCCATCATCCCAAATGACAAGAGTATTATAATATTCACACATAAGAGCCCAGTTACGCTCATTCGCAGTGTGTGGTAGCCAGTGTTGCGTTCATGGTCTTAATGGTCTTATCCCGCATTTTGGCATAGGCTACGCGTGTTTTTTGTTTGTTTGTTTGTTTGTTTGTTTGTTTGTTTGTTTGTTTGTTTGTTTGTTCGTTTTGAATTATTTTGTCTTATTATCATTGGTGGAAGTAATACTACTAATAGTACTGTATTTTTATTTTTTATTTTTAGTAGTAGTAATACCACAGTATAAACACGATAAAAGCCCTGCATTAAAAAGTTGCGTAGGTAAAGGTATAAAAGTATGTGCTCCGTAATGTACTAAAAGTACCAAAAGTAAAAATACTCATTATGAATAATGACCTAATTCAGAACAATACATTGTATATTTTTTCCTCTTTTTCTCTCTTTTTGTACTTATGTTATATTACTGGATTATAAATTGTGAGTCATTATGTGTATGCATCACCTTAATGCTGCAGCAAACAGATCTTGAGTTGATTTCAGCTCATTTATATACTCCTGGGTAGTTTACAGTAATTTGTAATAATACATCATAACTTATTAGTTCATTTTTCTGAACCATTAATCTGTATCTGCAAAGTAACTAACATTATCAAATTAATGTGGTGGAGTTAATAGAACAATATTTCCCTCTGACATGTAGTGAGGTAAAAGAATAAAGCAGTATAAAAGGGAAATACTCAAGTCAGAATAAGTAACTATAAGTACCTCAGAATTCTACTTGAGCACTTGACTAAATGAACTTAGAAACATTCCACCACTGCCAATATTAGACTGGATTTTAAAGTATTTCAGCTGTGGCTGGTTACTAACAGACATTGTTATAACTGTAGTTGGAACTGTCAACCTAAAAAGCTTGGTAAATGCAAAACTGCTGAGGCTTCGTGAGCATTTCACAAGAATAATCATATTTGAAAATCTTTACTGCACATGTATTTGTTATCGTGTTTAATTCTTATTATGCTTGATATAATGTTATAATGTTTATTCCCTATTAAGTTTGATTATTCTGGCTCTAAATGTAACCTGTGCTTGACTCAACTTTGGTGTTTACAGAGGAACCATAAATGCAACAAAGGGGCTGTTTGGAGTTTAACACTGAAAGACAGTGTATTTGGATAGGTCATGAGGTAGGAGTTAAACACCAGAAACAAAGGTTCCTCTGAGAGAAAGTTTTGGTGCTGCTAGTTTGCAGTAAGAACAAGCCGGGTCTGTGGGAATAATAGGCAAGGTTGCAACTGACAGACGGGTCAGGACAGAGTTTGACAC
Organism: Chaetodon trifasciatus; assembly: GCA_037975065.1. Classification (NCBI taxonomy): domain Eukaryota; kingdom Metazoa; phylum Chordata; class Actinopteri; order Chaetodontiformes; family Chaetodontidae; genus Chaetodon; species Chaetodon trifasciatus. Next base: position 7,906,870 of record JBBMOE010000012.1, read on the forward strand.
AGGCAGACCGCCCTGGTTAGAGAAAGTATCAAGAGAATGGAGAGACAAGATATGACAGTTTCTATTCAGTGAGCACTTCATGAGCAAATCTTTGTTTTTTTTGTGTGGTGCTCTCAGCATTAATAAAATGTGAAACACTGTCAGAGATTTTTGTCTCATTCCTCTTATGTCAAAGCAGAATTGCAGAAGTACCACGACAGCATCACTGAGCTGTCCTTCCAGTCCAAATTCAATTAACACTCGAAAGACAACGTCTTACCATTTCAAATTACAACACCCTACAGCAGTTTTACAACATGTTAAGGTCAGTTTTGAGGTCACCATTTATTGGCTTATTATCTGGTTTCATTTATTCATGCACATTATATATTATATTTAAATGGGACTCTCAGCTGAGAATGACACAGAAATGCCAAGAAATTACAAATGATCAAATCAGACATTGCTGCATGTCAATATCTTACAACTTGTATAAACCATTGTGGATTGTCTGTGTTTTAGCAGTTTGAAGCTGTCATGGTAAATGGTAGCTTGTTAATTCTGACCATGTTACAGTCAGTTGTATGTGCTGTATATCTACTGTTTATTGATTTTAATTGTATAGTTATTAGCTCAGATTCCTCTGAGAAATAATACTTTTTGAACGTCATGGACATCAGTAATTCAGGATTCAATCAGTTGTCTCTCAGCCTGCATAAAGAGTAGCCCAGACTCTATTGATCATTAGGTGGGAGATGTTGATCACATTGCCCTTAGATAATTGCTGTTTACTGCACATTTGATCTTAAGGATTATTAATTGTCAATGCTTTGCTGCTGAACCTGTGTATGCATTTCCCTCCATCTCTCTTACACACACATATATGCATGCATGCAGTCCCCCCTCATTGCGGCTGAATGAGACCACTGTTTCACAAATGACTTTATCACTGTGGAATTTGGGATTTTTCATGCTAACCATTCATCTTCACTTAAGTGTAGCGTCCGCAAGTAAAGCTTTTTTCATGTTCCACTAAAATATGCAATGAATAATTCCCTTGCATTATCTTCTCATGTGATACAGCCTGATGAAGGTTAAATTACCTTGGTTGTGCTGCTGACACCTAATTAACTGCCAAGAGACGGCTGCGTGGAATAGATTGCATCTATGACACGGAAATATTTCAGTTTGGTAGACGAGAAAAATACTTATTCTATCTCCAAATAATAAACAAGGGCTGACTTTCGGTTCACCTCCTCCTGGGCAATCTGTTGTTTTCCAAGTTATTGGCGTTTTGAGGAGCATGTGAGTATGTGATGGGAGCGATGCTGCTCCCCTCCTACTACAAATCAAACCATCCGCTCCTGAGACTCTGCTGTAATCCTAAACAAACACTAAGCACCATCACATCCCACTTACAGTCAGCACACACATGCAGGAAGAGAGTTTTTGAAAGTGCTCACTTCTTGTAATAAGTGACTCATGTCACTTCACACTCTTGTCATTGATTAGTACGCCTGATCGTCCATGTTTTAAAATAATTAGGCTGTCTCTTTGGTGGAAATGAATGTAATCAAAAGAAGAAAGAAAGTGCAACAAAATTAAGATAAGGCACTTAGCCCATCAAAGGCAGACTGTTGTGGTCATGGTTTCCCAAGCCAGCTTGCCTAACAGCTATTAAGAAACAGGACAAATTCATGTTTTCACCAAAGGCAGTCTGACTCAAACATGCACTTCTTTTATTTGCTGTGGCAGAACTGGGCAAGAGATCAAACGGAATGACCTGTTGATAATTGATATCGCGTTTTGTACAAATTGTAAAATTTATGTAATCTAATCTAATTTAGAGTGGGATCAAAATGCCCCATCTCTTTGATTAATGCAGAGGCGGTTATCTTTCATCAGTACTTCTCTAAGCAGGGAGGGGAGGAGGCGTTGGTGGGAATCCAATTTGGACTTGGTGCATTCAATCAAACAATATCATGTTGCATGATTCATAAGACCAATCTGAGACCCCCCCACCCCCCACCCCCGAGACCTCTGTGCACAGCACATACCTGAATTTGGCATGCTGTAAAATGTGCAATCAAAGGAGAAATCTACCATCAAGGTCACAGTGCAGTCTATGGTTAATATATTCTGTGTCCCAGGCTGTCTGTGCGTAGACAGATAACATTGTTTTGCAGGAATGTGTGAGGCAGCTGTATGATGCATGTTTTTGTCGTGGTGCTGACACTGCGGTTGACTCTTATAAACGCTGGTGTCCGAGGGCTGGTGGCCTGGAGGAGCCCTTGATTCCACACTTTTTACTCTGCACAATTGGATGCAGCATGGAGCATTGCAGCACGGTGGCCTTGATGACACTGGAAGAAAAATGGACGAGGTCAGCAGCACTTTCACATCTGCGGCACTTCTTCATGCTGACTTTGTGTTGATACAGGAATATCACACAGTCCACCCCCCTCTCCCACACACAATAATTCAGAGCTCAGTCACTTCCGCTGTAAGCCAAATATAGATGACAATATTCAGTGACACACATACATGCAGCCTCTTCCATTTGAATTTATTGCCCGCTTATGTAAATTGACAGAGCTGCAGTATTTTGAAATGACACAGCCTCAGTATTCAGTCAGTAAGAAAGAGAGTAAACTCTTCTGGTGTAAACGCACATATTTTGACCCCACTCCACTGTTGGCTTATTACCTTGTCACTGGCAATCTCATGCATGTCAAAGGTTACTTTGGAACAAATTAGTGAGTGAAAAGGAGCAACCTACTCATTATCAATTCCAATCAAGATTCATTGTTATGCATTCAATAAAGGATCTCCAAGGACCGCAGCAATGCTCTGATTATTCTCCTCTTGTGCCAAATCGCCTCATTCAGGCTTTGATGCCATTTGAACAATGGAGCCAAATAGAGTCGTGCAGGCATTAGGGTGTACTTACACACACACTGTACATGTAAACGTATGGTGAGTGTCTGTACTGTGCATGTGTAAATCATGTCTGGCTGCCTGATGCTGCTTCTTGCTTTCACACATTTTTTCTAGCAAGGTCAGAGCATGTCATCCTCCGCAAATGTAGTGCATGACAGGTGTTTCAGACAAAAATATTGCACTATTACTTGAACATTTGTAACCTTACAAAGGATTATATTGTATTGTATGCAAAGTGACAAACAGTGACGGAGACATGCGCGAACGTTTCCGCTGAGCGTTTTCTCTGTAATTTCTTGTGAAAAGACATGTCAGTAAAGCAGCTTGGTGCCACCCCCTTGTCGACAAATAAAGGGAATATGCTGCTTTGCGATCTCTGGCAGCAGCTCTGGCATCATCTACTGAGTCACAGGGCTCATACAAGTGTGTGTCTGCCCCAATTTAAGAATTGTAGCTTTTGCTGGGGGCCACATCTGCCTGCTGTGTGCTGGTGTGGCACACAGATCTAATAGTGATTGATTGCCTGATTAAGGCAAATTGTGTTGAACTCCAGAGCAACCCAAGGAGAGAAGAAAGCATCTTTAGTTACTGATGCAATAAAAGTGTGGCTATTGATTTGTATCGGCGCATGTGTGCTAAAAGGCAGTTGTCTCAATTATTTATTGTTCACTTGTTACTGTATCTTGTATTTTCTTTCAAACAAACCATGTCCAAAAGGTTATTTTGCATGTAAATTGTTTCTTGTTCATGTGTTCATCTGTTCAATTGAAAAAGGATTAAAAAATAATTTAGTTTGTTAGAATAAAATACAGCATATTATGGTTTATTCAGCTGTGACAAGCATGTACTGTACTTATGATACAAAAATGCAGCAATTATATGACAGTCTGCACTAGAGGAAATGGCACTGTTGTCTTTTTTTAAACAAACCTTAGAGTCCACGGTCCTGCTAGTGAGCAAAATGCTAATATTAGCATGGTAACGTGCACAGTGATAATGCTAACATGCAAGAACATAATTCACTATCTGAGTTCAGCGTGTTAGCATGCTAAACTTTGCTAAGACACAAGAAGGCAAAAGCAACTAAACAAGTTTCTATTCCTCTCCCCGGCACTGAATGAGAAGATAATAAATGGCTGCAGTGTTGTTATCTGAGTTTTCAGGGTGAAACTGAAAAGTTTTGCTTTAATAAATTGTTTTATCTTCTATACATGGCAGGTCAGTCGGTCAAGTGCTCGCACACACACATGCAGTCACTTGCACTTACAAGTAAGCCCACTGATAAACAATCTGGAGTTATTTTGAAAGGCTTTTTTTATCATGAGACACATGTTTTGAATGCACAGGCACAGAGCCCGCTTTACATCAATGGTACAGAAGTACAGCAAAATCCTAATGTGCAATACAAAACAGCATCACCTCAATGACAAGCTCATCTCACACAAGGTGACAATCATTTTCAAAGTGAGGCATCACAATGTTTTTCTGTCTCCCCTCGCTGTTATCCACATGAGCAAAGTTGACCAAATCATTATCACAGCTTCAAGTGTTCAATATTCCCACCATAACATTCGAAAAAGGCAGCATGTGTGCCTGTGGAGCTCCTGGCAAGCAGAGTGCCTCTTCGGTATTTGCAGTTCTAAATTTATTTCCCCTTATCACTATTGATCTGCAAGAAGACAAGGTCTCTGGTCGTGACAGCCTGGCCTGTCTGATTTAGGAGCAGACCAACAGCCTGTCTGAGCACAGGAACCTGGATAGATTTATATGAGGGCCACTGCTGCTGCTGATGCATCCATGTGCCGTCCTTTGCCTCACACTGGGCTTTCCTATCAAGAGTTTAATTTTGGAGGCAGTCTGGGAATGAGACCCTGTTTTTTTGCTATCACAGAGGTAATGAGATTAGAGGTTACTTCTATAAATGCTTAATTTTTTCTTTTTTTGGGGGGGGGGGCTATCTTTTAGTGTTCAGCAGGGAGAGTTTAGTTTTCACATTTATTAGATTGCTTTCATGCAAATGGTGGAGAAACCTGATTACAAAAATCTGTTGATAATTACTGTGGGCTTTAGAAGGTGGCAGAGGGCTGGCTTGCTTGCTGTCAGATTGTATAAAGAGGTAGGAAGTGTTCATTAAAAGAATTAAAATCATGATAAAAAGTATGATAAAGGAAAGCCAGTTAATATGGCATTACAAATGAGACAATGGGACATTTAGATGTATCATCATTAGTTTCCATCATCATGGTGGAATAGCAGTTTATCTTAAAAAGTGACAAAGTAAAGAACATTATGTATTGTTGCAGTATTGTTGATTTGATGCAATATACTGTGTTTTAATGAGATCAAAATATGATCCTAATTCATGGTAATTGCCATGGTACCTATTCCAACACACTTGCCTCTGGGTATTAGTATCTATTTTTTCTCTGTCAGTGTGTACAGGATTATTATCTGGTGCATAATGCTATCTGCACAGCTCATTAGCAGTCAGCAGGTTATCAAAAGCTTAAGATGCTGCTTTTCTTTCACTAATTCAAAAAATAATGCTGCATTTTTCGTCTGAGAATAATTGCTAAGAAATGAAACACCTGCATTACAACAATATGGAGCATTTAAATCGCATTGTGGCTGCTTTTAGTGATCCTGCACTGCATCCAGTGATGGACTTTCCACTTTCAATAAAGCAGGCACCTGCTAGCTATAATATTCATAATTTAAACCAAGAAAAGATTGATTATTTAAAAGAAGCATATGTTTTATTGAAGGATTTCCTCTTTGTAGTACAGACAATGGTTCAAACCAAAATGCACACAGGATTTGTACAACGTACAAGGGCATTTGTGGCCAAAGCAGCAGATGTTAGTGGCAGGTTGCTCAGAGCAAAGGGTGCCTCATTTGGCTCGCTCAGGAGGTGATCATGAGACATATTGCCTTTACTCTAGTCCTCCACACAGACACATGACTGCTCTCTGCACCCGCTGGGGAATTCGGCAAGACCGACATCTAAGGGTCAGCAGAATGCAGCAAAATGGCTGAATTGTTTTTAGTATGTCAGGTGTCTCTCAATGTTGGTTCATCAAAAGCTCTACGCAGTCAGAGCAGAGTTTTATTTGGTTAAAGTCATGCAGAATAATGCGCAAGGTGACTCACACAATCCTCACTTAGGCACACAAAGCATGTCCCACACAATACTGTTGAAACGCCCACAAATTGTGAGTGAAGCCGTTTGCAGAAATGTCGTTTTTAATACCAGCATTGGCGCTGTTAAACATAAAGAGCTCTCTTGCATTTGTCATCATAGCAAAGATGTTTGATTTGCTCTCAGGTATCTTCACAAAAACGTCTTGAGGATCTGTGCTTTTTTTAGCTGCTCAGTTCCGCTCTCACCATTCGTGGTGTCTAATTGGGTTTCATTGATTTACTCCTCCATGATGCTGGCTTGGCCAAGTCTTTGCTGACCCTGCAGAAAAATCTCAGCTGCACACACACACACCCAGCACTCCCAATATAAGCAGTGAATGATTGTGTCAGTGAGCTGGAAGTGAGTCAACCTGCCGTCCTGTGGCCCTCACAGCAGAACCATAGATTAGTGTCGCACTGAAACAACAAAAGGCTCTAGGGGTGGGTGTTTGTGCGCACTGCTCATGGACTCTTGTGCGGTTGTAGAGGGGGGAAAAGTGACGGGGCCAACTGGCGGTCGTCAAGAAGCCCGGGGACACAGCCACTCATCTGTGCCTGAGCAGCCATGTGTCACCTTGAGCTCCCTGGAGGAGGTGTCCGGACACGAACCTGCTGGGCCAGACGGAGTGTGAAGAAGGAGGCAGGAGGAAGGCAGAGAGGAAGTAGTGCTGGCTATCCAGCTTTCCATATGTGTCATTGGATGAGCTAAGCAAAAACTTGATGGCAACTTGAGCAGAGTGACAATTAAAAAAAAAAAGAAAAAAGAAAAGAATACCTTCACCCTTTCAGCTCTGTATACAGCAATAGAGAGGATAAGAAGAAAAGGATGTAACACAGACAGGGCTTTGATACCAACTGTGTCCTCGTTTCCTCCTCTCCACTCCTGCCCCCCTTCTGCCATGCATTATAAACGGCTGATTATGACAGTGACAGCTCCTCAGGTGTGCAGTATGCTAGATTTGTTATTCAGCTCACAGGCATTGCTGTCCCTCCCTCTTACCACCTGCACAGGCACATAGACACACACACACAAACACACACACACACACGGGAAGAAGTGCACGCACGCGCACGCACACGCCCACGCGTGTACGTATTGCTCACAGCTGCTGTGTCAGCGGGACTCTGGAGCCAGTGAGAAGGGGATATTACATGAATCAGCCTCACACAACTGTTGTATTCACAGTGCTATGATCCAAACTCACAATCTAAATTGGCCTTTTATTGTTTGATTTCATTTTTCATGGGCCACCGCTGTGTCCATGAACTTAGATTTGTTTAATTTTGGAAAAATTCATACATTTTAGTGGACAAAATGGACAGATTTGCGTTTTTGGAGCACAGTGCAAAGGCAACCTGAAACCACACCTTAGAGCAGCACATTTTCTGTCCTTCAGGGCACTGCGGAGCCACAAGGCATGTCAAATGATAATATATACTCCAGTCTGATTTGCAAAAATGTCTTATATCAGTATATTCCACTTCTGTGATGATTTGTGAATGTTAACTCTACAAAATGAAATGTTAAATGCATCATATATTAGGCATATTTCTATGTTTAAAGCTACACTTATCAATAGTCTTCTATTAAAGTGATCGTAGAGGTGTCTTTCAGCTCATTGTTTTGGTTTTACAGCCTCATCCTTTCCTGTTTTAGTTCAGTCTCACTGGTCTCATCAACCTCATTGCCAGTCCCAGCAAGCAGCTATTTTCAGCAAAAAAGGTCTGATAAACCCACTGCACCACCTGTCCAGCACCAAACGGCTGACAGAAAAAGTGAACATAATGAAGCATTTAGCAGCTAAATAGCCGGATATTTCCCTCGGGAGTTGGTGAAGACCAAAACTGAGATAAATGGAGAGCGAATATTGGAGTTAGATTCATCAGGTGGCCAGAGAGAGGACACCAAATGAATGCTTATGTCTCTACTGCATTTGTAAATAAGCAACTATTTGCTATTAGCCCTAATGACTTTATAAGGTAAATATACAGTATATCATTGTTGTGTTTACAACTGCTGCCCCAAGTGGCCAAAAAAAAAGAAAAAAGAAAAAAAAATCAATTAATAATGCTTTAAGCTGAAATGTTCTGCTTAAGGGGAAAATCCACCCTGAAACACAGGGAAACAGAACACAACATATGGCTTTTCTGAGCCTGCTGCTCGGTGGTGTGTGTAACTTACTGTGGAGAGTTATGAACTGTGAGGTGAGATCACCTTGAGACTACTCCAAAGCTGACGTATTTTTAATGGTGGAAATTCATCATCGCAAATATGTGTCATTAGAAACATCAGTCAGATCAGAAATCATATGTTTTCATAGCCTCACTGGCTCGGCTGCAGTACTGAACCTGCATTCACAGTACTCCTAACTCACAAAGCACAAAACAGTTCCTGAACATCACGGCTGAATATCTACTGTATAAATGTATGCAGCTGGGGAATTTTCCCTTGAAGATGTGGTTGATAGCACGGACCATCTGCTGCTGCACACAGTTCTTATCGTCCTGCTGTAATATTTTTAGGATGGAAAACAACTCGTGAATGTAAAAATCTCAGAGATGCTGCGTAAAACAAACACGGTGAGTCGTAATAATTTCAGGGCAAGAAAAAAAAATTGCATTCTTGAGGTGCTGATTTTGAGAAGTCTCCTCACATGGCATTTCTTGAAGTGCCTGTTATTTCAGCAGTGCCCATGGCTTAGCTCTCTAATTTGCTCCAGCTTTGGCTTCACTCTACCATGTAAATGCAATCAAGTTGCTGACAAAGTATTTCTGTTGGCAGAGCTGCCGTCTGCCTTCTACATTAACAAAATAAAGAAATAAGTACATAGGAAACTGATCTAAAAATAGAAAAATTAATCACTTTGCCAGGCTTCGCTGTGGGAAGCAGTAACTTACAGAGGGTTACGACTTCACCTTTTGAAGTCACACTGATTTCACTGAAGAGTTGCTCATATTTGTGTGTATTTGCTACAAGTATTTTTAGCCTAATCTAACTTGACAGGGTTAATTTTGCAAGGTCCAGTGTGTAGTAAGACAGATTGCTGACCTTTTGGCATACAGATTCACAGTCAACTTTTAATTAGGTTCCATGCTCACTTCATTACTTGGCTTTTCTAATGCAGGCAGATTGCGAACGGTAGATATATTAGATGTGATGTAACCTGAGTGGGTTAACCGAGCATTGCACCCCCTACATTAAGACTGATTGTCCAACCTTCCACATGAAAAGGTTACATCAACCTTCAATTAAAACCTTCTTCACATTTCTCACACTATATAGAGAACAGTAATGTAAATGTTAGTATAATGGTGGCTGGGTCAAGAGCTGAAAAGTTAATGCCCTAGTGCCTAATTTACTTTGTTTCCTTGAGGGTCAGAAATTACTTCTCATAAACGCATCATTACGCCTGTATTCCAGTTCTGCTTTAGGGCCAAATTAGACAGACGTTACCTTGATTGCAGCTTGCTGTTACAAAGTTTCAGCTTCTTAGGTCAGTAATGCATGCACAGGGAATCCATTATAATTGCATGTATATGAATTATTTTAATCACATAGGCACTAGTCTTGACACGCAAGGAACACGGGGGGGGTTCTTTCTTCTGTTTGTTTCGAAATGACTCTTTCAATCAGGGGACAAATCTAAACATGCAGAGGAAATGTATATATTATGTTATGGATATGACCAGCTGTTAGTCAGGGCCATGGGCACTTGGCTTACTCGATGGCAGTGAACCTTGGGGACACCGTTTGAGCATCTGTTGGTGAGAATGCCAGGGCTCAGACCCCTTAAAATAAGACCGAAATTGATACTGACAGAGAAGCTCTTATGAATGTCATGGGCTCCTGAATACGATGACAAATTGCATTGTGGGTAGAGTTTAGGATTCTGGTGACAAAGTGTCATCTTGCATTAGCTTGCTGAAGATTGGCGGATCAGGCTAAACAAGGTGGCAGTGAGGTGGAGAGAGGCAGTCAGCACATGAGACTGTTCACTCCTGACAAGCTTACAGTACACTGTTCAAGCACTGAGAGGAAGAGCCGGTGTAGCCAAGCGATTTTCAAGTTTCTGGGTTTCACACAGCTCACTGTGAACCACATGATTTCCCATTTCACCAGTGCCATTTTTAGTTTTTAGTTGTTTTTTTTTTCTAACTTTGTGCCATATGCTTTTGAAATCTAAAAAAACATATTTTTAAACCAACTCTTAGCACCTTCATGTCACACAGAAACAACCAGATAAAAGCTAAAAGCTCTTGTGCTCATCAAACGTCCCTATCCACAGTACAAACTTGGAACAAGTCTAACATTCAGTCTCCCCACGGCATCATGTTGGAATCATAAAATATGGTGGTAGAATAGAGGAGGAACCCAGCTGAGATTTACCACTTTCCAGTACCTGCATTTTATTTTTAGCTGCTGTTTGAGTAATCCTGGTTCTAGGAAAGTAACTAAAGGTGACTGTTCCTTCATATGTATCACCTATGTTCAACTCAAATTAATGCCAGCTTTTAAGTAACTCAGATGAAAACATCCATCTAACAGTTTTGCTTTTCTTTAATCTCTTTGAGCCTCTGTTTCTGTTGTTGCTTTTAAGTCATGTTTTTTTAAGATTTTGCTGCTATGCAGCAATTTACCATCTGAATTTAATTAACTACACTTAAATACATCTATTTTCAGCTCATTTTATGCTATGCAATTGTACTCCGTTAATATGCTGTTCTGTATGTTGTGAATCACCTTGTTACAACCTGTATTATTGCTTATAGGATTAAAATGATTGATTTCAAAGCCATGTTATTTGTGATGCTTAATCCCCTTAGAATATTTTGAAGGCTGTTTTTTATGATTTACTGTTGAAGTACACTGATGAGATGATGCCTCTTAGTCACACAGACAGAGAAGCAACTGTGTGGCTTCCTGTCATCATCATCTGGCTCCTGCCAAAGCTCTGAGCTGAAAAGCTGGACATCTTTGTTGTCCTTTCCCAAACTTCGCTGGGGGAAAAAATGCCAGAAATAAGGCTGAAGATGTACAAAATCGAATGGCAAAAAACCTACTTTATTCTACGCCATGCATTACTGTGCCTCCTCTACTTCTCAAACACATCAGGCAACTCAGATGTGCTCAGCCCATCACTGGGTAAAAATAACAGATGCTATGAATAGGATGCTGGAAATTGTCCTTGCAATATTATGATGTTAATTTAATTTGTATTCCCACTTTATGATTTGAAAGGACAATGTGACATCTCCCTGCATGCAAAGTAGGAGAAAATGTGTTATCTTATAATGGCTAATTAGATTTCTTATGTGAATACTGACATGTTAAACAGGCTTCTCCTACCAGTGTCCTTCATGGGCCACATTCATGTTTATGATTATCATTAATCCTGCCAACAGAGTGGAAACTTCTTGCTGCCTGTATATTGGCACAAAGCTTCTCAATTATATCATATGCTGATTTATTGATGTTGAGCATTTGGACTGAAGTTATTTCCCCATGAGAGCTGATTTTCCCTTTTCCAGTAGCAAACAAAACTATTTGTTAAAGTAGTCAGGCTGAACAGATGTATTAATAAATATTCAGAGGTATTAACATCTGTGCTTGTGAAGGCTACTTCCAGTAGCATATTTGTCATTATTATAAAATACTTGATGTTAGCAAGATGCCACATCTTACTTCATTTGTTGTTTGCTAAACTCTGCCTTTAAATGCATAGATTTGTGGCCCAAACCTTGCTTCTACTCTCTGTTAACCAGAACTCCATCGAAAAATAAATCTTCTCTAGTGACTAAAGCCACATGTCTGAGCACAGGCTGACAGGACATATGAGGCAAATTGAAAAATTAGTTGTCAGCTGTATTGATTTGTCAGCATCTCTGGAATCATCAACCCATGCACGCCCAAGTCCATGCACTTCCCCTTATCTTGTGGAATTCATATTTTACAAGGCTGCAGGTAGAATAACAACATTCACATTTTTAGCGCTAAAAAAGTATCCTCGTTCACAGGATTGTGGCTCAGATGTTGTCAACATCATGGTGATCTGTTGATGACTGTCCAGTTGGAGCATGCATCAGTCTGTGGTTGTTTTTTGTTTTTTTCTTCCCTACTGATTTGCTAAATTGAATATCTCTAACACTGGCACAATAACAAATTACCTGACAAATTTGCATACTGTTGTTGCAGCTGACATCATTGCTTCCAGTAACCACCACTGACTTGCTAAGGCACCTCCATTATAGCGCCATATTTTTGCAATTATATGTGGTCATCGGATGGAGACGTTTTAAAAACATAATTGGAAAGCACACAGGCAATTTGCTTGATCTACTATTTATTTGATGAAAATGTCTCTGGCACATTCGTGTAGCCTTCAGCATAGCTGTACAGCTTTCTTGCTAACTGAGAAATCATGCAAATGTTTGTTCTTGAATGAGAGTGTTTAACCTCTGCTGGGTGAAACCACATTCCTTCTGCAGGATCTCTTTGTAAAACATTAGGTGGCCCTGTACTTGGCCTCCCTTTGCCCACTGTATAGAGCTGCCCTAAGATGGAGCACTGCAGTTAGCTTCACAACAAACTTCCAGGAGATTATTTCCCAGCTGGGGCGGCATAATAGACTTCACAGGCCTATTGGAAATCAGACAACATTGCAACAATAAAGCAACATTTTCCATTCACCTTTGTTTCAATAGAGAGTTGAAATGACCACTTGCACTGCAAAAGAGTGGAAGTTGGGGAATATAAATAGAGATACTGTAAGCACATTCCTGTGCAGCATATATGTACTACTCTGTCGGCCTTATAATCTCAAGCTCCAGATGTCAACTACTGATATCAGTCTCACATCAGCCTTTCCTTGAAATGGTGGAGCTTTTGGGAATGTGCGATAAAACAAAAAGGTCTGAAGTATAATCTTCGTCAGATAGGTTGAATAAATACGTAACACATACAATACCTCACTGGCGGGACTTTGAGTTTTCATTCAAGTTTCTCCTGAAACTAATCCAGTGATTGTGAGATTTTATTCTGGTGCTGGCAGCACTTCAGTTTCACCCAGAGATATCTCTAAAAGGCCTTGGCCTGAGAGCCTTACTGGAAATGCCTCGGACTGGCAGTGACACATTCTTCCTGACCTGGCACCGGCCCTGCTAACAGTCACATGTGCTTTAGCTCAGTGTGGGGAGTGCAAACAGGTTAAATAAGCAGTCCAAGTGCAGCAATGCAACCCAGTCTACAGTCATCAAAAGCAAAGGGGAGGTCTCCTTTATCTTTAAATGTTGGATTAATACAAGTCTTGACCTTTTGAACAATAAACTCAAACACCTGGTGATAACTAACCTGTTTAATTAATTAGATTATGTAATTAAAGTTGCTACATTAAGTTGTTGGTATTAATTAATTATTTTATTTTATTTTATTTTATTGGAGTGGGGGGGGAGTATGACAGGGCGGAACTTCGAATCGTGCTCATTTTGTCCAGGGGGCGATAATTAATGTAACAGCACGTATTACGCGCGAAAATTGATTTACGTATCTCACATTCAAAGTAGGACGGTTTTGTCCTGGTTCAACACTTTTAGGGAAACCAAGTACTGCAGCCTCTCATGAATAAGTTATGGCCAAAGTATCACTAACAAGTGAAGAAATTCATCCAAATTCAGACTGACGCCTCTGCCGCATATCTCGGTGCCTCAAAACTAGCAAGCTAAAGCCAGTTAAATGAGCGCTTACCTGGTCCTGCAGGTGCGCGGATGCCTGGAAAGACATTTATCCTGGTCCATACCGACACCCGCGTTCTTCAGTTTTCTTAACGGTGAGTCTCTCAGTTTTATTTTTCTCTCTGACGTTATAGTGCTGCCCGGCTGTGGGTAAATGCGCAACACACGCACTGTTGCCAACGTTACACTTGTCTCTGATTGCTATGTTAACATTAATGTTTTGCCAATATCGTCGCTTTCCATGCTGTCCAGTCATTGAAGTAATATGACAGATTCTTCGATTAGGCCTTTGCTTTGTTATGCGTTGGAGCTCGATTTTTGCCGTTTTGACACTAATAGCTTGGTCTCAGTGGCGTTGACACGGAGTATATATTATATTGACTTTATTTTACATGACCACCTTAAACGAGTACATAAGTAGTCATTTGACAGGCAACACAGCGCCAGTATGGGAGTATTCAAATAAAGGTGAAGCCAACATGACGCATCAGAAGGATACAACAGCAAAGACAGATGAGAAACATGTAAAATATGTGCTTAAGCATATATGTGTGAAGGCTGTTGGCATCTTGTTAATATCATGTCAGCAAGATATGCTTCTAACAACAAGGCAGCTGATACATGCAGAACAAGGATATTTTGAAGCATTTTCCATTTAGGGATTATATGAAAATGCCTTTCTTGTGTTCTCACACACTCCTCATTACACTCAAAAGAACATAGAAGAGGCTAATTAACAAATCACTAGACTTATGCATTTGATCACTGGTTTTCATTTTTATGCTGCACTGGACTTTATGACCTCTAATTTCTCTGAGCAAAGATAATGTTTAAAATACAGTTTTCGTGAAGAGTTGCCAAGGGTTAATAAAATGTCACAGTGCTTTGAATGGATTAGACTTAAAGTGAATGGACTGGCCACCCCTGAAGAGATATACTGTACTGTACACCTCCCCTGCTTAGTCCAGTTAATGGGTAAACGTGGCTTATTCAAAGGAGTAGCAAAGCGTTTTGATGCCTAAATTTAGTTGAGCATGATTATCATCAAAGCCAATCTGATATGGGAAACAAAACAAGAGGCTGATTGTAGAAAAGGCCTTTTTGATGAGAGAAAAATAAAGCATCTTTTGGTGTCAAACTGTCACTGAACAGTGCTGATTAAGGTGCTGCAAAAAACTAGCTTCTCTGCCTAAAATGTGGATACTGCGGGTGCTGCTGTCACATGCAGTGACAGTTTGGATCTAGAGGAAGCTATCTTGAAAGGGATATTGTTGTTCATCTGACATGGAAAATCTATTCACCTAATAGATGGTATGATTAAATTTATTAAAAGAGGACGCTTTCAATCGAGACTTGGATTTTTAGAAAGTAAAGGTTCCCACCTCTGTAAAAGACTGAAGCAGTGTTCTGTCTCATCAAAAAGGTGGAGCAGCATTTTGCAGGTATTAAACATTTAGTAGACAAGGGATACAGGGGGATCGCTCTGGACTCCTTTCTTTTTCTGCAGAAGTTGTGGTAGCACTAAAAATATGGCAGGGGCAGCTTTTTTTTTTTTTTTTTTTTTTTTTTTTCACCCACAGAAAGAATGGGATACAGCAGGAGCGGAAAATGTGCCTTAGATGCAATTGTTTTTGTGTTGATTGATTTAGATGAATTTACCCTGAAATATAACATAATTAGCTCACAAGGGTCTTTGCAAATTCATTGCCATAGTCAGGGCGGTCCTCTCTGTAGGGAGACTAACTCTGCATCATTTACCACTTATTGTACCTGCATTTTAAAACCTCTGAAATCAGATATTATAATGGTAGTGCTGTACGGGAGACCAGGGAGGTTTTTCAGACTGCTGCTGCAGAATTAAGGTGGTAATTACAGAGACAAATCACTTGAGCTTATCCCAGCTGTGGGAAAAGAAGAAAACCAATTTCTGAACACATTAAAGGAGTTTCAGTATACACGTTGCATGTATATATTTTAACCAGATGAAGTGCTGTCGGACAATATTCTATGGTTTTACAAAATGTTAAAGATATTTAATGGTGCATCATCCTCTGGTAGCTTTATGACTCACTCTTATGGTACTATTATGACTGTAATTGTGTAAATTTTGTACATTTAGACAGCAGTAATTGTATTTTTAATTTTGTACAATTTGACACAATTACTGTCTTTTCATTGGACCACAATTGTCCCAGACACTTTTCTCATCTTCGAATTCAAAGTGCAGCTGTGAGTGTTACCTTATCGTCAACAGAGAGCAAGAGCTCAGAGGTTGAAAAGAAGCATCACATCACTCTCGTTTAAGTGCTTCACGTAAAAGACACAGTGAACATAAGAACAGGTATAGAAAATTGATAAATAGTGTATGTATAGTAAAATGAAGAATCAAAAAATAAGATTAAAGTAGCACATAAAAACACAGCAAGCAATAGACTGTAAACACTATGTTTTAATGTCTGGATAAGTCTTGGGAAATTTCATAATAAACTTGCTGCAAAAATACTAAAATCAAGGGTAAATCAGACAGCAGGTTAAGTGTAAACCACAGCACTAAAAAGATACACACAAGACTGTGCATGATTCCTCCTTGAAACAGCATTAGCCTAAATAATACTACTCCATCACTACCTATGGCTCCCTGCCACTCTGAGCCAGCTTTGTGAATTTACAGAGACTCTGCATTCTTGCTCGATCCATCCTGTGTTTCCTCCACCAAGGACGTAACATTTTCAGTCCCATCTCTTCATTTGTTAGTTTGTGAGCATGATAACTCAAAAATGTATTAATACATTTCTGTGACATTTTGTCAATTTTTTATCTTTGAAATATATTTTGTTTAGAATTGTGCAGCCTTGATCGTGTGTGCAGTCTTTGAGTGCTTTTCTGGTTATTATCGCTGTTATTTCTGCATTTCCAGGACACTACTGGAGATCAGTATGTGTGTGCGTCTGCAACGCTTCTTACCAGTTCCACTGCTTGTCAAAGTGCAATTCTTTGAAACAACAGCCAATTCAAGTAAGTAGACTGAAAAATTGGTAGGTGTAAAAATTCACTAAAAAGTTTTATGGAAACCTTTGTGATTTCTTCTTTTTCACCTCTAGACTGTGACTCATCCTTTTCATGTAATCCAACTGAAATCTGAGGCTAAATAACAGAGTTATACACTGAAGACTTAACATACTGTACAGAATGAGGTATTGATCGTGATAAATGTGCCTGTCAAAACTTGAGATAAGCTTTTATTTTTGCAGTGAACATTAGCGCGCATTGTTACTCATGTCATGTTTGGAGGCTACAGTGTGACACTTTATTTGCTCAGCCTGAAGTAAATCACTCTGGAATGATGCGGCATGCAAGAGTTTGCCGTGAGTCAAGTTTGATTACTTGCAGCGTGATGCTGATGTGATTTCTGCTGGGGTCTGTACCAAACAGGCACGTTCCCTTATGTCTTGAGAACACGATTTGGGGCATTTCTATAGCGCCACAGTCTTCATTTATACTGATATGTTGTGACACATTTTACCTTCATCAAAAAATTGCAGCTCCTGAGATTTGGATATTGCACTTGGCCATATTGCAATTTCTAGAGTTATAAGGTCTGGGCAAGAAACAGCAACGCTGGTGTCTCTGATTACATTTGTTAGCAGAATGCTAGTAGAACACAGTGGTAGGTTTGGTACGTCATCAAGCAAGTAGCTTGTGTATGTAAAGTGGCAGTATATAATACCTGTGTTTACCCTGTAGACGCTGTGAACACGTAGTATTTACGAAGTGGAACAGCTTTTTTTAGGAAATGATGCATCACTCACTACAACTGCATATTAAGTGAAATCATCATGCTACATGCTGACTCAGCATGTTTGGACTGAAATGAGCTGTGCACGTGTGATTGACAGGCAGTAAGTAGTTCTGTCCTAGGAGGTGTGTGGTCAGATATTCCAAATAAGTAGAATAGGCATTTCCAGAGTCCTTGCTGAAACTTCCAGTTTGTGCATTTTTGGGCTTATTTCCCCCTGAAATGACCTTTTCAATAAACAGCAGTCTTGTAAATTGTAAATGAAATACGAGGAAGAGACGTAATGAAATCTGTCAGTAGAAAGCAGCTTCATATGGTTGACAGAAACTGTCATTATAGCAATTCACAAAATGAAATCCTCTCCTTTCTGACTTATGCTTAATTGAGAGTCAAACTACTATATCATAAAATGTAATCTGGTCATTGTCGCAGTTTGTTGGTATTTTTATTCGTTCTCACTGGAGCACTGCAGATCTTGGCTGTGCACTGCACACTCATGGTCAAAGTTGGTGATAAAATTTTTATATGGCTTGGAGAGATGTGCCAACTTGTCCTCGCTGTTCAAGAACCAGTTTATCGTTTGAAGTACGGCGCACCATCAGCAAATACCTCACTGAAATTCAAATGTGGTGAAATGCAGTTATCTTTTTATGGGGATTTAGAGGGAGCTGTTTGGAGTTGGGGCTTCCTATTCATTTATTCTGTCACCATTGAGCCGCTCAGCTGTATTACTGAATTGATGCACTGTGACAGTCTTAAGCTATTTTTATCTCCTTTCTCCATCGTATTGAGAAATTACAGCTGATATACTGTAGAAAAGTCATGGATTTCCAACCGACACCACCTGAACTTGATATAGCTCATAGCACCATCTAAGCCTGCGTATTGAGTTTTGTTCCTCTGTGACCTGTAGATCAAAGTAATGGACTATTGGAGGCTGTGCACGCCAAACTAAAGAGGCTTGAGCTACTGAGCAGTTTAATGGGTTTTGGCAGGTTCTTAATTATGGGACAGTTCCCCCTGAGTGATTTCTCTCTTATGGAAGAGCAAGGCAATTGTACATTTTCACCTGATCAATACAATGAGGATGTTTGATAAAAGGTACATGAACAAGCTCCAACAAATCAATTAAGACACATTTATTCAACTGGCAGCAATGCAATACATTAGCCTAATATGATACAAAGAATGTTCCAATAACACACAGCTGCATAGAAAACTATTCACTCCAGAGTTTAACTTTTTCTAATTTGATTTTCCCCTGACATGAGTGCTATTGTTCGCACCTTTCCAGTGCAATTCCCTTCTAATTCAATATGTATTATCTATGCGAACACAATATAAAATGAAATCAAGAGGGCTACCTGTGACAATTCTTTACTATTGAGTGGATTCTGTGTGTCCCCAGAAGCTGTTCTTGAAGGTCTGTCCTTGTTCCCTCTGCCGGCGTGGTGTTCTTGCACAAATGCTCTGATAATGGTCTGATGACTTTTTGTTCCAACAAGTTCAGTGGGTCAGAGGTGTCATCCATTTACTTTGGTCAGAGCCGGTATTGATCTGTCCTAAGTGCAGCTTCTTTTTCTCTCTTAGCAGGGATTGCTGTAGCAGTGAGAGAAAAATACTCTTCTCCCTGCTTACCTTGGCCACACTCGCCACACGTCTTACATCCAGAGAAGCTGTAAACATTGATATGGTACAGCAGAGCGGAGAAAAGTTGAGGCATTGCAAGCCAATATGTTTGCAGCATGGTACCACAGTGAAGCAATATTGACTGTACTCACTGGTGAATAGCTGAAAAGTACCGTGTTTACTCTATCTGTGTATCCTCTATTTCTTGTTTACCTAAACTTTTTATTTTGATTTATCAGATCTTAAAAAGTAGCAGCAGCAGTAGTTGCAGTATACTTTTTTACATAACAGTAACACTAGGGTTGTCAAGAAATATTCTACATTTTGAAAAAAGTCCAGACATTAGATTATAAAAAGTAATATTCAATTGTTGAGCTGCACTCCATGATGGACGGGAGTCACAAAACCAGAGTTTCTGTTGATTTTTTTACCAGGAAAATCTGTGTGAGGCTGACGTATGTAAATCTTTCTGGTCATAATGAGTGCGATGTGAAAATATTCTGCCTGTCCACACTATTTCTCCCGCTGCTTCCCTGATGTCCGCCCTCTCTGTCGCTTCTCTCCTGATTCCGTCACAGGGCTTTCAGCCTCTTACCTGCTGCCATTCCCTTGTCATCTTCACCTGCTCAGCCAGTACTTTTCCACTCTCACTCCTCTGGCCAGCCACACCCACCAGTCCACTCACCTGATGCTCATTCCCAATCATCCCAGTATTTAAGCTGCTCTCCCACACTCACTCACTCAGGGCCAGATTGTTTCTTTGCATCATGCAAAACTCCCCAGCGTTCATTATCGGACTGTTCTCTTGTTACTGGACCCGCCTGCCACCAGAGCTGATTGTGATTATTAGAACAGTAGAAAGATGAACCAAGTTGGTTGTGGTGAGGTTTATTTTGCTTCTGTCACATTTGAATGACTTTCTGTAAATGGAGTCTGGTGGCTTTGGCGAGTGTGATGTAACGACTCTCTTTGGTTAAACAAAATAGATTTTGCTCTTTAACAAAAAGGTCTGTCTCTGTAGGGATCCTGTCCATAAGGTCAGACATTTAGAATAACAGTCTGAGTCTGTCAGTGGCAAAGACAGACACTTTTAGTGGACGTACATCGACAGTGCTCAAATGCCCAGAGGGATTACACTGGAGCCTGTTTCGAGGCTACTGGCTCTAACGCTCTTGTTAAATACTGGAAAAACTTAAAAAATTAATAATCAAGCGTCTTTTTGACCCTAAAGAACACCTTTGTGTGACTTTCTTGATGATCAATATAGAAGTCAAAATATGTGCTACATGCTAACCATGAGAACTTTGACACATACATGGATATCAAAGCGATGTTCTTGTGAATGAGGTTAAGGCCCGCCTTTTAATGATTTTGATTGGTTTAAGACATTCAAATGACCCACAATCCTTTATTAACCTGTAAGGTAAAAACAGATTGCTTTGCCAGACCCTTTTCATGTGCAGGCATACCTTAAATGTATGAGTAGATTTTTTTTTTTTTTTTTTTTATGCTGATGCGCTGTTTCAAGATGACAGAATGTAGACAGGAGTCGCCAAAAGAAGAAGATTAAGATAGTATAAGTAAAGTTATTTAGAAGTAAGACAATCAGAGATATACTCTTCTTTCATCTGAGACCAGGCAGTTCACTGGATGAGACGTGACACTGAGGCCTTTGTTTCAGACACTGTGCATGCAGTCTATTTGAGTCCTAATGTACTGTGAAAAGCACATCCTGTGATTTCTAGTTATGTAACACACATGGTGGATGTGGCTCACAGAACACATCTTGTGTCTTTTCAAAATGGCACTAATTGCAGCGAACGTGTTTTTTTTTGTTTTTTTTTATATATATATATAGCAGTAAGTGATTAAATTTATAAAGATGTACTGTGTCTGTTCTTTGTGAGGATGTTTTTATTTCTGAGTCTAAATGTATGACATTAAGATTTTACAAGCTAGGGGCTCTAAATCTGAACAACCAGGTTATTGTTTCATTGGATCAGCAGCTACATCATCTACTACTTCTGCTTATTATTTTTGAAACTACACTCTTAGCACACGTT
The DNA here is from genome assembly GCA_037975065.1 of Chaetodon trifasciatus. Classification (NCBI taxonomy): domain Eukaryota; kingdom Metazoa; phylum Chordata; class Actinopteri; order Chaetodontiformes; family Chaetodontidae; genus Chaetodon; species Chaetodon trifasciatus. Next base: position 7,928,185 of record JBBMOE010000012.1, read on the forward strand.
TTCATCCGTCATGCCTTTCTATGAGGGGTGAGCAAATTCATGTTGTTTAATCGTCATGTGCACCATGTTGTGTTGCCTCTTTTGAATGCCCACTCCTTTCTTACACTTACGGTGCACATTTTTTCCAAAACAAACTGAATAATTTAGATTGTAAGTGGGATTGCCCTGGAATCAAAGAGTGATCTCGTCTGGCGTGCTGAAGTGCCTTCTGTTTGGCCATGTTTGAACTGCTTTCCGTCAACTCAGTGTAGTGTGCTTTAAAATTTATTTTGCAAGCGTTTCATCAGTCATGCATAATATTTCTCTGATGCGCAAGAATGTTAGCCTGATTTCAATGTGAGCCCACTGAGTGAGTGACAAGGTTTTTCATTGCCTGCAGATACCTCAGGTTGATCGCCCTGTAACGTTTAAAATGCAATACTGTTATTGCACCACGTCTCCCACTTTGTCTTATTGGATCATATTTTTGAGTGTTAAATGAGAAGAGACACGAATAAGATATGTAAGGGCAAAGATGTTTTTACATGTAGATGCAGCATTGCTTGAATCCAATATTTTCTTCCTGAATGTGTTTGATATGCAAAATCAAGAATATTGTTATGTTAAGTGGGAATGTCAAGCAATTTCAGTAACATGGGAAGAAAATGTATGTTTTGCGGTCGCCGTGCTCAGCGGCGATCTAGTCGAGACAGTCGGGTCACTCTGTGACTTTGGGAAGTTCTACAAGACCTCATCCAGTCACGCTCTGGACTAAGCTGGATGTGAATGATTCGAGGCAGACAGAGATATCATCCATCAGCCTCTTCACCTGAGCCTAATGGCTTGCCGCAGACAGGCATGTTTGACTGTGTGTTTGATGTGCGCATACCACACATCCACCTACTCCTTTTTATGTCAGAATATCAGCAGGCAGCACAGTGTCAGGGCTCACAAATGGATTTTCTAATCCACTTGTTTGCTGGAAGTTCTTTCAACCCCTGGTTTTGAAGCCCAAGCCAAAAATGTACTTAAACACAAGCATTCCCTTAGACTCCTGTCTGTCTCACCCCCCAGCTGTCACTGCGCGTTTTGACTGACTAAAACATTTCCGTGGCAGAGGGAAAGAGATGCAGGCAGGAAAGGCGAAGGACATCAGGAAAGCTCAAATAATGAGATGTCAAGCGGGGCAGACCATAATTGTTAATTACATTTATTCCAGTGCTTTTGGAATGCAGCCATGATGCTTTCAGGAATATAAAGTGGTGTCCTCAACATGTTCCAGGTTCAGCCTTTTAAATGGGTCTGAGTGATCAGCCCTGAAATTCAATAAGTAGTGCCCTCTTTCAATCTACAGACAGCCCACACATGGTCATATAAGGAACAAATACAGATGTTTAAAAGCAAGAGAGGCAGTCTCAACTGCATTAAACTAAATGAAACCGTGCCTTTGTTAAAATGGCTGCTGACCTGCCAATGCGCTATTAGTGTACTCTGACACGCACAAATGTTTTTCCATTAGATAAGAGTTTGAGCTGCATGGGTCACCAGGACAGGGCTTAATAGTTTGACATGGTGTACATCAAACTGTTTAATGCCAGCTGGAAATCACTCCCAGGGTGTCTGCTTTGAGCAGGCCATGTTTGCTTGTTCCACTGTCTAATTGACAGATTAAGTGACTTTACCTCCACTTGAACTTTTGCTGCCAGGTCCTGCATTCCGCGATGGTCACATCCCATCACATCTGAAGTCAATTAAAAACATTGCGAGCAAGACCAGTTAGTGAAGTTGGAGGTTCACGAGTGGCCGATCCGGTTGCCACACTGTGATTCTGTCATGTTTGTTCTCTCATCTCCTATCCGAAAAAATAGAGTTTTCTTGTGAGCGCTGGCTGAACACCCCGACAGCCCAGTGCCTTAATTGAATTGAAGAGAAACTGTCATTCATTCTGCTTTTCTGTCACTCCAAATGTGTTGTCGCAATAAAGACATAGACTCGGGGAGAACTACAAATAAGTCTCTATTTGGAATCAGCAACTCTTATTTTTACATGCACATCCTCTGATGTACATATACCTTCCCATTTGCCACCCCCAAACCATCTGCTGTCAGACATTGGTAATTAGTTTTATGGTGTTCTTGGCAGCCAGAGTATGGCTTCACGATAATTACCCTTTTATTGTTTTGCATTCTATTGTTAATGTTGTTGTTGTTTCGTGGCTTGTCCTAATTAAAAGTTTGGAGCTTCGCAGAATTAGCACAGGCTGCCCTTTTTGTCCTTCTAAATGGCTTATCCTGCAAAGCTAACATTAAAGGAAATGATGGATGGTGTGAGGGACAAGAGCAGATATAGCATGGGACGGTAAAGTGCCTCAGTAATGAAATAGACTAAATCCTGTGGACTACAATGTGTAAGAGTTTCCGTTAACACAAGCTGGAATGACTGAGGTTTCCGGGTTGCCCTCGGAGGGGAAACTACTGTATCACTACTATTTCTTCCCAAAAGTCTCCACCAAAGTATTTCAGGTGGTGGAACCAACCTGTGTCTCCCTTCCTCAGATTTCTTTTTCGTTCTTCTATTTCCTTCTGCGCTGCCATCCCATGGGTAAAGTGCAAGTCAATACTCTCCCTGCATCTCTCACCGAGCTGTTTGTTTTAATGGCTTTTAAGTTGACAGGCTCTCTCGGCCCTCAAATGTGTTGTCTGAGAGGTCTCTGGTGCCGTGCTTTGGTCATCGTCGCAGCCAAATCCACTTACACACAACCCAATAAGCTCCTACATTCAACAGCACACATTAACCTGAAGTAAAAGCTCTCTAGATTAAATGGAAGACTTGACTGAGAGAGGAGGAAAACTGACTCCACCTGGCATCGACAGACACAAACCCATCTTGATCCTTTTGGAATATGATTCTTCACTGATCATACAGATTTAATCATACAGCTTATGAGTAGTATTAGGGACTGTCAATGTTTGAGTTTACAAAGTGCAAATCTTACTCTCGTTACAGGTGACAAATCATACCTTGTTAAACTTAAAGCAGTGATGATGACGTGCAATAATACATCTCACTTACACTGACTACTTCAACAAGAAAGACTTTTCTTTTTACAATACAGCAGGAGGAATACAGAGCTAAGTGACACTTAGAAGAATTTACCAGCTCTGTATTTCTCCTTGATTATTACATAAATCATAGACCAGAGAAATGTTGTTTCCATTATACTTTCAGCCTCTCTTTTTGCACAATTGCTTGCCATCAGCAGTATGCTGTGAAGCAGTGAGGGGTATGTGTGATACAGCCTGAATGACTGATAACTAGATCTTTAAATTCCAGTATAACTAGAACTTTGGGAAAGCAATCAAAACTTTTTTTTTTTTTTAATTCATTTTTATCTGGCTCAGTCTCCTGCTGTCTCCCACTCTCTGTTCTGCAAATTTTCAAAACAGTGCAGTGTGTCTGGAAAAAAACACACTATTTTCTCTGATGTCGAAACCACACAATGACTTCTGTCCATATGGTGCACAGGATAGACCTGTCAAAACTGGCCAAAAATGATGCTGATTATTCCTTCTAAAAGACATAGACGATCAAACTATTTGAGTATCTATTTTTGCATGTTATTTCCATAAGAGGACCAACGCAATGAGACATACTTGAATATTATTACAACATAAACATGTCTTTTAAAAGATCTACATAGACGTAAAATAATATATTTACCGTATTGTTGAATTATGCGCTCATTTCAGCTTGAACTACATTTTATTTTCAATCAATGAAAGTGACTTTATGTGCAGAGTTTCCAATTGGTGCCACATGTCCTGGAAGATTTCAATATCCTGGACAAACGGGAGAAATTCTGGTCACATTATCTGATTATGGATCCTATTTTCTGAAGTTGTTGTGCCCAAGTGCCTATTAGAAATAAAGTTTTTCCACCATTTAGCGAGGGCGCTGCAGCCAACGGCCAGGAAATGGGCTGCAATGCAATCTCTATGGGCGTTTGCTCACCGCCAATGTAAGTACACTAATGCCAAGATCAGTCCACACAAACCTAGGCCCATTTTGAGATGATTTTGTCATGGCCGATGCATTACCAGTCTCATGGCCTATTATAAACCGCAATCAGGCGTCTATACCCGTGTACTTTGACATGCTAAACAACCTGTCATGCAGCATCTGGGACACTCCACGACACCACGACAAAAAGTCTAGCATGTCAGAATTTTCTTGCCTTGACAAATCTAGTGTGACATCTCCCACGACGTGTTCCTTAGTGATGACCAATCAGGTGCTCTCTAAAGAGCGCAGTCAGGTAAACATGGCAAAGAAGAGGAGGAGGAGGGATTCTGAGGTTGCTGCTGTCAGGTGGGATGTTGAAACAGAGGAAAGTTTTGCCCATACAGTCCTTTGTGCCACCCAGGAGAGAATCCACAGCCATTTTTTTTCTTCGCTGTGCAAGACTACCAACATCACACACAACGCTTCTGCCGCCATGATTGACAGTTGCTTACCCTGCCTTCCCGATGACCTCTGAACTCGCACATGATCATGAAATAAGATGTGCTGGCAAGAGTTTATGGCACTGTGATTGCTCGATCTGACATGGTGATCATTGTCAAAGACAAAAATACTGTGTAGTCTGATCCTGGCACAAAAGTGTTTGTTTGCCACTGACTCAGACTGCTGTTCTAAGTGTTGGACAACATTCCGGAAAGCATCCAAACATAGAGAGACCTTTTAATAAAGAGTAAAATCCTTTTTGTTTGCCACTATTTTGGTCTCGCCAAAGCTGCCAGATTCCAATTTTATCATCGTAAAACACGCTTCATTCCAGCCCCACAGAAGCTAAATGAAACTCACCAAAGCCAACTTGGTCTTTCCACTGTTCCAACAATCGCCACCAACTCTGGTTTGGTTGAAATAAACCCTTAATTCACCAAATCGCGAGAGGAGCTAGAGAGAGGGCAGACAGCAGATGAGCAGTGGGGGAAACTGTCGAGCCAGAATATTTTCACATCTAACACTGGCAAGACATGACCAGAGAGATTTGAATATGTTGGACTTAAAAAGATTTCCCCATCTGTCATACAGTGTGTTTAGTGCATCTGCTGCAGCAGTGCTACTTTTTTTTTTTCCACTAACAAATATTCATTTTCACAATGTCTGGATTTTTTTTTTTACAATTCGCTTTATATTTTGAATACTCGTTGACAGCTCAAGCACAGGATATATTCAAGATATTTTTTCTACTTCTGCAAATAACACTGGAAGCCATTAGTACATTTTTCTTCAGGAATTGGTTGAGATCCACACTTTTTAACTATGTCATGATGATTGAGTCGGTCAGCTGTCACTTGTGCTCGCATCTGAATGTAAGAACTTGGTTATCCTGTAGTCAGTAAAATATTTATCTTCTTAAAAAAGTGCCACCATTTAAATCACTAAAATATTAAAATGAGCAGCGCACAGTGAAAGGAGCAAGAAGTGTCTTCGCCAGAGTATGATGAGCAACCACATAAACCCTCTTTTCTCCTTAGTATTTCCCACCAATTATCATTATTAAATTGTGACAAATGATGAAAACATACAGTCAATGATGATAAATGATTGCCGGCCCATAATCTGAGAAATGAAATGCTTAACATCCTACCTGACCATCAGTGATTATACATCCCAGATCTTGAACACAAATTTATCGGAAAGGCAATTATTTTAAGGTTAATTAGGTTTGGTTCTTCTCTCTCTACTGAGCAGGAAAATATGAATTTATTTGGTCATTTCCGCTTAATTTTCCCACATTTCTCTTTCTCGTAATTACCCACGTTTAAGTTCGTTTTTACATTTAACGCCTAATCCTTCAGCATGAATGTCACAGCGTTACATACAGTATTTACACTGGCTAATGACCTGTGCTGACAAGAGAGAGGGGGCAATGCTATCTCTTTATTTAACACACAGAGAGTAATGATTTACACTCAGAGGGGGCTCTGGTGAGGGCTGGACATCTCAGTCTGTGTCCTTTAATGGGGCCTGTCTCCAGTGATTAGGGATTGTTGACAGAGGAAATTGTAGTGCCTTGCACCAGACAGAGCGCTCCGTTTCCTTTTCCCGTTTATTACCACCTTCCCAATCTGCGCAGACTAGAAAGCCTTCACACACATGTACAAATGAACACACACACATACTTCTGCTCATTATGTCAAATATCAGATGGTGAAACAAACATTGTCAAGTCATGGGGGGAGAGCTTGGCTTTCTTTCCTCCCACGCCTTCCGAAACTTCTGGGTCTCAGGGCCACACACTCCAGCTCTCTCATCATTACACCGTGGTTCACAGCGCAGCATCAGTACTTTCTATCCTGAACCAGGCTGGAACCAAACTAATTAGTCTGTCGTTTCTATTCTCTTGTCTTCGAGGCTGCTGGATTTTCTGTGATTAGTTTCTTCTATGTCATTTCTAAAATGGTTCATAGGCCGCAAACTCTTTTCCGTCTAAATTAATCAACAGTGTCCTTTCTTCTCTGGTTTAAAAAAAAAAAAAACTGCCAGACTTTGAGCTAATTGTAAAGAGATGGCTCAGTCTCAAAGTCTTTTCCATCCAATAGACAAAGAAGCCTAATTCTCTTTTTCGGATCATGGCCCTGATTGTGACAGTCAGCTCTCCTCTTCCCGTCTTCCCTATGCCTCTAGAGATCAAACCCAGGTTCACCCAGATCTTTTAACAGTGGAGGATGTAATTGACCTACACATGTGACCCGCGCTTGTACACATACTGTGCACCCATAATGTAGCATGCAATGCATACTGAATAGCTACGTCTTCCTCAGGGTGCTGAAGGCTAAGTTAATTTGTATGAAAGTCAAGGATAAGTAATGGGCAACCTGGACAAATAATACAATAAGAGCCTTCTTATTCCACAGTAATTCAAACACACAAGGCGTTTTTGATTACACATTCCTGCCAAATGCATACCCATCCCCATATGCAAAAGAAGACCTAATAGCATACTAATGCACAGTGTTAGCCATTATGCATGAACCGTTTCAGCCTAAGCTGCCATGAAAGCCAATCAAACCATAGCCTTCCAAATTCCACAGTGTGCCTTATTTTTCAGAACAGTTTATTCTTATGAAATCAGCAATTAATTACATAGAGTTAATTGCAGACTGAACTGCAGATGACCTGTACTGCTCTGTTGCGGCGGTGTGTGTATACCCTGAGAGGAGAGTGTAATAAATGTATGAGGGAGGAAGGATATGCTCAGATGATTAGTATAGGCTCTCTTGTGGCAACTAAAGCTTGCATGTGATTTTTTTTGCAGATAACACCTTACCATGATAAAGAAAAGCTACCAAAAATATATTTTTAAGGTTGCATCCTTCAGTTTGGACAGAAGTTAACAACACAAAGCCTCACTCCTCAGAAGAATGTTACTATCCATCATACATGATCATTAACCTGTGACAGGTGGCAACCATCTACCAGTCTTCATCATAAATCACTTCCCATGTCCCATGATACAATACCATTTCTGCACCTTACAATGCAATCCCACTTTTTGTTGTTGTTTTTGTTGTGTCTTTTTTATTCTGTGGCTTCCTATTAGTGTCTCTTATGTGTTCAGATCCTAACATTCAAAGTACCTGTGGCCTTGGACCTTAGTGCATTACACTGTGTGTAAATTAACCAATAGATCGACATGCGTAACAGGTCAAACATGCACTCAGTGATTATCCGATTAACATTTCACCATTGACATTCCTAGTTATAACCCCCTTTGCCCGCCTAATGTACCTCTCTGTGACTGAGCCAAGCCTTCTTTGAGAGCTGCATATTATCAGCATTTGGGAAGTGGATGCGTAGCCCCCCACCTAATTACAGCAGGCAGGGTGTGAGTTTGGGACTCTAGAAAAATGTAGCAGCAAATAAATAAAAATAAAAAATACTGTATCATACCATTCAGATTTTACAGTAGCTTGTTAATATTCTGTTCCTCAGAGGCATTGACATTTACAGTGTTCAGCTATATTTACGCAGAACAGTACATTACTGTACAAAATCTGCTGTATTTTTATAGCAATTTGTTAGTGTAATTGTGGTTTGAGGATTCACCGTGTGTACTCTTGTCTAAATGTAAGAGGTATGTGGAGAGTGGTAAGGTTGATGGGACAGCCGAGGCCAGGACACTGGAAAAATTCCCTTATTTTCAAATCCCAATGTTGACAGGTATGTGCGTGTTAGGCATTTTACTCAGACTGCTTTGAAGTCAAAGCAGAATTTGCTTCAAAACTGAAGCTTGGTGTTGGATCAATACCGTCCTTAAACTTAGAACCTGTAAATTTTGCCATTTTATGATGCTTTGCTGTTTATTTTGCTGGCTAGCCTGTTGAATTTGGAGTTAGCATGTTCCAAGGCTAATGTGGCTAGTAGCATCTTGTCTAGCCCCATAACTTTGAATGGTGTTTTTCCTGCATAGTATGCCTTGAAATGAAAGTTTTGAATAATAATGACATAGCACCATCCTCTATCTCCAAGCGCAGATCTTCCAGGCTAACACTCCACTCTCCATGGCTACGCTGTCAGCGAACTGTGTGCAGGGGGGTTCAAGGAGGGAAGGGCAGGGCGCAGTGCCCTAACCTACATCCCTGCCTTTTGCTAACACCTGATTGTGCATTTCCATTTGAAAAACCCAGAAAGGAACGCAGATGGAGTCAACCTTATACATATATGCATTTCTTCTTTATATGCTTCTGGTTGCCATGGTGACTGCCATGTCACTCCATCCAATCCCTGCAATCAAAAAGAAAATATCAGAGGAAAAACATCTGAGCTTCCTTGGCTGAGTCTCATGAACTCTCAATTGTTGTTATGCAGAAGTGACAGAACTGTATCACCATGGTCATTGAACTGGAAGCTGGGAAGCATCTGAAAAACAGAGGCTGAAAGCGGCCGAGGAGCTGCTGCTCGTCACATGGTGACAATGGTTGAACGACCAGCTCTGGCGCATGAGCCCATGTTAGCTGATATGGGCTGGCCCGTGTGTGCATGCTAGTTCTGGCCTCGATCGGCTATGATTAGAACTAATGGCTATAATGATGTACATTTTCTCCCCAGCAGGACAGTGCAATTAGGATCAGATGAATTTCGTAGTCCCTAAACCCTCTTTGTCTCGCAGTCTTTTAGCCAATCTGGTGCATGTGTGTGCATGTGCAGAATGTTGGTGTGTGAGTGTGAAAGAAGGAGAGTCTGTAATGCCGTGTATATAACGTAACATGCTTCACTGTTGTGTGTATGTTCGACTTGCCTTTTTGCCAATGACAAAATAATTTCAGAATTTCTGATAAACTTTAGATAATGAACTAAGTTAATTAAAAGAAATTGCCACAACCGACACTAATATCACCTTTTCTCTAGAAATCTCATAAAATACAAATTTTCCCAGCAGCTTTGCAAAAAAATCCTTCCTTTGTGAAACTGATTATCAGTGTTTGCTGACACTGTCACAGAGGGCTTGGTCTGTTTTAATTTTGGAAGCTGTGGGTTATTATGCTTAGGGTTGGATGATATGTAGTTTGATCTGGGTGGTGTGTGTGAATGACAGGTTTGCTGCATTTATTTATAGCTCCAATAAATAAACCAAATAAACTCACACAGTGTCAATAAATGAAATATTCTTACACCTACTTTGCTTATTAAACAGCAAATATACAAACATTCACCTTCTGAATTCAACTTTTTCCACAGTAAGACTGGTTTAATTGTCAAGTTCATGCTTCGCAATTCATTCATACTCAACAGAAACACAATAAAAATCACCAAAACCATCTTCAAAACCCTCCAACAATCACCAGCTCTGGTTTGGTCAAAATAAAACCCTGACTCACTGAGTTAGATATGAAACTTTTCTGGCTCTACACGCCATTTTCCTCGCTGCTTCCCTCTGCAGTTGCTGGCCTCTTTGTGCTTCTGTGCTCACTGAAAAAGAGGATGAGTGACGTACTGAACCAGTCGCCGATAGCCAGAGTATTTTTCCAATCATCCATCCCTAATAATGATGGTGTACTGGACTGATATGCTTAGCATTTTGTTTCCTTTGGACTTGACCCTGCATCTCAACAGCAAGTATGAGAAACATGTACAAACGTGCTGTAAGGGCTTCTGCAATTTTGTTGATCACAGATGATTGCATTATTCATCAAACAAGACTCGCCTTGGGTAAAATTCTCCTCCCTGCAGCATTTCGAGTTGTTTTTTGTTTGTGTAGCACTGAAAACCTCTATCACTTAAAATCACATCTGGCTTTCCAGACACTGTATATTGCCTTGGGCCAGTTACACTTGTGTGGCTGATTCAGATTGTGTGTAGCTGCAGTCAATTAGAGTGTTTTTGGTAAATCATGGAAAACAAACTTCTCTATTTTAGTGTTGACATGCTGCCTTTTAGAATTAAAAGTGTATGGATTTGTTCTCTGTATGTATCTGGTTCTGCCATGGTCTTATGGTATGGAGGAAGTGCATTTTACACTCGAAAAAGGTTTTGGGGTTTACTTTCAGCTGCATCTCTTTCCTGCTTTAGGCTTTGGTGCAAATTAAAGAGCACACACACACAAACACACACACCCTCTCTCTCTGTCTCTCACACACACAAACATATTCTCACAGACACACGCATACACACATTGTGCTAGTCAAATCAAGCCACGTCTCCATGGAAACTAGAGTCGAATAAAGAGATTGCCTTAATCACTTGATAAGTATTACAAACTCTGCTCTCGTCTGGCCAAAGACATTCACTTTCCAACATGATTTCAAATTCAGTGTGTGAAATATGTGAAGCCATTTCATTCTATTACCCAGAGTTATACACGGTGACATCTGGGACAGCTCTCCAATATGTTTTACTTGGGGTTAATTAAAAATGTAATGGTCAAGTCTGTATTTGTAATAGAGCTGACAGGAGCTCATAATTCATTCAGACTGATTAGATATTAAACCACTGGTCTGTATAAGCAGTAGTCAGAAATGACTATATGGAACAATTATCCTCGAATCAGTGCTGATGATGTCCATTGCTCTGATTGGGACGTGGATGGAAATCTAAGGAAGCAAGAGGAGCTTGTTGAAGCTCTTATTCACGAGCAATCCTTGAGAACGGTGACACAGATTTTTTCTTTTTGATCAGCGCAGGGCATGATTCGTTACTTGAAAGTCTTGATTAAAGATTTAGAAATGCTAATAAAAAAACGTAGAATTTGAAGTAATAACAACACAATGCTCTGATTTATTCATATTGTTTTGAATTGACAGTATTGGATGAAGTTCATACCAAAATCTGTAGCTTCCCGTGCGTGTCAGACTTTCAGCTTTTGTGTGTGCTGCACAAAGAGATTAAAGCTTTATCTTAAAATTAAAGCAGTGCCCTTGCAGTATAGTTTTTATTCTATAATGTTCTTCATAGATATTGATCTTTTACACCAGAATGTAGACTTTTCATTTGAGAGAATCAAAGAACCTGTATGCTGTATGATTTATTATACGGTAATAAGTAGGGTTGGACCATTTGAGGAAAGATGAAACAGTGATTTTTCTGACCGACATTATATGAGTCTAGTTATTTTCTATGCAAACTCAAGACCTGTATTCATGTCATATAGTAATAAAGATTGTACCAAGCTGTTCTTGTTCCCACATGAATAGAATACAGACATCAAATCAGATAAATCATGCATTTGCTTTGACCGTCACAAGAAATTAATGTTGCGATTGGTACCAATGAGTTGTAGTTTATGTATAAGAACAACAGTCCTTGCCTTGGACTTTGGGACAAAATGCACTCTCCATCCCATCCCTGTTGCTACCAGCCAACAAGGCTTTTGTTGTTCTTTTCAGTGTTTTTGCAATTTTATTTCAGCAGTCACCAATCCACATGATGTAGTGTATGAAAGCTTTTTGGATTTGGTAGAAAGATGGAAAAATTGTAGATAATGGTCGGGCTGTTTGCTTACTTTGCTTCAAAACAGTCAACTGTAAAGTTGCCTAGATATCTGTAGGACAATTCACCAATTTAGCACACATTTATATTTATATGTAAAGTAAAATATGTGTGTAAAGTGTTACATTAGTGGTGTACTGGATATTATTTATTGATATTTAAATATGATCAATGAGTTCAAAAGGGATAAGTTGTCCATTTATGGTTGTAATGACAAACTTACTGAAATGCTAAGGCCAACATTGGCTTCACAGACAAACAAGGAAGAGTTCTCCACAGTCCTGGATCACAGTTGCACTCTTTCTGTGTATGTTTTCAATATAAAAATGATGATTAATGATTTAAGGATTATTGAGTTTATCTTGTACTCTTAACATGTTAACTGAACGGAGATCTCTGCATTTAACTGACAAATGTTCCATATAATGTGAAATGCTGGTGACATTTTTACAAGTGTGAAGTCTGTCTCTCATGAGAAGGTAACAAATGTGATTTACTGCTTTATATTGGTGCACAAAAAACAAGCCATGATTGATGTGCCAGTTTCTGCTTTTCTCTACCCATCACTAAAAGAACTACACCGGCTCTGTCTTTGTTTCCCAACCCCGTCCCCTGAGGCTTTGCTCTGATGTGGATGAAGTGAAGAATTATCACTGTGGGAAAAGATGGGCACCTGCCTGCTCTACCTGGATTTCATTGCATTTTTGTTCCCCATTCTGCGGGTATTTAGCTTCATTAAAAGAGGAAAAGGCAGAGAAAAGTCAAACAAACCAAATTTTCACAGCCTTTTCAAAGTTGGATAATGAATGAGATGTGAATATTGCACTTGTCCAACAGATGAAAATAAGCTCCCGAAGGCTGAGATGATTCTGCCATTTTTCACACTTGTTCACCATTTTAGAATTCTGACCTTTGAAACTAACCTTTGAAGCCAAGCGACTTCAATAGAAAGACAGTTTAGTGCGAACATCTGATGCTGTGGCTGCATTTGGATGCGTGTGCATCAACTGTCAACAAAAGGCAGCAAGCGTTTATAGAAAGGGAGGCAATCAATTTGCCAGTCACAGCACAGCATGAGCCCAGGCTTTCAGTCTGTGACCTGCTGTGTAGGAAAAGCCTAAACTAAGAAAACTACAGAGAAGCATGAGGTATTGGAGGAAACAAAAATTTGTTCACGAGCTAGCTAACATTGGTAACTAACCTGTTAGATGCAGTAATGTTACCAGTTTGATTACTTGATAGCTAGATAACCTAGCGTTGTTGGCCAATGTCACCTAGATACTCGACCACATACTCACTCAGACCGACAGCTAGTCAGTCATCTTTACATGCGATTTCCATCTTAGTCTGTGGGCCAGACCTGGAAATTTCACATATCTTTACATCCAAGGTGGCAAAGGTTTAATGTTTTTCTTCAGATTTCAGTGAACAAATTGATAATGTATAGGATAGACTTGTCAAAACAGTAGCTAAAGGCTTAATGGGACAGATGTGGAGATGGGGACGATAGGGTACACCCTCTAAAATTTAAACAGTCAAATCCATAAAAATAATAACTTTGATATAATAATAAAGTGTTAATTTATCCTGGCTATCGTTTGCCTTCAAACTCCGTTTTTTTTTCCCTTTTTCTTTTGCTTCTGGATAAGAGCTAGCTCATGCATGCATTTCACACATTCTTCTCACCTTTGTCACCAGTTTGCATGCCTGATGTAAATGTTGCTAAACACATTTTCCTCTCTGTCACAGTGGTGGAGGCTGTCAGTGACAAGCACATCTCCAGTCAAATCGTATTTTGATAAACGCTATCATTTCCCTCTGTCCAATCCCTGGAATCAGTGAGAGAAAATATCAAAGGAAAAAAACATCTGAGCTTCTGTAGCTGAGCCTCATGAACTCTCAATTGTAATTCTGCAGAAGTGACAGAACTTTATGGCCATGGTCACTGAACTGAAAGCTTGGAAACATGTAAATACAGACATTGAAAGTGGTCGAGGAGCTGCTGCTCATCCCACGGTGACAATGGTTGAACGACCAGCTCTGACATATTTTGCATGATTTTTCGATCAGTAAAAATACAGATAGGAGTGGACAAGTGTGGTGACAGGCTGTCAGCTTGAGAGAAATTAAAATGAAAACTGTCAATCAAGGTGAAACACATCTGTAGCACCTGAGCTGTAAGTGTTGATCTCTGAAGAACACAGACGAGGAAACGCTCCTTCCAATTTGCTGTATCCTATGAATAACAAATTAATATTGGAAATAAATTATGCAAATAAAGGAATCCATCTGTCTTCATCTGGAGTGAGATGAGAGCATCAGAAAAAATGAAGATCTAATTTTCAGCTGAAAATGCGTCACAGGTGAAACTTTTGGCTTCTGGAAAGTCTTAATGTAGTGAATTAATGAGCTGGCATTATAATGCCTTTTTCAGCTATCTACTTAGGATGGATTTTATGCTACCATACACAACATTTGGCCTGCTCATATGTCTGCGTTGTTTTGTTTTTTTCTTTAAGTCATTTATTTAGGGCATCTGGTGTTAATAGAAGATACATTTTGAATGCAGTTTTATGATGGATGACTTTTAACACCTATAAAGTCAACACATTGTGAGCTGCTCAACTCAAAAAAGCAGGTTTATACATGTTGATGAAACAAGGTGAATTAAAGTTTTGGCATTATATAGAGCGCCTTGCAAATCTCTCCTGACCGTCTTAGGCTAAAGTAGATTAAACATTAACAACCCCTGCAGGGAAATTGGGAGCATGTTGCATAATACGCCCTAAATACTTGCATTTGAAAAAGGTGAATATGGGAGCTGCTGGTGATTTAATGACGTAAGGAAACACACACAATTACTTTTTATGTTGAGATAGAGAGAAACTTAATTTGCAATCTTGAGAAAATGTATAGAATCCTGCATGAGCAACAACAGGCGGCCACACTGACGTTGTAAAATCAAAAATGGTGTTTTTACCTGTTAAAACTAAACTAGTAGACACACGTCTTCTGATACAGAGCTTTATTTTGACTTGTCAGTGAATACATTGAATATTATGTAAGTTGTGCTTAATCATATTTTGATCTGATGGAAACCGTTTTTGTCACACCATAATAATATATAATTATCATTATTTACGATGTTACAAATGTTAAGATAACAAGATACTGTTAAGTAGTTCTTTTCACTTCACTGTCCTACTGTCATGCCTCCAAGGGAAAGTTGTGTTACAGCAGGCAGCAACAAAACATCAATAACACAAAAGACACGCAGCACCAAAGCACACGGACAGACACTGCTGGTCACTTCAAGAGCAGCGCCCTCAGCATTGAGAGGCGAGGCCGGGATAACCACATGAAAAATACATGAGACAACCACTGCTCCTCTTCTTTGAAATAATTTACCTTGTGTTGCTCCTCAGAAAAAGTGAAAACATATCTCATATTACTAAAAATATAATCCGGTCCCAGGGGCTTTTCATGGTCTGAAAGGCATTCTGAAGATTTTAGGAATGTTTTTGGCTATTTTGGTCCATCTAAAGATATAGGCAAATGCAGTCAACTGACTGATGTTTTTCTCTACGGATGCAGCAAAACAACTTTATGTGTAGGTCAGCAGACACAAGCTTTTTAGAACACATAAAAGGTAGTCTTATATATATTTTTTATACATGTTAACTTATTCATTTTGTCAATCATCTACAAGTTTGATGCTGCTCTGTAATAGTAACATACCATACTGTAGTCACTGGTGAATGCTTGAATCTAGAGCACAGAGTTCTTGTTACCATCAAACTGCAAACCCATCTGCAATACAAGAGTTATAGTAGCAGAGGACGCATAAGTAGGGCTGAAGGTGCTATTATGCATCCATATGGCCGGGTTTTGCATGTATCAAATGTGTCATAAACAGAAATGTATAGGGATTACATTGTACTGTCTCTTGTTTCTCGTGAGTGTGCGGTTGGTAGAATAAAGCTTATGAAACACAATTAACAGAATATTTCAGAAGAAATGGAAATTATGCTAGCCTCAAGGCACACATTAGGACCTTAATACCTCCCTTGTTTTACCCGTGTATGTTTTCATATCCACCATGTCAAGACAGTTACACTAATGAAAAATTAAAACATTTTACTGTTATTTGTGCAGTATGCACTGACATCCTTGTAATGAAGAGTATAACTTAACCTGCGTGTAGGTAGACTTTTTCATCATCAGTCGGACTCTAAAATGTGCTGCAAAGAGACAATATCCTGTTTTCCATCCTCATAAGTTGCCTGATGACTGTGCTTTTCTGATGCCTTCTGGTTACTTGCGTCTGTTTGCAATTTTGAAATGCACTTGTCTTGAGGTCCCTTGCCCCAAAACGCTTTTTAAATTGCCTCAAGCAGAGACAGGTCTGACATTTCTTTTAGCAAGTAATGCAGAGCATAAAATGATGTTTTTCTTTTAGCTCATATTTCAGTGCATTGTAGACTTCTCAATACGCCAACCTGTGCAGAGTGTGTTTAGTTCATCGACAAAAGACAAGCTACCAATGTGAATTGATGGGAAAATATTTTATTAACCTCCTTGACAAATATAATGATACACTGGCTACTATTAACCTGCACTCCCTGGCAGCGGTGTCTGAATGGCTTTATTCTGTAGAAATTCTGTCAAATTCAGTTTCCTTAGTGGGCCGCGATATCACCTGGAGAATAAGTTATCCGTCGACTCAACAATTGGTTGTTTTGATTGGTATTAGGCCAACAGCGCTGTCAGACTCAGGGATATAAAAGAGAATCAGAAATCATAATCCCACTTTTACAAGATTTTAAGTTGTTGAAAGTCCTGGTGATTCTCTAAACTTCTCTCACATGCAGACACCTCAGTGGATGTGGACTATGCTGGGCCTCTGGAGCGCTCACCACGGGGCTTTAACAGCCTGCGCTTTGATGTGTGGTTAGATGGGTAGACATAGAGAGGGGGAGAGACAGAGAGAGACAGCGAGCAGGCATTCAAGCAAGTTCAAGGCCAAGTAAGTTTGAATTTACACTTTCAAGCTTGAGAACGGCCTTTCAAAGTTGAAAACAGCACTGAAGAAATGTCACTGGAGATCGCATCAGTGCTGAAGAAATCTAATCACACCAAAGGTCGTTTTCATAAACCTTAAATTATTGATGTTCAGCAACTGACACTGAACACAATGAAAACAAAGGCAGCCTCACATTTTTGTGAATGTAAAGCGTGCAAGCAGGCAACAAACTAAACCAAAGTTTGAATGGTGATTCATGGGAGTTCGCAGAAGACTTTAAAAAGGTGGTGTTTTCTTTAAAAAAACAACAACTCATGAACAGGACTCAATATTTATTTTATATATCTCCTTAAAAACACATGAATGGTAATAATAAATGAGCAACCAGCAGTGCAAGATTTTCTCTGATGCTTCGGCCATCTTTCCAGAATGGAAAAAAATCAATGTATCCACCTTCTATAAAATGTAGCCTCTAACAGAGATATGGTGGGATAACAACTTTATTGCATCACTTTAGACACTGAAAGTATAATCACTCAATATACATTGACCATGGGAACCTTAAAAGATTATGCGTGAGCCGCTTAGACAACAGTCGTGCCGTCCATACGTTGCAAAAAGTGAGACGTATTTTGCTCTCACTCACATTTGCAGCAATATGTCACTGTTGGCAGTAGGACAGGGCTTGCCAAGCTCCCCAGATAGGAAATACGAGGAGGGTGATTTTATTTAACAGCTCATTTAGCATTCATGTATAGTACCTTTAGCCCAGATTCCTAATGGCCTGTATCTCCCAGGATTTGTCAGAAGATGTATGAAAATGCAAATACATCAGCAGGAAGTGCACCCAGCTCTCTCGGCATGGAGACAGATTTGTTGGACATGCAGTAAAAAATCTGGCTCGGGTGCCTTCAGCTGAACTTTTCGGTGACACTTAATTTGAAGGGGCGTGCATAAAGCTGCCTTAGCACTGTCATAACATTGACGCAGCGACAAGAACATAAATTAAACTTCATGAATTTTTATCACTGTTGTGATGAAGTGTCATTTGGTTTATAATGTCCCTTTCAATGCAAAGTTTGTTAAAAATCTGTTATGACATTCTGACGTTAGTTTAGAAGACATGATCTATGATGGCAGGCTTTACTAATAATGTGTTATTACACTGTCAGATGTTATTATGATCGAGTCAGTAATAGTTTCCCAGACTTGAAGTAAGGACAGATTGTGAAGGACAGATTTTGTGTGATGATGCTGTTAAATGTTTTCACTCTTGTTCTTCAGAAATACCTGAAATGAGAGCACTGCAAACGTGGACACCCTTTACCCTCAAAATTTTCTATTCATATGTGATTGAACACATTTTTTCCTAAAGTCTAGTTTATATTTTTTATTTCAGTTCACTAAAAAGCTTTTTTACACCTTGCATAGTTTTTAGTTTAGTTTTAAGTGTAATAATCTTGTCACCCACACAGATAATTCAGTGGTTTTACTGGTCACAGACCAGATCAACACTGCAGCAGCTCAGTGGATCTTTACATGTGCCGAAATGGCTGGTTCCTTCCTGATGCTTTACATGTTACAGGAAGAGGAATCATGGTTAATTTCAGTGTAATTTCAAGACTAATTTAGCCTGGCTCCTGGTGAGCAACTAGCCGGAATGGAGTTAGTAGCTAGCGGAGCAGAGCGGTTTGATGAAGGATGATAGCGAGACGTTGTGGTGGCGTTCGTAAACAGGAAATCTTTTTTCTCTGCAGCAGCGAACAGACAGCCTAACACTGTAAGGCTGCAACCTGAGCTATGTGGACACTTTTACACTCACTATTATAGCTGTACATGTACTGTACGGTGGCTATACACACAAGATCTACACACAGCACCAGATGAACTGCATCACACCTACACAGTTTACAAACATATATCTATTCATTTTTTTAATATTCTAAATGCAAGTTGAAACTCCTGACCCACCTGTCCTGCATGCTGACCTACTGTACTGTAGTTACACCTGCAAGTAGTAAATATGGGTAAATACGGGTCTATGAAAAGACGGCTTCTAAACATCTGGCTAGAATGTTTCTACCACAGTCTGATGTGTATTTCATTCTGCGTCCAACACTTTTCAGTTGCATTTACATTGACTTTCTGATGTCATAACTACAGTATCTGTTAAATGGAGTATGAAATGAATACACACTGACTATGCAGTAAATACATTTCTGTTGCCTTTTCCGGCCTGGCTGTGTTTCAACTGGCTCAATGTCCACTAAGGTGTAAGACTATTTCCTCAGTGCGTTCTGAAATCGGAGACAAAAATTTTGCAAGTGATGAGTGAGTTTTAGCTTCATTTTCTTAGGATTAAAGAATCTGTTTGTCCATATTTCCATGCAGAGGCACTAACTCTAGCTTTGAACTTTTAATCATAGATTATGTTACTGGATTGTATTATCCTTTCAGGGGCAACAAATCCCCACACGCACATGCATAGACACTCACGCACACACACTCCCCATTCAGAAACAGTCAATGAATCAGTGAACCTGAACATCCTTTGCTCCTCATCTTTTTGCATCCATTTAATTACATCTCTTTCTCCCTAACCTCCCTTCCTGTCAGTGGGTTGTGTATTTGAGGGAGCAAAAGTCCAAGGCTGCTCTGTGCTTGTATAGCGTTGGCTGCACACATACAACTGCAAACACATGCACATGGGGGTAGAGAAAACTCAGCCAATACCATTAGGTGTGAACTCCTCCCGGGCATTGGCCCCCTATCAGACAATCAGTTACCAATGGCTCCTAATAGGTTTACCACAGTGTATGACCTGGCACCATCCTACTCTAATTACCCACCCCAGCTCTCACCAGAAATAATATAAACCACAATGGTTTCCTCTGGACAGCTTGGACTGACAGTGAAAAAACAGAAAACTCCTTTGCCTTTATCGTGTGCTATCGGTAAGTGTGATGTGTGGAAGTCCACTGTCAGCTCCAATCTCTGTCAGCAGATGTCAGCTGGATCACAAGCAGACCTCCAACAAGTGTTTTTCCATTTAATTGAAACCACACTGGCCAGGGAGGTACGCTCCTAGTTTTCTATATATAAAGACTCCACTTTTGACAGTCCTAGTAATGTTATCACCTTCGTTCGTTCCATCGCTTCCAATAGTTAGGAGTCACCTTTTTTCCTGATTGGATTATTTCAATGTAAGCTAACTTTCAGCACTGAAACAAAGCTGCAAAAATTGCAGGACAATCACGGTGAGAATAACAAACACAGCCAAGTAACTGTATGTGATGCAGCTCACACTTCAGAGTGGACTTACGGTAAGTTAGCACAGTGAGAGGGGAAATGCACATTGGAGCCCAGTGCTTGACTCAATTGCAGGGGTTCCCACGGTTCTCACTAGCTGTCTGATAAATGAGAGCACACTGTGGGAGGTATATTAATCACTAAAGCTCAGTGTTGCTGTAGCAACACCGGGACACAAAATCCTCCTTTGCTTTTAAACTGAGCCCACCTGGCTAGTTTTTATAGGACTATGGGTCAGGCTTTAGTAACACAAGGCAGAGTGTTTTTTATTGATACAGTGCTCAAAGGATGAGCGTTGGTGTGTGTGTGTGTGTGTACACGTCTTCATGTGTGCAAAGTTCAGGCTGTGCCTCGGGTTTGTGTGTTTCAACCCGTTTTCCTCTTGTGCACATAGCTGGCAAAATCCCTTGTAAGATAAACACCTTCCTTCCTGACAGATACCACACATTTCGTATTGCCCTTTCAGTTCGTAAAGCGAGAGATACAAAAGAGAGATGAGCGCTGTGATAATGTTTAGCAGCTCATTTAACATTCAGGTAAAGGACAGTTTACTCTGAAGTTTAGCTGCTCTAGGGACAGAGCAGAACCACCCATCCCTGGCCATTACTCCTCTATTTGAACACGACTCTGCTGTAAGTACAGTGATGTTTGCAAGGGAATTTAACGCCTCGCCACAGAAACTCATCTATGCCCTGATCGTCTTTCATGATTCCTTATATGGTTATGAGTGCTCAGATTCTGATCCCAGTGCAGTCAAAACTGACAACTCTCTGTTGCGGTATAAAATATTCACAGCTGTAAAGGCTAGTCTAAAAATAACCTGTCTGTTTCTTCTTTTTTTCCCCCTCCACTTCTTTTGTCAAGTGGGAGGACCTTTACTTTTCTTTTTCGATGCCTGAGCATGGCCTCTGAGTTGGGAGCTTGCTCAACTTGATCCGCTTTTTTCATTCCCACTGCTTGCCAATTTTCCTGACAACTGAAGCAGAATGCAGACAGAGAGAGAGAAAGGGGGGTTCGAGGTTGACGCAGAAGCATGACAGTCCGTCTCTGCCCTTTGTAATGGCTGTGCTCACCCTCTAAGCATCCCCCGTAGACCCTCCCTCCTCCAGTTCTCCCCGCCAGCCTTACCAGAACAGGGTTTATCATCTGTGATAAAGTACCCGTGGTCTGGGAGGAATCAGCCCTGGATGTTTATTACGTTAGGTCAGCGCGTACTAATGGAGAAACTCCTACAGACCATGTCATCGCCACAGGGCAACAGGGTAGCGGATACAAAACAGTATTATTTCTTCCTCCTTGCTCTCCGTCTGTTCCTCTGTTCTTTTTCACGCAGACAAAAACACGCACTCACACGGGAAAGGTCATACTCGATTAGAAAGCTTATTACAGCCTATGCAATTATTTGAGTGTATGTAAATTTGAAAATGAATAAGCAATTACGTGTTTTGACTCGTGCTCAGATGCACAGCTCTGTCAGATTCCATTTGTGTGACAGCAACAGATGATTAGTTGATTAAAGGGTTTAAAATAGTGGTCAGCATATGTGTTTGCTACCATACGCTTTTGCCATGACAATCATGCGCTCAGGTTGACTTACGCAGTTTGCTGTCACTGTTCTTATTTTAATGTTATTCATAAGATCTGATTGTAAGATCTCAAAGTTGAAAAAAATGATGTGATGATGTGAGAGTTGACACATTTTTCCCAACGATGCCGAAGACTCAAAAGGAGATAAAGTGATCTGTCAAAATGAGTCATATATGAAATCAGTCTTCCACTCTGCTGCAGACTCATACAAGCCTGATTCCAAAAAAGTGGAAATAAAAACAGAGTGCAGTAATTAGCAAACAAACTGTGTTTACAGACAACGGTTTAAGTGTTCCTGAGCTCATGTAGTCACATCCTTTATACAATCAAGTGTTCACAAAGTGGTGAACCTCACTCCATCCATACTAGATGCCCTTTTCATACACAATCATGATGCTCTCACCTGTTACCAATGAACCTGTTTACCTGTGGAATGTTCCAAACAGGTGTTTTTGGAGTGTTCCACATCTTTCCCAGTCTTTAGTTGCTCCTGTCTGAACTTGTTTGTAACATGTTGCCGCATCAAATTCAGAATCGATGAAGTCGATGAGGTGAAACATTAAATATATTGTCTTTGTACTGTTTTCAGTTGAGTACATGTCAAAAGGGATTCATCACATTCTGTTTTATTTATGTTTTACACAGCGTCCCAGCTTCTTTATAATCATGTTTACATTTAGGGCTGCTTTAAATGGGTTCAACTTCAGTACTCTGATGATGACTTTAGTCTGACTTGCGCTGTTCAGGTGTCTGAGAAAGCATCAGCTGCCAACTCACCTGAGGCCCACAATTAGCGTCGAGCAGCTGCTAAGCTTTCTGTGCCATAACAATTCACACTCTGTGGACACAGACTGTCAGCCTTGCAAGATCAGCCACACAATAAGCCTGTCTCCTCTCCTTCTGACTCAGTCTGTCACACTTTGTACGGGATTTGGTAATGCATGCAAAGAGGCAATACACCTTCTACCTTTATGCCATTAAGTTCCAACCGTCCTTCCTGGAGCAAGCCACATATTAAAGCCGCTCTCATTCATTTTCATCAGCCCACCGCTGCATGGAAACAATACCTCGGTTTCAACTGATTGTTGACCCCCTGCAGTAAGCAGGCAGGCACTGCAGGCAACCCAGGTTAGGGCAACATCAATGACCGTGGTGGCACCATTAATGAGAGACGCTAGCTGTGTGCAATATGAATCACAGGGAGTTCTGCAGCGCTCCCATGCTGTGCAAGGCACACTGTTTTAATGATTATTAGGAAAGTCAGAGAGGGCCTGGACAGATGGTTTCTCTTGAGGCATTCTCTGTTAGGAGCAACTGTCACAAGTGAAACCAGTTACCTAAAATGATCTATCCTACTCATCAGCCTCGAAATCTTCATCAGTATAAAAATGCACAGAAGGTAGATAAATGTTCCTCTTGCTGAAATCAGCTTTAGTGTTTATAAGTGGCATTCTTCTGAGAAATGTGAATCCATTTAGAAAGCAGACAGACCAAGCTCATACATGTTCTGTCATTATTTTCAGCCCATTATGTCCTACCTAAAGCTTGCATCTGTAAAGCCATTAATATGATTAAATTCACACATTGTTACAGTATCCATTTGTATGGTGAAAAAGCACATTTATCGGGCTTATCTTTCATACTCTGCAGTTGAGAAATGTTAATTGGCTTGTTGAATTACTCCCATCCTGGTTGACAATGCCAGTAAAGTCTATTCAAAAGCCGGCACACTGAAAATGACACCATTCAAACCACGTTCATACTCTCCAGCATTAAAATAGGATGCATTAGCACAGTAATATCATGTTCGCCTGCTACTGTGTCTTTTATTAATTTATTTTGTGCAATGGCTGACGTAAATAAACAGCAGGCGTCCACGCAACCATCCACAGCGAGTGAGGCAGTTCAAACAGTATTTTAATGACCTGTTGTCACAGGAGAAGGTGACAAGTTTTGACTGTGGATTCAAGAATTAACTGAGCATCCTGCCTGATTCAGAGTGACATGTGCATATAGTGAGCAAACTACTGTGTACACAATGATATACTGTGTAAATAAGAAGGAGCATAATGGAAAACAAGCACCTATACAGGCACACACTCACATGCTAGCACAGAATACTCAGTCACAACATATATGCATATGTGAGTACTCCTGACACACACTCTGACTCACACACACAAACGCACACTGACACATAACAGCATAATAACTTCCTGTACCATGGTCTTACCTGCGATCTTTCAGCAGGATGTGGAGCTACGGTAGCATTTTGCGCTTCTGCTGTATAATCAGACAGCAGGTGTTACTGTGTGAATCAATGTTCACATAAATAAAGGTGTGGAAGCGCCTTCAAAGCAGAGCAGATAAAGGAACACCAAATGTGTTATGTACTGTCTGCCAGTGAAAAATCCTTCCTGGAAGCCAGGCGCAGGTTCCTGCCTCAGTGCCTCTCTTCTTCTCCTTCTGTGAAAATGTTTTTCTTTCGAGGGAGTGAAGGTGCATATCTGCTCAGAAAGAGAAACATGTTTGCTACTGTACCAAAACAAACAGGATAAATCTCACCAGCAGAGGCAGTGGTGCAGAGACGAGCCTGACAACAGCCGCGGGGCCCAGCGACGACTGCACTCTGCCTAATCAAGCAGCCTTTTGAAAACCTTGTCACTTTATTCCTGGCACAAAAAGGAGGGTGAGAGGAGGGTTTCAGGTGGCATCTGTAACAACAGCAAGACTAAAGGAGAGACAGATTTTCTTTCTTTCGTTTTATTTTTTGCAGTAGCCGTTCTTCAGGTGCAAAAGGATGTTGCAGAAGAACAAAATACAGCAGGTAATGGACTTGATGCATTGCTGTGAGCATCACATGAGTTTTTTTTATCTGAGTATGGGCATGTGGGCACTGAATGGCAGGCAATTAACACTTCACTGAGTAGCTTGGTTATGATGGACTGCGATGTACCGAATGTATAAATTCTGGGTGATGAGAAATCCGCAGCAAACTCGGGTGGCCAAGTGTCCTCTAAAATCGAACATTTCTCTCTTTTCTTTTTCACCAAACAATAGCTTGTAATTATCTCGTAGATCAAAGCAGAACTATTTATGATCACAGTCAGACATCCCTCTCTCTGAAGTGTCCTCTCTGTAAACGTGAGAAAATGATGAACCTGTCAAGCAGACACCAGAGATATTCATCTCCAGCTAAAGAAAATATTTCACCGTTGCCTTTTCTCTCAAACATCCCACCTCGTTTGGATGTTATTGTTGCATTTTTAATGGAGGCAGATTACCAAACTCCTCTGCACGCTTAAGTTCTACTTGAGGAGTGTTCATAATACATTCCTTTAAAAAAAAAAGCCTCTGTTCAAACTCTATCCTGTTTTTAAAAATATCCCATAATTGGCACACAAATATAAAACCATAATTTTTTTACATTACATTCACTTTAGAGGCACCTGTATCTTATGCCAGAAGTGTGCAAACTTAAAAAGACCAGCATGTTCCTGTTCAATGTTTTATAAAACATAGAAGGCAACATGTACCATCATTTTTACTATTGTCTGCTTTTTAAATTAATCAAGTCCTTTTGTTAGCCCTTCATTCGTACAAAGCTTTCCTTCCATCATTGTTCTCTGTGTTTTGTGGGGAGGCAGTGTTAGCGAGGCAGGGAAAGCGAATGACCTTCTACTCGTAGATTTTTTCCTTTTTTTTCCCTCGTCTATCCAGTTAAGGGCCTCGTAATTACTCCCCTTAACTGCCAGTGCATTTCAATGACTCTCTTTCAAATCAAAATAACTCGAGGTTCAAGGTTAAGAATTTATTATAAATAATTACGTTAAAACCATTTCCATGGAAAGTGTTCGTCTTGATGACGAAAAGGAGGACATGCGCTGAAAGTATTCGAACAACCTGTTAATGAGTGGAAACTCTGGCAGAATGTTCAGTGCCAAACTGTCTGAAACTAAACAATATAATATGCTTTACAGTGAATCTGTTTTACGTTACGATTGAGTGTATTTGTCTGGGGGTATTTCCCTGTTTGCCTTCGTTTTCCTGCCCAACATATAAAATAACAGCCTAACAAACAAGCTTGGTCTTTCCCTACCGGGTTGTGCCAGTTTTTCTGTCTAACAATATGGAAAATACTGAGGGCGACATACCTCAAACCACATGTTCCTTCATTTCTAAGGCAATCGCTGAAAATTTGGAATCAAGATGTCATTCCCCTCTTTATGACATTAGTAACCCAAGTTTTGCAGCATAATGTAAACAATCAACTCCGTGAAATGTTATTAAAAGAGAGCGTGCAGCACAAGTTGTAGTCAAACACAAAGGCTCTTTGCTAAGGTATTCGCTGCACTAAATACTCCCTATAATGCAACATTCCGAGCTATTTTCAACAACTGAATTCTCATGGAAATAAATTGTGATTTTAATGCCGATTGTACTCTCGGTTGAGTCAAGTGATCTATGTGTCATTGATACTGTGTAGTTCTATTCATTTTCCACTTCCTTTTCATGTGTCCTTGTGCTAAAGGCAAAGAAAATGACTTTAAATAGCTATTAGCAGTCATCAGCAATCAGGTGGTAAGTAATCCAAAGGAAACACTTCTGTTAGAATAACAGAGACTTTGAGAGAATGTCTGACATGTGCAGATGAGTTCGCCAAAGCTGAGGACTTAATGGAGGCCATGTTTATAGGTCCCAGCCTCTAGTCCCTGTGGTATCAACGTCTTCATCAGTACAGGCAGGCTGAAGGAGAGACCGGCGAACCTTGTCTGCCTCGCCACCCAAATCCTTCAATCTCAGCAAGCTTTCGAAGGCAAATGAAACAATGCTCAAATTGAGCCTCTCCTCCCTCCAGCACAAGAAAGTTGACTTAGCTTCTTTCTCATCAGTGCAAAATGTAGAGCAACAAACTTGCCTGTAAAAATAAAAATACGGTTCGTGTGAGGAGATGAAAGAAAAACTTTGGAACATCTGGCAAGCAGACGCTGGCAGGTTAAGGTAAACAGAGTGTCCTTTTATGGTAGTACTCCTACCCTCCACAGAATCAGAGGTATGATGTGGAACACCTTCAAAGGAGCGAGGGGCCAGCACATCTTGTTTCAATTTATCCTCTCACTGGCAGACATGCTCTTTGGCCATTATATACTCCCACAAAGAGGATACTAGGCATATGCTTGTACAATCACGCATTAATAGTGAGCCATGCTTGGATATGGTGCGCTTTCTCAGACACAAAAGCTTTTGTTAAAATGTGCATTTCATACCGTGCAGACTCCTACATACATGTATTCAGACATTCAGATATTCACAAACTTGCATAATTTTAGAGTGACCTTCTGTGAAACCAGGGCGGGAGTAGATTAATTAGTTCACGGCCAGCCCTGAAAACTAGCCTCGTGCCAGACCTGCATGTCAGCCTGTACAACATCTGGCAGCGGGCATCTGGTGCCATACATCAAACTCTCCTCCACGTTCCACGCCCCACACTCTGAATGTTGGCCTGATCAAACTAACTTCTAAAACTAACATTTGCTGTACAGGGGGTGGAGGTGGGGGTGGGGGGGTTGGTAAGGGGACTGTGAGGTCCAGAGGCAGAACAGGTTCTTGTACCTGTTTTTCAAAGGTCATGGTCAGTCCAAGAATCACAACCATAATTAGTTTTGGTTTTAGGGGAAATATAGAAAGAGAAGAAAAGACTGCATAGGAATGCTTATCCACCCATTTGTGTGTGTGTGTTTGTGTGTGTGTGTATGTAACCAATCCCACCTTACGCTCCCAGCCCTCATACCCCCAGCTGCTCCACGCATCCCCTCTTTGTCAGAGCCTTTGATGTGACGAGCTGAAATGTCACGGACCTACAAGCGGTCCAATCGCTTAGAAAGCTCTAATGAACAGGATAAAAACACAACCCCTAAATCAATGAGCAGGCAGCAGCAACCCTGTAGCTGTCACACTGATATCAGCGCGGGCCTGCCCTCCATGCTGAAGCTGCAGGAGAAAAACAGGCTTCCCCTGTGATAATAGGTAGCACGCTTTAGGCCGTTAAACTGGGTCACTTAGTGGTGCATGTATCTGTGGAGCTCTCTGGATTTTTCCTCCTCTCCTCACTTCTCTTATATCCTTTGTCTCTTTTTTCCCTCTCTCACTCCTCATCCCTTGGATTTTTTTTTTTTAATGCTTACCCTCCAACAGAGCACCAACCCTTGTGTACTCCTCTTTAGCGCCGCCACCCGCTATCCCCCACCCCTGATAACAGTAACTACATTCCTTTCCAGTGATACCACCAAGTGTTTCTGCTGCTGGTTATGTAGCACATCGTGGGACCGCCATGTTTTGATGGCCATAAAACAGCACGGCAGGCCTCTTTTGAATGACGCTGCCTAGCCGTCTGTTCGTGTGAGGTATTTCATTATCGTGTTCCGTTGAGTTCAGCTCTCTTGTTCTGTAATGAGAGAAAGATTGTTACCTTTACTGCCTCTTCCTCTGTGTATGCTGCCATACTCAGTGGTGGAGTATAATTGAATGATTTTGTGAGGGATCAATGAGATTAGGGATTGTGTTTATTCCTCTGTCGCTCTGGATTAGCAGTCCTTTTATATCTGCCTGAGGAATAGCACATACAGTACACACTCTCAACACACACGCACACCATGCAGGCTACAGATAAATGTGCTGACAGGATGGTAAGAATAACAGTGAGGTGTCAAGGCTCTAAATGTGCTTAACGAACACTGAGGTGTTTTCTGAATTGCTGTAAATTGTGAGTCATCTCCATGTTTATGGAATAAAAATATACACACCTGTAATTTCTCTGTGCAGGCCATGTTATCATGCTTGTTTGCATCTTTGTACACGTGTTAGCCTCCGTTTAGGTAGCGAAGCAGCTTCAGAGGAGATTGCTGGGGGGATTTTTCTCATGGACCATTTTCCAAAAGTGGGGGTAGGCTCAGACGTTTGTAATGTAGGGAAAGCCTGCAGGCCTGCCTATCTGCTGCTATGTGGGTAAAAGGAGAGTTTGCTATTATTAACCTTGCTATGAATCCCATCCTTCTACCAATCCACCAGTAATCCTAATAATCCAAGCTTGTGCTCCCATCCCTCTATAATAAGTGCCAGATGCTGATGGTACAGATAAACAGCAAACCTGTGTTTTTATCCAAGAAAAATAAAGCAGAGAGGCCCACTGGAATCCACATGCTGTGATGAAAGAATGTGAAAACAGTGGTACACATAAGCAGGGAAAATCTCTCATCAAGGAGAGAGCCTCATGCAAAACCACTCATCCAAACGGATCTGTCTTTAACTGGCACATAAAAGTGCAGAATTTGTGGCATTCACAAGTTTTCTTCTACTTGGAATTTTTTCTTCGGTGAATTAAATTTACAAGTGGTCTACATCCGCACGTACAGAGACTCTGCCCCCCCTCCGCCTCCATCCCAGGAAAAAATAGCACTTGTTTGAATAAATGTATTTAAAGGGAAAATTAGGGTCCAGTTTACATTGTAATCACTTGCCAGTTTACTGAGAAGTTTACTTTTATGATTATACTGGCATATTTTGTCAAAAGGATGGGCACTAAAAGCAAAAATAGTATTTAATATTTGCTTGGAACTATTCAACCATTCTCCATCTTGTGTTGTTATAATTCTCTCTTTATTCCTGTCACAGTAAGGCGCTGCTCCGCTGACAAGTCGTTGACAGCTGTACTATTAGTGTTCTTTAATTGTTTCGAGTCCCCTAATGTGACTTCTGACAACGCTAAATTTGTTTGGCTTTTGTCCTGTGATTTCTGACAGAAGGACTTGAAGGTGGTTTGAAGATTTTCTTTTTACTTTTAGGTGGCTTTGTATGAATAAAAATTGCCCAAAAATGCAGCAATTAGCCTGACAAAGGAGGGTGTAAGGTGGTGTCACGGACAAACCTTTCGCACCATCATCCTGGAATTATTCTGAAAAACTATCCAACTAACTAACTGTCCCAAAGTGAAAGTAAACTGTCCCAAAATCATTTTTGTTATCAAAGTGCAATTACCTCAGCAGTGTACTTCAGTACAGAATTGAAGTAAAAGTATCTAGTTACTTTCATCTCTAGCAGAAGTTTAGTAAAACGTAAGCACAGATGTAAAGTATCTGTGACATTAACTCATCAACAACAACATTAGCTCAAAGTACTTTTCTGCTGTTAGCTCTATTAGCGCCGCTGGCTGTAGGCTTTATTAACTCTGTTAGCTATTCGCTCTATTAGCTGTTCACTCTGTTAGTCAAACACACCACAGGACGCCGAGCTGTTAACAGCTAACTAGCTCTGCTCAGCACAGATTTGTTGTTCACAATGTAGCATCATCAGGGGAAAAGAATAGGGTGTGTCCTCTGTGGATGGGGAGGATACTGCGTCTGTTCGGAGTTTAACATGTCAGAGACGCAAGAAACCTAAAGGACGTTAGTCTGGAGGCCCAGTCATTGACAAGCATCAAAGTCTGTGTAGGAAGGAGATGGGATTGGGATGGATGGGTCAGCAACTTTAACGTGGGCTGTTCGTTTCATGTTTAACATTGTTTTTGCAAAGCCTGACCAAGTCGTTTTGGTGCCTTAAGCTCATCAAAACTTAACCACAGCTTTGTCACATGAGAAAACTGATTTGTTTTTCAGCAGTGATTTGTAATCGTTTCGGAAAGCAGGGTCTCAGGGACTCTCTGGGTCTCACAGAGAGCTTTGTTCAGGCAGATCTTCTGTCTTTTTAGACTGCACTGATGGTTCAATCAGGCCTCGGAGGCAGGGCAGTGGTGCTGGATATACAGAGGTGGAGAGATCGTCAGCAGAGGGATTTATCTGTTCATATAACCCACCAACCGTCAGTGAAACATCATGCTAAGTGCCATTTGATGCAAAACTCCCAGTAGAAGATGAAGAGAGCTAGTGCTTAAATAGGCAAAGGAATGCTTTGCAATCTTTTGTCTTCTCTTAGTCAGAGATGGGAATTAAAGATAATGAGATTTTTTTCATCAACATCTATAGATGTTGTCGACAGCTATCGATGTTGTCAGTAGATGTTTCTGACTCTTTTGTTACCTCAAAAGAACTGAGTGAATGTGTGATAGTTCAGAGAATTATTTTCAATTAGCCTGGTGACTTGTGTAGCATCACCTGATTGTAGGTACCTTACAAAAGCACCCAACATTACATTTCACTCTTAATTTCCTGCCACTAGCGTTCATTGTGTTGTCCCAATCAAAAGTGAAAGAATTACCTTGCCTTTGTATTTAAGCGCTACCTCACCCTACCAATGAAAATGAATCACTGTCAGAGGCTCTGACAGTGATTCATTTTCATTGGTAGGGTGAGTCTGCCTGACCCAGTTGTAGGAATGCTTTGTTTCCCTTTTCCCTTTCAGCTGAAGAATATGCTGGCCTTGACTAATGCTCCCGCACAATACCTTGCCTTGAAGGCTTTTTACATGGTCCTTGCTTGGGCACCGTTCATTGCTGTATTGTTATCTGTGAGACATACCAGCGCTAAGTTGCAGCAGTTTTTTATCCTTTTATGAATTCAAGGTTCAGCTGTGCTTAAGTAGAAATGTGAATGTTTTTAAGCTGTAGAAAGCACAGCACACTATGGAGAGATTAGCATATAAGCTAAATGTATTTCACTGGTGATATTTCAAAATGAGCTGACTTTT
This sequence comes from Chaetodon trifasciatus, assembly GCA_037975065.1. Classification (NCBI taxonomy): domain Eukaryota; kingdom Metazoa; phylum Chordata; class Actinopteri; order Chaetodontiformes; family Chaetodontidae; genus Chaetodon; species Chaetodon trifasciatus. The sequence continues at coordinate 7,959,755 of JBBMOE010000012.1, forward strand.
ATGGGCATGATGAAGAGGGTAATAATGATCGTCATGACAGCAGTGATGTAGATGAAGATTAAATGGAAACATCGTAATTGTCCCGTTGTTGTCTTTATCTATCTTTTACAGAACAAAGTGCTAATCAGCGGTTCTCAGCTGACAACCCGTTAAAGTAGCAACTGCATCTTCGTTTATCACCAAGGAGGAATCGACCATGCTAACGTTTTTTCCCTGTGGAAAGTGAAGCCGGCGAAGGTGACGTATCCACCCTCATCATACACAGCACAGCACTCCATCACCTCTGTCAGCCTGAACCGCAGACTCCTCATTCTATAATCTAGTGGTCCTTTACCTTATCTCTCCAACCAATCCGTTAGCTCCTGATCCTATCCCCTCAACCAATTTAAATTCTGGAGCCTCATTTTAACCAGACAGAGTCCTCTGCCCTTTTATCATCCCAACCGGTCAAATTAATAGCCACTACCTTTACATGTAACATCAGAGGGATCGGCAAGGCAAGAGGGACAAAGACGTGCTTCCTGCTGCTTTTCTTTGATACCCTTATGCAAACTTACCTAGACTGCTTGACTTTGTGGCAGCTGCATTGACAAAAATGTGATTGAGGCTCCACATTATGTTCATTAAAACTTAAACTCCCTGATGCTGCTCACTCAAGCTAACAAGCTGAAATGTACTACATTAGAAATGATAAGCAGCTGTACACTTCAGTCAAATTTGCACCTTTCCATCAAAAAGAAAGTTCAAAAATAGGCTAGATTTTTTACACTTTATGTCATTGTATGATTATAGACTTGTACACGTTTTGATCACTCCAAACTTTGAATCAAAAGTCCACCTACAACAAAAAGAGGTGTTGTTCAAAGCTTTCTGGCGAAACGGTGACTGAAATCTTAATCAAACATGTCCTTTGTTGAGAGGATGACCGTTTGGCTGACCTGTTCTCATGGTATCTCAAAAGCCAACACTGCTCCTTATGTCTCACCCCTCCTTTCATGCCGAATAATGGCGGCCCCCATTAGGCAGAGATGTGTAATTGCATGAGTCAGGCGCACTGAGCAGCCTCATTTTATCTCTTTGTCAGTCTGCATGCCACAGTGTTGACTACACGACAGGGCAGTCCACCAGCTGCACCTCCAAAGTCCTGATTCACTTTACCCAGGGTGTGTGTGTGTGTGTGTGTGTGTGTGTGTGAGTGTGTGAGTGTGTGTGTGTGTGTGTGTGTGTGCGTGTGTGTGTGTGTGTGTGTGTGTGTGTGTGTGTGTGCGTGCATCTATGTAATTATGTGTGTATTGCTCATTTCGTGCCCATGTCTTATTTATTGATTTCTTTCTCATTATTTGTCTATTTGTCTTCAGTCCATTACACCATTATTGCCATGATTGCCCTTTAGAATAAATCATGCAGAAGGCTGTTCAGCAGTCAGCCCACATCACCGACCGATGAGGAAAATCTCCGATAAATATTGACTAAATTGTGATGGTTTATTAACACAATAAATATAATTGCTATCGGTAATTGACCAAATAGATACAACTAAATAGGTTCAGATAGCTCCACAAAGACCAGAGGAATGGTGAGATTATTTCTGTGAGCAGCGGTTTGTGTGACTTTTCAATGGGAAAACAAATGAGCTCATTTGTACTTGAAAGCCTCTTTCCAATATTACAAATTACTGGAGTAAAAATAGCACTTATTCATGCGTTTATCCGTCATGGAAATGCAATATACTTTCACAAACCTTTCCCTAACAGCACACGAGTGGATGAGATGTGCTGCACGAAGTTTTTTTTTCCAATTTAAATGATTTAGCATTTAATTTTAATAAAATGTAATCAGACACCATATAGTGGAAACAATTAGCATGAATATCATTAGCCACTCACATGCAGTCGTGATATGAAATTTTGCATTGCAAATCATATTATGCACCATTACGTGCAGATGTTTGCTATTTGCTCAACATCATTACAGCATATTTGTCAGTTTGTCAGACCAAAAGTGGCTCTTGTTCTCTCTTCACTTTATCTCTAATGACAGTTTGAATAGCGATCAATGTCAGTTTAAGACAAAAACTTTTCACATTTGTCTTGAGAACATTTTGTCTGCCACACTAATCACGAGTGAATTAAAGAAGTAGCCTGCACTCGTGACTCAGGGCTCCATGTACTGATCCAACATTCAACAAAGTGGGATCAAACATGGTCAACATTAATCTCTTTCAAAATCGCTTGTTGTCTTTGGTATATCACATTACGTAATTGTCTGTCTGCTGCCAGCAGGTTATAAAATGCCTTTTTTTTTCCCTTTTGGAACTCAGACACTCATTGGGAGACAGGGGTCATACTGTCTGCTAACCTGACATGTGCAGCCATTAATACACCACCAGTCACTTTCTTCTGTGATGTTCTGTTCTCACCTCCCTCTCCCTCCAACTATTATGCCACCATTCCACCATAAGCCTCCACCAGTCAACGCTCACAGTGAGGACAGGTCTGACAGAACTCCCATAGATTTGGGAAAAGACGGGCCCTCAGCTGAAATAAAAAAAAAAAAACAAAAAAAAAACACACATTTCTCTGTTGTGTCTTCTAAATTATTAATGTAACTGCATTTCTCACTTTTTTCTTGTTTCTCTCCTTTTTTGGGAGGCATAATTAAAATCTCAGGAGCCCTCTGACTGTGCTGGGGATTAATTTCCCATGGCACATCTCCATCTGCAGCCTGGATCATCAGCCATCCCTCTCTGCATTAGCCCCTAGCTGTGCAACTGTCTGCCCAGCCCAGGCCTAGCACACTGTATAGGGGGGACACTTGGGGAAAGGAGTGGGAGAAGAGGTGTGTGTGGGGGGGGGGGGTTTGAAGAGCAGCAATAAATCCTAATATTTCACATCAATTTTATTTTGCAGAGCTGATTTGAGCCTCATTTTCTCTCAAGTGGCCTTCTCCACTGAGATCTGATTGATACTAATAGCTTCTACAGCGGTTACATTTAGGGAGGATAGGACTTTTTTATTGGTGCAGACAGTTGTTAGTGCATTACCAAGTAAGACTGTACATTTGGCTCAATTTCATTTAATGTGACTCTTGAGGGTGGTTAGGCTGAGATCTGTCCATCTCCTTCTGGCCCGTGGATGTCTGATTCTAATGACGTGAGGAAGTTCTTAAATGTTATAAAAGCACTCAAAGCTTGTTTATTAATTCATTCAGCAGAAATTACTTTAATGTTGCGTTAAAGTATAATCATGTTATTCTTATAAATCAATATAAAATGAGTTTTTACAGTGAGTTTGATGACAGTCACAATAATACACAATAAGAGTGAGCTCAGTGTAGGTTTAGTGTATGTGTAAGTCTAGACTGAGTTCTTGTGTAATCTACAAACAAACAGCATGGATGACATGAGCAACGCATAATGACAGCAGTCAGTCACAGAGACCTCTGGGTTTATAACTGTCCCAGGCTTTGGATTGGAAACCATCCCGCCAACTAAATAGCTAAGTATTTGGCCACCTCATATTCCAAGCGATTTAACAGGGCCCTGGGTTCCAGCATGCAAGATATGGTTGATCCAATTTAGGCCATGCTCAATCAACCTAATTCTGCAGAGGACACAGAGACTGGGTACTGCAATGTGTGCAAGAATGCATTGCTCAACAAAGCAGCTTTTAAAGGTCATGTTTTTCACTGCCTCCATGCCTACAACATCCGTATAGAGGGCACCATTTGCAAACAGTGTATGCAAATTCATCACAGACCTCCAACTCAACAGTGATTTATGCTGTGAACCTGAGAGGCCTCAGCTTTGACTCAGAATGGGAGTGTGAAATGCAGCGTGGCATCTTTGAGTCTCGCTTGTTGTATCTGCAGTCTAAGAAGCCGTGCGGACTGTTTAAATTACACTGACATTACAAGTCTCTGAAATGTTTTTGAGAAAATGAGTACGTCCTGGAAACTCTTGTTCCACTGTTCTCTTGTGCTTCCTTTGGGTTGTAGACACACAGTAATTACGTGCAAACACTGTAACCTGTCACAAATGCTTGTGCGCACGTCAACACGGTTTTTCTACTCCTTTTCAGTTTCCTCATCTTTCTCACGGGGAAGCACGGCGTCATGGTTTTTGCTTCTGCCATACAAGGAGACAATTATATTATCAGCATGGGATCTCCGCTTGACATCGCATGTCCTGATGATATAATGAAATAAAAGAGGTTTCACACACATGCTCCCACTGTGTCCTTGACGTGTGGAAATGTCTACTTTGCAATTTTTGTAATTTAGGTGAGAGGTATATTTTCAAAGGCAACATGGTGTTGAACGTTCTCCACAGGGGAAGGGCAACCCCGTCTTCCAATTCAAGGGGTGAGACTGTGAAGAGGAGAGAATATTCCAGTGGGGTATTCCATGTTGTGAAAGATTTTTTTGGAGTACCACTTAAAGCTCCATTGGGACATATTTTTTTATTGACGTTGAATCCATTGAGTTGCTGTAATGTGAGAGGAAAACTAGTACTGGTGATCCGGCGGACAATTTTTAAAAAGGTTTATTATTTATTACAACGTGGGTCTTACTGTCAGAGTTTTAGTCATCGCTCAGCGAGTGAAATCCTGAGATCTGGAAATGTCGATAAAAACAAAGTTTGCAGACGAAGACAGAATACAGATACAGAAGTGTCCCCTCAGGTCAAACTTGTCTGGAAGAGAGACTGAAGGTGGACATCAAAATTATAACCCAAAGCGACATCCATCAGTTCACAGACCAGCTTCCTGGTTCAAATTCATTTCATGCCAATGTATGTTGTGTGCACACAGTTTTCCACAACCACAAAGGATTGATACCCAGATTTTACGCATGTTTACAGCACTTCTGTTGACTTTACTGCAGTGACGCACTGTGTTCCCATATTGCAGCAATTACTTGAGTACAGTAATATTTTAAATGATAGAAAAGCCAGAATTGCAGTGAGCCTGAATTTTCCTTTAGCAACTGCTGACTGTTGCTTATGGCCGCACACGTAGCTACGTCACATGCACAAGATCTAAAAACAAGTTGCAGTTCGTCACATACCGGAATGAATTAGCATAGTTGTATTTTTAACTATCTGTTTAATTTGCGATGAAGTCTGATGAGAATTGTTTATTTTCGAGCCGAGATGATTGGTCGGGGTCAACAGAAGATTAATTTGCAGCAATTCTCATAATTGGTTAATCGTTTAGTCATTTATCAAGCAAAGCTGCTCAACACTTTTTGCTGCTTATCTCTATCTTATATCCTTTTAAACTGAAGCAACAAGCAATTTGAAGCCATGGCCCTGGGTTATGGCAAAGAGTGTAGTGAATTAACAGAGTAATTGAAAATATGATTGATAAAGAAATGCTGTGCTGCAGCCCTTGTTTATTTACAGATCCAGTGTTGCTTTTCAGCCTCATCTTTTTTCACACAAATATTTATTGAAATACAGTGTTTCGGGGAAAAAAATCCTTTCTGAGGTTGAGTGATACAACATGGAGGGAAAGGTCGACATGGAAACTATCGACTGTAATCGGCGGTGATAACGAGAATTTTACAGAGTGTTGGAAGTCATCAAGTCTAGCATGCAAACTTTTACAGCAGTCAGGAATGTTTGTTGTAAATGCTCAACACACTGCAATAAAATGTGCCAAGCAGTGCTTGATGCTGGGTTTTAAAACAGCCTTGTTATAATGAGATCTCCCACCAACAAACAGATGTGGTGAACCAGCATTCTGTGAAGTTAACATCTGTAGATAATTGGATGGTGTAGCTATTGTGGAAAACACGTTGTGGGCCCCTGCTTCTCAGTGAGAAGTCATTATCAATGTTTATGTTAATAGCTTATACAAGGCTGCATGTGTTCCTGGACTGAAGGGGTTTTTGGCTGACTGCTTGTGCTTTCAACTTCTTGGTCACGGGTGTATTGCCACTCAGATTTTCATAAGTCTGGAATATCTGAACAATCTGTTGTGCCTTTCTAAACTTAGCACGGTAGTTTACAGAGACCAGGACATCACTCACTCAGTGATTTGGCACATGTGACCTATGCCAACAGTGTCTTAAAAAAAAAAAAACATGGCTAAATCTTTGCCACCACTGAAAAACAAAATCGTGATTTGATCCACTTCCTCAATACCTACGCTGCTATTGTTACTGTGCGGCATGTTTGTTACTCTACCCACACATATGATGTTACTTTTTAAGTAAAAGTATGTAAGTATTATCAGGAAAATGCATTTGAAGTATTAAAAGTAAAAGTACTCAATAGACAAAAATGTCCCCTGTGACTCTCGTTGTTATATATCATTAGAATATTATTACTCATGCATTCACGTCATGATTATTTTCATCATGGATTCATCTGCTGATCAGTTTCTTAGTTAATCAACTGATTTGCTTTGTAAGATTTCTGAAAATGGCGAGAAATGCACCTTCACAATGCTTGTTTATTTTTTTTATTTTTTATTTTTTTAAGTGATTGAAATTATGAAATGGAAAAGCAGCAAATCTTCACATTTGTGGAGCTGGAACCATGAAATGTTTTTCAAGCTATTATCAAAAAAGTTTCCAATTAATTTAACATCAAACGATCGTTTCAGCTGTGTGTACTGCGTGGCTTTAACTACTTTAACAAAACATCATATTTGATAAGCTCCTGCTAGCTCCTGCCCCACATTCCAAAGCAAACACTGAGTGTGCTGCTCCTACTCCTATTTAGTATTCGCTGAAAACTTGAATAATGTGAAGCCTATTTTGAATGAAGACGGTCTCTCTGTGTGTGTGTGTGTGTGTGTGTGTGTGTGTGTGTGTGTGTGTGTGTGTGTGTGTGTGTGTGTCCCTGGCAAGGGTTGTACTTGATTGCAATTTGATCACATTAGATATTCACATTCAGTCTCAAGGCAAATTCAGTACATCATTTATACGTTTCATAAAATAAGCATATCCAAGGACAAGACAGGGGATGGTCAGTGCATCCTGATCGGCAATTGAAAATGTTTGTGTTGACTGAGCCTTGAATAGAGGTAATTTAACATCTCAAGCAACGAAATGATGAACGTTGCAGTACTCCACCATTCATTTTAGTGTCCCTCTCAACACAAAAGGCTCACTCCTGCAGTCAGTCAGCTCCTCATAAATGAATTACAAGTATAAAGCATGCAGACAGGTTTGGCGGGTTCATTTGCCACTTGACTAAACGTTAAAATGGGTAAGATGTGATCTACTGTAAGTGATTCGAACTTGGTATGTTGACAGGTGGCTGATATGCCTCCAGCATCTCACAAACCCTATGACCACAAGCACTCCTGGGATTTTCATGCATTATGCTTCAAGCGCTGACAGAGAAAGAGACATTAAAAAACATCCAGTCGGTAGCAGCCCTGCTTTGTTGTAAGAGAAGTCAGAGGAGAGCAGTTCAAGCTAAATGCAGGCCACAAGTAAATAGCAGCAGCTTAATGCGAGTGAGTGATGTTCAGAGGAGCATTCCTCTGAACATAATCTTCATGCTCACCACAGTGGAAATTGTAGCCTGATAATGCATTTCACTTCATTCGCTCAGCCCTAATTTGTATACATGTTAGCCAGTTTCTTGTCGGTAAGGAGGGGGTTGTTTTGTTTTGCCTTTAGCTATCAGTGGCAAATGACTGTATGTGTGAACATCATTTTCCAGCCATGCTGACAATGCTGTGGCGTTAGCGGGTAACCAAATATTTTTTTTTTCCAACGATCAAAAACAAAAATGCCAATTTAAGAGATGATATTTCTGTAAATCAATTTACAGAAACATATGTTTGTGGCCATTTCTGTCACCATTTTTCTGTCACTATTCTATATATGGATGTAGCTAGCTACCTAGCTAGCTAGTATCTCCGTTCTTTATCCCACCTGCAAAGCTCTGATTGGTTGACTGCTCCTCCATTTGGGTGGAACAACTGTCAGTGGACACATCACCACACCTGTTGTCCATATCAGAGATGTAGTTGGTGGTGTTTAATCCAGGCTAGACCAATGTGGCTCTTTCCATAGATAATGTATTATGTCAATGCTACCACTTGGTGACATCATTAGAGGGCATAATGTAGTTTTCTATAGTTGCGCAGATGACACACAGCCGTACATCTCTGCTGAACCAAATGATGCAGCAGCCGTAGACTCCATTACTAACTGTATTTGGCAATAAATAAATAAATAGATGAGCAATAATTTCTTGAAGTTAAATGAGGACAAAACCGAAATCCCACTCATCAGTCCTAAAACAAAAAGAGGTATGCCGTTTGATAATCTGGGGAAATTAATAAATCTGAGGTCGGTTACAAGTCTTGATGTCAAGACTGCATCAACAAGGTGATGAAAGCTTTGTTTTTCCACCATAGAAACAAGCTAAAGTACGACCATTTATAAATCAGAAAGATGCAGAAAAACTGATTCATGCTTTTACTTTACGCCGACTCGATTAATGTAACGCACTATTTACTGGCCTCCTGACAAATAAACACTGAGACTTCAGCTCATTCAAAACTCCGCAGCTCGGCTATTAACCAAAACCAAGAGGAGAAAGCACATTAGTCCAGTTTTAGCTGCTCTACACTGCCTTACTGTGACATTCAGGACTGATTTTAAGGTCCTCCCTCCTGTGTACAAAGCCCATAATGGACTTGGACCAAAATTGGGGACGCAGCCTTTGTCCATTACACCCTAAAGCTCTGAACACACTACCTACAGACATCAGGGAAGCAGCTCACCGAATATTTTCAAAAGAAAGCTAAAAACGTATATCTTCACTTTAGCCTTTAACTAGCTATGACTTCCTGACACAGGTCTGAAACTTTTGTGCTTTGCCTCTATATTTTATTATTTATTCTGTGATTTTATGCATTGTCTTTATTTTTATTTTCATCCTTACTATATGTATTATATCAGAGGTCCAAAACCACATCACCAAAATCTGTCGTTGACAGGTTCAGGTGATAAGAATGTGTTTTTGACCAGGTTTCATCTAATTTTTACTGTATTAACATCCCTTTTATTATGTTTTGAGTAAAAGTGATATTGAGTTGCCTTGGCAGGTTCAAAGAGACTGCGAGATAACAAATTGATCATGAATTAATAAGGTCACTACTAATCAGAAAGTCCTATGCTTAAGTGTGAACGTATTAGCGGGATCAGACAGCATGTGTTCAGCATTAGAAGAGTTAGTGAAGCAGAGGCACAGGAAATAATACCAGAAAGACAGCAAGTCAGAAGGTCAAAGGTTAAGTCAGAGAAAGATCAGTTATGTCTGGATATGTTTCAATAGATTCAATTCTTTTGTTTACTCAACAGCAAACATCCCCATCGATATCTGTCTACATGGATATTCATGGATTTATATGTATGTATATATAGAGAGGAGAGTCTTATATAATATAGTCTGTCTTGGTACTTGAAAGACCCCTACTAACTAGTTTGAAATTGATATTAGGGACATACCGCTGCCTCTTCATTAACAGTCTGGAATGAATTAAGTTTCCACCTGCCATGACACCCATGAAGCTTTTCCGATTTTCTAAACAGGCAAAATTGTTTATCCATCTCAACATAACTGATATTGATTGAAGTAGCAGAAGAAGTGTTTTATACGGGCAATGGAGTGCTATGGCATGTATTTATCTCCTACTGTCTAATACTGATAAGGGGAAAAAAATGCAGCGTCTAAAAAAAATGTTAATCTGGGTATTAGACAAGAGGGAAGATGCATGTCTCAGTGCAGGCTGGGAATTAGTTTCCAAGCGCTTTCATTAGAGCCCTGTGATTGAAATAACTTCTTTGGCTGAAAAAGTTTTCCAAGGCTTTCTCTTTGCTTTAATAACAAATGACTGGGCAGTGTTTGTACTCTAACTGCATAGTGGCTGAAAATTGTTCAGACTGCAAATGGAGAGTGCGTCTTTTTTCCATAAGCAGGGCCTTGGTAATTGCTAACATTGGAATATCTGAGAAAATATGCTGTTATCTGTGAAAGCTTTTAAACTATTGTCTAAGGGCAGAATTTAATGGTCAAATGGAACTGGATGCACTAATCCACAGATTTTAATTTTTCAAAATAAGGCCATTACATCGCTTTCGTGCTCGACTATCACTGCTCATCATTTTACAGTAATTTGAAGAATCTTAATGAAGCTACACAAAGTGCTTCTTAAACGTTCACCAAGAACTTAATTCTATTCAACACAAAACTTTTTAATTCCCTCTGTGCACAGTTTGTATCATCATCGCTTTGGACTGGTCCTGTGTGGAAATAGGTGAATGTATTCGTGTTGATTTTCACTAAATTAATATTTTTCATCTTGTCGTAGCAGTGAAACACAGGTACAGATAAGAAAATGAATTATGGCTGAATTCCATTTAGCTGCTTCAGTGTCAGGGTCCTGGTATTGTTCATGCTGGCTCACTGTCTTACTGGCACACTTCAATTGAGTGGAACCATCAGCCATTGCTAATGAACCAATAACACTTGTGTTATAAAGTTAACAAGTCAAACAGTCTGCTGTGAAAATGCTGATTTTTCACATTCAACAAAAATCAAGCCATAGCTATGACAGCCAAACTAAAATGAAGATGTCTTCCTTAAGGTGTTGTTTGGCACTGAGATTACAGCATGCATGGGAATATGTGACAGTATAATATCTTTGTGTATATTCCTCATTTTCCCTCTGATCGCCTGGAAGCGTGCTGCTTCATGGTGCCGCTGTTGCGTTGTGCTGCTTACTTGTCTGTCCATGCGCTGTCAGCGTCCTCTTTTCATGCCACGACGTTATCAGTGTTGAATTTATTTTCTGCTGCGTGAGAAAATAGACGTGTGGTGTGAGAGCGTGTGAAAAGCATCGGTTGTGTCAGTCTCACAGTCAATGCGTGAGAGTTGGCAGCCCTGTTTTTTCCCTCTTTACAAAGTCATCAGCACTGTAAAGACAGCATGCTGTTAGTCAATGGAAGGAAATGCGTATCATCAAAGTTGAATGCGAAATGTTGCAGATTTACACAAAAATTCATTATTTTGAATGCTGATGTGAGAGGCAATGTTTTTAGCCATCCCTGTCTTAATCCCATAATCTATTCTAAGGTCGCTCTGTAAATGTTTCACATCGAGCTGACTCCGTGCACGAGCAAATACCAGTCTACATGGTCAGGGGTTGACCCACTAACCCAGCAGTGAAGCTTTGACCCTTAACTCCCCCTCTGGACAGCACCTTGTGCCCCTCTTGAACATGTTAACAGCCTTCCCATGTCTCTGAGCTGGGCAGCAGTGATTTATTCTCTGTGCCCTCACAACAAGGAGCACTGCAGGGTTGAAAGATGATTGTCCTCCTGAACAAGGGAATATCCTGTGGTATGATGGTGTCAGGCACCTCAGCTGGAGCCAACAGCAAACTCTCACAGACACAAAGGAGAGAGTTGACCTTTAATCAAAGCAAAGCTATACACAGTAGTACAGCTATCATATGAGAGCTGTCCAGTTTTGGTTATTTTTATTTTTTGGATTTAGACAACAAAACGACTTTGGCACCAAAACCACTTGGTTAGATTTAAGAAAATATCTTTTTAAAAATTAAAATATGTACATTAGTAATGTAAGTTCAATTATGCATGTAACATACTGTACGTCATATACGTGATGTAAGTTAACCTACATTACTTATGTGACTTAAGCTGAGTATGTTGCGTAAGTTAGCCTGTGTACATAATTTAAAACAAGTCAACGTCGTCATGGTTTCACACAGGGCACGGACAGCAGTCTCCTTGGTGAACGTCCTGTGTTTGACCCATCGATCCCCTCCATCCTCCTCGCTACGCAGACTTTTTCACTCTTTAAACTGCATCATTATTCCTTTCCACAGAAAAGCTGCCCTTTACATGAAAACTAGTATCAATCTGCATAACAGCCAACGCAGGAAAAAAGAATATTTTGGGCATTATTAGGAATCAGTTTCATTCAGCAACCATAAAACCATCTTAACCAGAACAGGTTTATAAAGTAAAGGAGGAACAATGGTGCAATAAAAAAAAGTCCAAGAACTCACGAAGGGCTGCAAGGTACAAAATGACAGCGCGCCAAAAGCAAAAAGAACGACTAGTTGAGGATGGAGAGCTATAATTTTTCGCTGAGTTTAACTAGACGACGACAGTTTTGTACCACCGGCAGTGCCATCATGTCTCACTGCAGTAAGCTTCAGTGTCTACTAAATCATGTCCACCCACACACACTACATCAACTCACCCACACCCACCACCCACTGCCGAATCTGTCACGGCTGCTATCAATGGCGGTCCCTTTGCTCTGGTGGAGGAGCAGCAGTGTGTGTGTGTGTGTGTGTGTGTGTGTGTGTGTGTGTGTGTGTGTGTGTGTGTGTGCGCGTGTGTGTGTGTGTGTGAGAGAGAGAGGCAATAAGCATGTGCATGTGTTTATCTGTCTACAGTATGTATGCATAAGAGAGACAAAGCGAGGAATAAATCTGTTAGCATGACATGGTGAATCCTCTTTGCTATTTTGATTGCTTGAATTTAATCTCATTTTCTAAATACAGGCCATTTGATCAAATGAAAAGAGTATAAGGAGGAGCTTAAAGAAGCATGTGTTTGCCACTAAAAACTATCATACGTCAATGTACAGTCTTTTCTTTTTTCCCCCCCGTTGTCTTCTTTTGAAGAATCTGAAGAGCCCGTTGGGGTACCACAAACCGCCGCACACTTACTGAAGATGAAGGGAGATGAAGTCATTATCTATTGATGTCTCTTAAATGCTTCTGTCCTACTGATGTGTACTCAGCTCGCACTGTCTCACCCCAACCCTCCACTCCCTCCACTTCTCTCCATCTCCTCCTCATTTGACTTAATGCTGATAAATTAGGCCGTTCTTACCCATAGCGTTTCTCATTCTGAGTGGCCCGGCTGGATTTACTGGTGCTTACTTCACAGCATCTGTCTCCTTTCATTGTGGACTTGGTCACAAGGACAAAAAAGGTTCTGGTGGTGCAGTTTTAGTGAAGGTCATTCACCCTAGCACTAACTTGACAACAATAACTCAGCAAGAGAGGGTCATTCAAGTTCACAGACCCAAAGGTGGCACTTTCCCTCGCTCACACCCAAAGGTGCATTTTTCAGTCTATTTATATTTCGACGTAAACTGTGCTCTGTGTGCAGAAAACGCTCTAAAATGTTAAAAGGAAAAACACTACAGCTGTTTCCTGTATTTATAGAGTAACAGTAGAGCTGCTAATTTTTACCTAGGAGACTTAAACTCTTTTAAAGCATTGCCATTGATGTAAATGAACACTATTATTCTCCCAATGGTTTTCCAGAACATTACCATAATTATCATAATTATATACTGTAAAAAAACAAATTTGCTGAACAACTGGAGCAATATCTCCACCGCCTCACTGTTTAGTGTACGCTTGCACATTTTTCTTGAGACGCACTAACTCTTTTAGCAAACTTCTCCTTCTTATTCCCCTGGAGAGCTTTTTCTGTGGCTCTACACTTTTTTTTTTAAAGAAGGAAAAAGGGGGCTGGGAGGGTGGAAAGGAGAGACAGGAAAAGAAAGAACTGTGTGCAAGAGAGAGAGAGAGATGTCGAGCTTTACTGATATTGCCGGCTGCTGTGTATGATGCGGGGATGCCATATCTGGGTCAGGCCTCCCAGCCTGGTTCATGCATCATGTGAGATTCTACAGGGAGTACTCTTTAACATCAACATGGGCGAGAAGGAGATGGATTTTAAGAATATCTGGTTCCGCAGGTGTGGCATCGTAGATAAAACACTCCGTAAGACAGCTGAGCAGAGATTCATCATCAGCACAGTGGGTCTAAAACATTCACAGACCAGCTGGTACGCTCTCACAGCTCTGATGCCACGGAATTACACTTGAGATCTTACAATTTGTGCCTGCCTGTGTCTGTATTTTTTTCTGACACAAACCTGCAGTGAAAAGTAATGGTAAAAGGCAGAAGTGTACACCCTTTACCCACTCCATCGAGCCATGCCCTTCTGTTACCCGCGGCCTCTGGGGTGCAGGCCTGTTGATGTACATAGTTTAATCAAACTGGCAGGGCAGCCTGCACTGACAGGGGTGTTATTTGAGCACATTGCTCTCTGTGGCTGGCCGTCCCACTCTCTGCTTTCCTTAACATAGGAGTCAGTGATCAGTGCTACAGAGAGTGACCATGTTTCTTGTTTTCTGGTGCATTAATCTCAGCTAGCACACAACTCCTACTCCTGGCACACTCCAGGAAGACTGATGCTCTTGGATTGACTGATGATCTGCTTATTACTAGATTATTTAAAGTGTGGCTTCTTCAGTGTGTCGGACTTGTAGTTGTTGGTAATTTTGTGTGATTATATTTAATATTTATTTATATTTATGTGATTTCTGCAACTGGCGGAAGCTCTGGCTTCTTGTGCGTTCGATGGAAACATTCAATGGTGTTTGCGGGTGGGCATCCTTGTTGCTACTTGGTTCAAGTGCCTGCATAGTGGGGAGAGGAACCGTGGGAACCTCTCATGTGTTATACCCTCCTGGTGAAGCTCATCCCTGGCAGGTGAAAGGAGGAGGCTGGCAACGCTGTGTGTCACGGAGGTGGCACATGTCTGCCTGCAGCTCTGCCCAGCAGCAGTGGCAACTACTGCAGTGCATAGAGGATTGGATGCGGCAAAGTGTGAGAAAACTGGGATTGAAAAAAAATCTCAAATAGAAAGAATTTTTAAACAATTATATTCTTCACCAGCCATTTCGGTCAATGCTGTAGCCTTTCGTGCCTTGCCCACTAATTTCAGAACTCTATGTTTGATCTTGCCAAACATGAAATAAAACCTTCACAAGAAAAATATCTGAGAATATGAAACAATATCGTTCATCGCCTTTTGAATCAAGGAATGTGAGTGGGAATCATTTTCTTTTAAACTGTGTAGCCTTGATATGTATCAGAAGTTTTGAAAACGCTGCTATTCACTATTGTGAACTGGCCAGGAAGGATGGAACTTGGCTCAGCGTCACCATGCTGGTTTGTTTGTGGATGTGGGTGTAGACAGTTTCCCCTCTTCCTAAACAATAAATTCTGCTGTCCCTCAGTTAATGCTACAAATGTATGTTTTTAATAGGGCTCAGTTTAACTGTATGAACCATCTTTAGTGGTACAGTGGTTAGAGCTCCTGCCTTTTTTTTTGGTGGCACGGTGGTAATGCTGTCGCCTCACAGCTAGAAGGTCCTGGGTTCAATTCCCCGTGTTCACCTGGGGTGTCCTCCATAAAAAACCGCACTAAAACCTGACCAATGGTCACAACAAAGAAAACCGGGTCCCCGGGCGCCAGTTGGATGGCAGCCCACCACTCCTGGTCTGCCGTGGAGGAAGGATTTCCAGGATGGGTTAAAAGCAGAGGACAAATTTCACCAACGCATGGCGTGTGTGTGCATGTGCATGTAGTTGTGTGATAAATAAAGGGGATTGTTCCTCTGATTCTTCTTCTTCTTCTTCTGCTTCTTCTTCTTGTTCTTCTAAAATGAAAATAATTCTGCTTTGGAAAGCAGTTTGGTTGGTCATACACTGGATGTCAGGCCAGAGGAGTTTGTGTTGTTGTCATGCTGCAAAAACTTCTAGTAGTTGCACAAAGATAAGCTTCCAAAGTGTTCAGTGCCACAAAAAAAAAAAAAAAACAACTCAACAACTGTGTATTAACATTTAACATTAAGATTTCTTTTAATCTCTTCTCAGGAAAAAAAAAAACATTATCTGTTTGATTTTTCTGTGACCAATTTGATGTGGCTACCCGTGTTGGCTGCTCCGCAGAGATGCCCTCTTTTTTGGGCTCACACTGGTCACAGTTTGAAAGCTCTGCAGATGAGCTTATGCAGATATTTCTATTTTAAGCAAACCCTTTACTGTTGAGCAGATTGGCGGTCTCTGATGAACAGTTTTCTTTGGTCAGAATGTCAGATCTGTTTATGAGCTTTAAGCTAGTTTTTAACTTGTTTCTTCCTGTTTAGTTCATGAGTCACAAGGCCTAATCAGTCAAACCCCATACAGAGTCGAGCACAATCACTCCAATCAGTGTCATGGCCGGTGGGCTGAGTACAAAGAAGAAAGTCAGATCACCACCACCCACTATGGTCACCCTGCCTTGATAGCCTCTGGATAATGGTAAATGGGCATGAGCGTGGTCATCCACATGGTGAGTCAATCTAATAAGCTTTGTAAGTGAGTAGGCAGCAGTCAGGTCATCTCAGCAGGATCTCTCTTCTTTGACTCTACAATCCAGTACAATTTATCTGTGTGTGTCTGTGAGGACACTGACAGCACAGCATCACCTGTTTTGTTAGTGTTAACTGTGCAAGATTAGAAATGGCAAACATCAAAGGCAGGTGAGCGATACAGAGCCACACGCATGGAGGATAAACCTGAGAAAGAGAGGAGAACATGTACTTTAGTGTTGTTTCGTTCATTTGGTCAGCTAAATAAAATTCTTTGAATAAAACAGGCTGCATCCATCATTAGCAGATTTTGTCCTGTATTTTCAAAGATGAAACACTGGAATTGATAACTCAAACTCATCACCAAATAATGAATGCCGCCTTATGCCTTCTCTCCTGCTCTTTTCCTTCTCTTTTTCTCTCCCTACTTACCCACATGTACGAAAATGCACACATGCGTGCATGCTTGCTCATCCCTGTTCTCCAGGACTAATTACTTCAAATGAAAAAAGCCCTCCTTTGGGGCACCAATTTCACCCAGTGTCTGATGAGCAGAAATTACATGTCTAATGGAATGGAATAGTTGTGCAAATTGAAGAAATGAAACACACTTTTTTTTTTTATCTTGATGCAACCTTAAATTAGATTTTAATTTGGACCACACTCACACATAATGGAGTGCAGTAAGCCTTCGCTGGCACCTCTCCTAATTGCCTGTGGCTTTCTTTTTCTGCAGGTCACCTGCTGTATCCATTATCAATTCCACTGACCACCATTTTAAGCAAGATTCCTTGTGAGGCAGGAATGTGGTGTCAAGACAGCTACAGTTAATGTGACGGCTGAACCGCGTTTTGTGTCCAAACGTTATGAAGAAATGGAACCATAAAAAAATCAGCCCTGAAACCCTGTTGCTCTGGAAGAATGGCATGCTGACCAGGCACTTACCTTGCATGGCAGAAATATTCCCTGTTTCTAGAAAAAAAATTGCCAATCAGGTACAATCCCCCAGCATGGTAGAGATATGGTCCTGCTTCTGGTTGACAAACCTTCCTATTTGGTAGCCCTTCATGCCTAAGTATCACCCTGCCTTCTTTTGAAATGACCTGCCAACCAGAGCCATATTGCCCTGCCTTTGGCTAAACCAACAGCCAATTGATTCTCACTCTGTCCTCTCTGGCAATTCGGCAAACTGATTTACTACAGGCAGGGTGAGATCTCCGCCATGCAGGTAGTGTAGCAGCATACCAATACTAGAAAGATATTGTGATGCCATGCAGTGAGTGTGCAGGGCCTGCACACCACAGAAGTGCACTGACTGAACATAAATGACGCGATACACCTCCTTGGCAGAGGTCTACGCTCTACTGAGCCCATTTTGTAGTTTTCTATTTAGTCAAATTACATTTAAAAATGGCAATTAATGAGAACAGGCTCTCTCAACACATACCTCCACACAGACACACAAACACACACACACACACACACACACACACACACACACACACCCCACACGATAGACAAACAGATGCCAGCCAAATCAGCAACCACCCAGTTGAGGGAGTCTTCCCTTCCAGCTATGTTTGAAATCCAAAGAAAATATGATAAAGACTCGAAAGATGCAAAAAGATTGAACAAAGCAGTAGCTGAGTTTATCTGTCTTGATCGGATGCCAATACATACATTTGAGAAATGTGGATTCTGGATTCATGTGCAGCTGTGAGCCAGAAAATATGAAATGCCTGTGAGAAATTATTTCATGTATAATGAAATCTCGAAGCCGTTGAAACCAGGAATGTTATTCAGGCACAGCTCACATGCCAGCCTTTCTACGTTTGTACCACTGATGTCTGGACCAGCAGGGCAACTGATGCTTACATGGCGGTCACAGTCCAGTATATAACTGAATCCTGGGAAACACAGCCCTGGTGTTTAGGGTGTTCAGCTTTATATTCCTGATCGTACAGCAAACAATCTTCATGAAGCCCAGGAGGAGATGGTGTGCAAGAAATGGGGACTGGATCCCAAGCTACACTTGGGATACAGTGTTTTGGCCATAACCTTCATCTGGCTGTTGGCAAGGCTATAGGCCTGGACCATGTCTCAACATGCTTGTCCAGGCTCTGGACAACTTTGTCCGCCTTTTCCAGGTCAAACAAAATGATGAGGAGCTTGAAGGAGAAAGAGAAGACCTTGAAGCTACCTGAGCAAAAGCAAAACAAACTTTGAGGTGGTGGACAGAGTCTGTGCTGTTTAGGCTGAAATTGGAAGAAGTGGCACCTGATGCCTAAAGACTCAGACATAGCAACACTAGAAACTGTTACAGAGGTCCTAAGTCCACTGAGAAGCTTCACAGATGCACTAAGTGAAGAGAAGGACTCCACAATGTTTTCCATGATGCCCCTAAAATGGAAATTATTTTCCTGTCTGACCAGAAAGCTGATGAAGCTCCATG
This sequence comes from Chaetodon trifasciatus, assembly GCA_037975065.1. Taxonomy (NCBI): domain Eukaryota; kingdom Metazoa; phylum Chordata; class Actinopteri; order Chaetodontiformes; family Chaetodontidae; genus Chaetodon; species Chaetodon trifasciatus. The sequence goes on from JBBMOE010000012.1 coordinate 7,978,435, forward strand.
ACAGCCAAAGAAGCAGGTCCAAGCAGCAGCAACAAGAAGATCAAAAAGAGGCAAGGAAAAAGAAAAACTTGTAAAGCCATCTGTCCAACAAAAAGCTTGAAAAGACGAGTCAGGAGGTGGTCTTTCCACATCCCCTGCTGACCAACATACATGTGAATTCTTGCTGAACAAACAAATTAAAGTAATAAGTGCTTCTGAAGACCCACTCACCTGGTGAGGAACCTTGCAGCCACCCTGCCAACTCTTAAACATTTTTTCCAGATGGTACCTGTGCATTCCAGCCTCAAGCTGTGCTTGTGCACATCAGGCATTGTCTACAGTCTTATATGTATTAAGGTGCCCATGTATGATCAGGTGTAAAACCTCTCTGCGCTGGCTGTGCCAGTGTTTACCTATGATGAGAGCTTGTCTTCATGTGGCGCACAGCTCGAAATTACCACTGAGCACTGCACTCAAAGTTAAAGTGATTTCAACTTTGACCTCGATTGCTGCCGACTTTTCAAAGCACAACCAATGAGGTAATGGCTTTATGAGACATAGCCGGAAGAGACACATGCAAACAGGGGACGTACAGAGTGATGAGAGTAATGTCTCATTTATTCTTTGCTGTTTAGGCTATATACCTTTCATGAATGAATCTTCCCCTGTGCTCAACTCATGACTCATGACGCTATTCATGCTACGTTACCTGCAGTCCACAGGAGGCACATGTTACCTCCAGTAACTAATGAGTCAGCAGCTGAGCAGAAAACAGCGCACCTACTGTGTCAAAATAACTGATAGTCACATAGGATCTAATGCTTTTATTGTGAGTAACTATCTGCAGCACCACCCGTGCAGCACACAAACACAAGGCTGCTTTCCCTTTTGGGGGAGGATTGTGTTCAGCTGAGGAATGTTATCTTTGCCTCCTCCATCTGAGCCCATCTGAACATACACATGTCTGAGTTTCAACCAAGAGTGAAAGAAAAAGACAAGATTCAGCTGCTGGAGTTAAAAATAAACAGAAACTGTACTTTCGGGATGAGAGTTGATGAGAGCTGTAGAGGCCGACCTAATGGTCCAGAGGTCACAGTACTTTCTGTGCGTGTGTGTATGTGTGTGTGCGCACATGCATGTGTGTGAGTGAGAGAGAAACAGGAAGAAAGAGACAGGCAGAGTTGATTTGGAAACTCTCAGAGAACTGTGTTGTTTTGGACAAATGTTTACGATATAAAACACGACCAAAGAGAGAGAGAGAGAACGAAATAGAAAATATATATTTGGCCCAAAAATCTGCTGGTTTCATTGAAATACACACTCTCCACAATTTAATACATTAGATTAATCACATTCACACAATGTTGTATGTGTTTCTCAAAAACAGTGAAAGCAGGGATATTAAACATTCATTCATTCATCTCATCTGCTTATCACTATTCATGAAGATGGAGGGCCAGTCCCAGCATACCAACTAAGATTCAACGATAAATGAAAAATGTCTTTATCTCGTCTTATTAGGATTCTGTTGCAGCCCACTATGTGCTGATGTAAAACTGAAAAAAAAGCTTTCATATAATACATGAGGGTATTCTGGCAGCTGTCAAGATATTCCTCTGATAATGTAAGCCAGAGAGACAAGGCAGATGTGTTGAAAGAATTGCAGCAAGAATAGTAACTTTTTACCAGCCCCTGCTCTTTGACTACAGCCAAGGCTTTCACAGCAGCTGAGTCACTGTCCCAACGTCCCTGTGCTCTCCTCTTCCAGCTTAAGAAAGCTGAACTTATCCAGTACCCTGCGTGTGTGGGTGCGAGCACAGTATGTCATGAATAACTTAAAGTGCAGTCTGCAATTATGAAGACAGTCTTGTGCTTTTCATTGTGCGTGCTGCTCAGTACGCTGGATTTTAAAGGAAACCGTAATTGTGAGGTTAAAGTGTTGCCTTCCAGCAGCTTTAAGGCAGGTCAGAGATGGTCACGTCCTTAGTGGGCAGCCATTGTAGGAGGTATATATAATAGAAAAAATGGGATGAAATATCTTGGATGTGGACATAAAAATGGTTAAATTTAAGATTAATTCATTATTTTAACATCATTTTTATGTAATCTTAACAATGTTTCTACTATTTTTGGACAACTCTGTAAACATTAAGTGACTAGACAAGGTTACAAACTGTCAGATCTTTGCATCAATTGTAACTTTGTCACTGAAAACATGACATTAAACACTTGGTGTTAGACCCATAAGTGGCTATTTAAGAGTAAAGTAGAGGAAAGGCTAATGTTTCCTGTTATGTACTATTCATCTCTGTTTGTTATTCATATTTCACAGTAAATTACATAACTGTCTGCATACAATATTACCTCTTCATCCCACAACAAATGACTTTGTGTGAGATAATATTCAAAGCTTAACCCTCAAAATAATTCACCATCACAGAAGGATTTCTCCTGTAATAAGGGATTATACCACAGCTTCCTCCACAGGATTTTTAAAGCCATAAGCTGAAATGGCACAAAGTTCTTCTGAAAAGAAGAATTACTCTGGTGTAATATAAGCATTGGTAGATAGATATTTTACTAGTCCACTACCAGCAATCATCTCATTGCGATTGTCGTTTAGACAGGCAAATAGAGGCATTAATATATTGCTTTGTTTTGAGTTTACATAAGCGGTCCCAACAGAGTTGCGACATTAAAATTGAGTTTTTCTTCAGTTGCTGAAGATTATTCTATGTGGGTTTAAACATGAAAGTTTTATTTCATGATTTACTAACATCACCTGTTAGGCCAATTAACTTGTAGCCCCTCTGCCTGCATCTGCAATTTTCCCAGCACATTGAGGAACTGCTGGCTTTTTCAGAGATACAGCGTTTGCAGAATGAATGCTGCTCTAAACTAGGTGGTCTATGGACAAAAGAAGAAATGCATTACATTTACAGATATAGCGTGGAGTGTGTTGCATGGAGAATTACCTGCAACAAATGAAAGCGCAGGCAGGAGAGGGAGAGATAAAGTGAGTGGGTAAAAATAGAGGAATGTGCCCGCCGTTTGCAGATTTGTTGTGTGAAATAGCTGGCCATTATCTGGACAGCCAGGAAGGTGTAGCACAGTGTGAGGAATGCTAAGGTGTGCGTTGTGGTGCGTAATTAACAGATAAAACTCTTGGTTCATTAAATGCATATGCAGTGTCATGCATTCACTATGCTAGTATTGATCGTCCGGACATCTCTACGCACCTCCCTGCTCACCGGACTTCTGACACACTACATCCATCACAGCACCTACCTCCACCATATTTATAGAATTTTAATTAGCTCTGAGCTCAAGCCAACATCATTAGCTTTTCTCTCTTTTTTTCTCTCAGCAAACAGCCATGCATGGTAATAATGGTGTTCTCAGACAGAAGCAGTGGGTACTTATATCAAGGACACGGCATGAGGGAGAGAGAGAGAGAGAGAGAGCGCAGGACAAAAGGTTGACAGTTTAAAATCACAATGAAAAATGGAAGCAACGGAAGAAAAAACAGCATAACATGTGGAATGCAGGCAGTAATGTCACCTTGGAATAATTTCAGTGTGAATAAATGAGTTGCTCGAACCATTCTTCTGTGATGACAGTATCTTAAAAGAGTCAATACCGTTGAATCTCAAGCAGTTGGTTGACGACCAGACCTTTGTGTAAAAAAAACATCATGTTGGAAATAATATTGATTAATAATTTTACAGAATACATTTTATGAATAGCCAGGAGTACTGGCTGGCAGTCGTATGCCTCCACCATCCAGCCAAGTTGTGTTTACATCCATATCTGTCCAGACTCGTGTGTCGTGAGGAATTTAATAAAAGGTATCAAGTGTCCTTTTTGGCTAAATGGACATAATCACTATGTTGACGTGTTCAATTCTGGTGAGAAAGTGCTGTCTTTGAGACTATTTTCACAGAGGACTGATAGAGAATTTCGCCACATGGTGTAGCGACGTATGGAGGTTGCTGCGAAAGACAGAACAGCAGCACAGACGATCTGTACACTTCGAAAAGTCCAATACAAATACAACAACTTAAATGCACGACAAATGAACATATGTACTGCAGAAACATGCTGCAGAAAGCCCAAACAAATAAATTAGCACCAAACACACTGCAAACAAATGCAGCAGAAAAACTCCATATGCAGTGAACACAACAGAAGTCCTCCTCGTCTCTAGGGGGAGCACTACATGAATAGTTTGATTTTTGACCCAAGAGTCACCAGGCGAGGAGTTGTGGGATTTTTTGAAGCGGAAGGAAAGACTAAGCTAAATGTAAACAAGAGCATGTATCTTTTCATGTCATGTTACATCTTTACTTAAAAAAAACAGTCTCTCATGTGGTCTCTCTCACTCTCTCTAGTCGAAAATCAAGCTCCCCCTAGAGGCCTGGAGAGCCTCTGTTGCATTGATTAGATGTGCAGCATTTTTCTGATGCATTTGTTTGTGTGTTTTAGACTTCGTTTCTGTATTTGCAGCCTGTTTGCTTTTAATGTATCTGTTTAGGATTTCTGCAGCACGTTTTTTTTTTTTTTCAATAGCAGTATGTTTCTGTTGCTGTATTTGTTTTGAATTGTCAGATGTGTTTTTGAATTTGCAAAATAATAGAGCCTGACTGTGACGTCCACTGGTCAAAGACTCACCTGCACAGACAACAAACAATCAAAAACGTGGACACCTGTGTGTATTAATAACTGCTATGTTCCATGTAAACATCACATCCACAAAACAGATGAAAAACTGGATTTGAGTCATGAAAACACCCTCATTGCATAAGTATGTTTTGCCAGATTTGCTCTCAGCTGGGCAGAGAGGCCCTTTTTTAAAAGCCTCCTGTACATTCATCCTGATCTTGTGACTCACAAACCTCTGGTCTGTTTGGGGATAGCATTCACACACGCTTCCACTCACGGACAAACACACGGGCACACTATCACACAACACTCACTTAAGGGTGACCTAATTAAGCCTGAGGGTAGGTGTAATTACATGCAACCTTCATCTGCCCTATTCTCTATTGTTATGGCTACTTGCTGCCTATGGACTGAGTCAGTGTGTGCCTATGCTGCTGTCGCCCCGGGACTTTCCAATGCATTAGCTGTCTGAATCCACAGAGACACAAATATCACGTGTAAAGCTCTAAAGGGATACATGTAGGCTTTCATGCTGCCTTAATATTCCATTTACTATTTCATGGAATTGTATATGAGATCACATTAGAGCCTCTTTGCTTGGTTTGATAATGGCATGTTCTAAAATAAATATTCAGATGAATAATTAAGGTTATGCTGTGTTTTTAGATGACCGACATTTTCAAGTGTGATTATGTAGAAAATGAGATGTGCTCTTCTAATTAAGTACTCTGGATTATTGTATTCGGGTATCTATGAATCATCTATTAATTATCAGTATGATTTTTAAAACACACTTGTGTGCTATCGGAAGGCTGAAAGCAAAAAGCAAGGCCTCACCTATTTTCTGCCAGGAATAATGTCGGCCATTAGTCTCCAAACTATTAATGGAAAAAGGTTTTGCAACAGGTATGTATGTTGTAATGTTAATGGCATGTAATGTTTTCCTCCATATAACCCCATTAGAGGCAGTTTCCAATGTCATTTTGACAATAAACAAGCTTTTCTGGTAACTTTTCAAAATGGTTTTGAAGATATTTTCAGTTTGTAAATTTTTCTGCTAGATTCTATGTACATAATGTACAATGTGAGCCACATTTAGTTTCAGTTACATTGCAGTTAACGTGTACACAGCCATAGTTTTGGCAGTTTAAATTAGCTTCAAAGTGATTTTGTTTTATGGATGTCGGCAAGTACGTAAGTAAAGCTTTATGCAGCACTTTTTCCAAATACGCAGTTGCAAAAGTTATTGTCACACACGAAAAGATAAAAATGAGTGAGTAAATGAGGTAAAAATACAGCACAATATAAAACACAGCACAGACACAGAGAGACGCCAGACAACAAAAACAACGAAATACAGCCCAGAATGGAGATCTATAAAAAGGCTTGCCTATAAAAATGTGTTTTTAGATGCTGCTTGAAACAGATTGAGCAAATCTGATAGGTAGGGGGAGATGATTCCAGAGGGTTGGGGCTAAAACAGCAACGGCGCCATCGCCTTTTGTTCTGCAGTTGGAGTCGGAGATGGAAAAAGTCCTGTCATATCACTGTTATGCTGATGATACACTGATCCATTTTTCTGCTAAACCTCATAACCTGAATCAGCTGTCCTCCCTCCATGATTGCTTAGCTGCCACCGAAGAATGGATGTCTCTTAATTTCCTCCACCTAAATCCTGACAAAAAGAAACTATTTCAATTGGCCTTGATAATTTTTCTTCTGCACTGTAATATCAAACCTACCGCTAAGAATCTTGGTATCGTCCTTGATCAGTATGTGACTTTTGACCAACGTGTTTTCTTCAGATAAGAAATATTGCAATGCATCAGATGCATGTTGTCTCCAACAGATCTTGATCTATTGATTCACACTTTGATTTTCTCCCGCCTTGATTATTATAATTCCCTCTACACGTGTCTCTGCCGACCTGCTCTAAACCGTTTACAGTTAGTTCAGAATGCAGACTGTTAACTAGAACTAGCCGACTTCCCTCCATTCCCGTGAAAATCAGAATAAACTGCAAGATCCTATTGATTACTTGAAGGCTCTGCATGACCTTGCCCCCAGTCACATTTTTGATCTCCTCATCCCGTATTCTACTTCTTGACCACTCCAATTCTCTAATCTCTGCCTTTTATCCGTCCTCTGCTCCAACTGCAAAACAAAAGGCGATGGTGCATTAGCTGTTTTAGCCCCAGCCCTCTGGAATCATCTCCCACCATCTATCAGATTTGCTGGATCTTTGGGTTTGTTGTCTGGTCTGTCTCTCATTGTACCTTGTTTTGTATTGTGCTGTATTTTTACCTTACTTATTTATTCATTTTTATCTTTTCATGTGTGAGAAGTACTTTAAAAAGTGCCATATAAATAAAGCTTTACTTACTTTCCTTTCATGAAAGAAGGTCTAAATCGGGGCTGTGTGATTTATGTCAGTTATGGAGGTCACTGATAAGAAATGTTATCACACGAGTTGTCATCTGTGGCAGCAATTTGCTGTAGGCCCTGTTAGTAATTAATCAGAGGCACCTGGTAATACATTCATTTGATCTCAAAGGGATTCATTGTGCTGGACAGTGACCCCCAAAAGGTCAAATTCCCCTGGTGTTGGTCATGCTTTGAGACATTTTTGCAGGATGTATGGAGGGGCTCCTCCAGTCAATACCAGTTAATCACTATGCACATATTAAATCAGTCAGAGCCGAGATTGAATTTAAATTTGTTTCAGATAGAAAGAAGGAATAGTTTAACTGAGGCAATTCATTGTGCGACAGGAAATGCATCACATTTGATGAGATGACATGGTATGTTAATATTAGGTTAAATATTTTAATGGCATTTCAGTTTTGCCACAGCTGCAGAAAGAATGCCAGCGCTAGACAGCTGGAAATGCTGGAGGACATCCGCAAATTCTGTAAAAACACCGCATGCAGATGGTCCTGAATGGCGACATGTCACACAAATGCGTGGAATTTAAAAAAACACATGCAACAATTCATTCCACATCCTTTGAATTGCCAATGATGGGGCTTTGATTTGACCCCTCGGTGGAGAGGATGAAAGGTTAGAGGAAAGGAATGACTGCCAAATGTACTTGCATTGATTTATCCTCCTCAGTGATTCCTTTACCTGCCACTCACAATAGATGGAGTGATTCCTGGGATGTTGGGGTGGCAATCGATGAGAGCAGAAGAAGAAGAAGAGGTGTTTTGGTGGGTAAAAGAACATGGGAAATATAGGAGCTTCATCCTCATTTAGGCTGACTTTCGCACACAGCGAGCAGGGGAACAGGCGATCGTGCATGTGAGGCAAATAGGTCAAGGTTGCCTGTTTGCTGAATGAGGTTTGCGTTGTGAGCAGATGTTAAAAATGAAACACTACAGTAACATTATGACAGTGCATAAACACTGAGGCCGTGTTCAGACTGACAGACTAACTAACACTGTGACAAACCCACAGCCCTCTCATTCATTTCAATAGGGGATGGATGACCAGGTTATATAGGGCCAAACAAGAGTTTACTGATGCTGTCATGCGGACCTTTATATCACTAAAATCCAACTCGGATCCTTTTTTAGTAGTTGCTTTCTCTGTCATTGTTACGGATTGCTAAAATTTGTGAGGTGGGAGAGCATGATCTTTTTTGGCTTCTGAAAGGGGACATGCAAGAAAAACCACTGGTTGAGATGGAGGATGAAATGATTATGGGTTGTGTTTTATAGTCAACCCAATACCCACAGATACATTTCCACATCATCCCATGTTTTTTAAAGGATTAGTTGATCATTTGGGGTAATATTCATATTCCCTTTCTGGTGGAGACTTAGATGAGAAGATTGATACATTCTCGTATCAGTGTAAAAATGACCATGTGCAGTTTCACGGGCATTAATGTCGTGGACTACTTCTTGGCTCTGAGCATGCATCCCCTGAAGACTCCTAGAAACTGAGCTTTCCAAAACCCTCCAATGACAACGCTGACAAGGAGATGAAGAAGGTGAAGAGATTTAAATGTTTCCCTGCTGTATTGACATTTCAGTGTGAATGGAGAGCTTCATAAAAACAGCCTGAAAACAACAGTGTGGAGGCACAACTTTTTCACATCCGAACAGTGTTTTCAGACTCAGTTAACATAGTTTAAATCCTTGTGTGGGAGTTAGACTTGATCTCCATTTTAAGATTGTATGAGATGTTTACCAAATGCTAACCAATGGATTTTGTAGGCGGATGCTACACTTTTCAATATGGAACACAAGATAAATCTATTATAGTACAGTGTGCTACTGTGATTCATTTTTTGTATTGATTATCTGATTTGCAAACTCAGTTAAATCAGGTTTACAGTGATATCTATCACTCGGCTGCCAATTGTCCGGTACTGCAAGCCAAGTGAACTCAACAGAGCACAGCAGATTTGTGTGATGCTACTTGTTTCGAGCCAGCTGCAAGAGATACGGAGTCAACCTCTGTGTTTTCCACAGTACACATCATCATTTGCTGGCCTATTTGTGCTCTGTTCGCCGTCCACCACCAGTGTTGTTGTGCACCGAGCCTCCTGGAAGGACCATGTTGATCCAAGCCTGACAGCAAATCAATAAAATCTTTTCCCTTAGCATCAGTGTTGGTGGATATAAAAAAAAAAATGTCTTTTGAGCTCAGTCTTAGAACATGAAAGGGATTGACATGTAAGGGGTGTCGGTGTGGTTTAACTTCCCCAGACTTTGGTATAAATAAACAACAAAGTGGTCACAGGGTTTAGTAGGAGATTTGCTGCTGTGCAGTATTGGATTCTTGGCTTCCTCTCTGGATATATTTATTCAAAGATAATGAAGTTCTGTTCTTAAATGCCCTCTTATACATTCAGTCTGTGCATTTTTTACAAATTTTGTAGCACTTGCTGATACAGATCCATGGTGACTTACATACAGCTCGGCTTTACCGTGTGACTTGCAGAATATATGGAAGATAGCAGATATATAAACACATAGCAGAAATTAGCGTTTCCCTAAAAATGGTGGTGTTTACGTTTAGCCCAATAATCCTCATTTATCGTTTTGAATTTGAATGTTTACTTAAAAACTTTCCAAGTACCCTCATCAATATGCAAATTTTTCGTTATGGCCATTGAGCTCAGGGGACTGAGGGGGCCGAGACTTTGGTTGCACGCTTTGCATCTCCAGCTTCAACCTTTAGCTCATCTTGTTTTGACACCTACAGTGTCAAAACATTCCCTGAAGTCAAATGTGCAGCGGGCCAATTAAATTCCTCGCTAAGACTGTGTGGTTATCAGGGCATAACCCCTGCGTGAGACTGCGTTTTATAGTCTGCTGAAGTCTCTCTCTGCCAAGAGACTGGCAGTGAGGCAAAAGCAGCAGCTCACACAGAAGGTGGTCTGATCAGCCTTATAGATCTTCACTACAGGGGTTTCGCACCGTGAGCCAGAGTGAGCCTCCGCCTTTGTGCCGACTTAATGCCCGACATCACTCCCCAAAATCAGCTCACAAACACCCACGTGAAAATTGTCTCACCTTTTTGTGTGTGTGTCAGGCACTCCGTCTCTCTTCTTTAGGCTCTTAATCTACCTGTTTACCCCCTCCCCCCCACCAGCCTGTCTAACCCCGTCTTCTTTTTCTTTCTACTCAGGCAACTTGCTCTCTGCTGATCCTTGCATGTTCAGCTGTTAAATCCTGGCAGTTCGGCTGTTAAATTGTAGCAGCTGGTGAAACATGACAGTAAGATTTTGCAGGGGGCTCACTTTGATTATGAAAACTACAGAGGAAAACACTTTGTCAGGTCCCATTTTTTTCTCTCTCTGTCAGATAAATGTAACGGGGCCACCACTGTGCTAATATGTGGCGCTTCTGACGAGCAACGTCACACTGAGGCTCTTAGTCAGACAGAAACTCTTGTAACAAATGTTCTTTATTCTCTGAAGGCTCACTGGCAACAACAACACCCTTTTGAGGCTGCAGCTATTCTTTGTAATCTTTCTGCTTGCGTCTGTTTTTTATCGCTTTATACTGTACGAGTGTGTTCATTAAACAGATTATGCAGCGCTGTGCTTTGCCATACAGTATTTCAACCTCACGCCAGCTAGACCAAGACAAGCTGTGAATTTCTCTTAGAACATTGTTAAAAGTCTAACCACCTAACCCAGAGTTTGATCTGTAGTGTGAGCCTCAACTGGATGATCACTAATGAACGGGAGCTGTACTTTGTGATTTCTGTGTGTACTTCGTCTGCTGCTGCACCCTGACCTCGAGTTTATTGCACTTCAGTACTTCTTCTTTTTCGAGACAAACAAATCTCAACCACATTCCTAAACAGCCTGTTGATGCGGTTCAGAGGTGCGACTATGGAGATGAACGGCCCCGGCAGTGGTCAACCTCAGCCATTTATTCCATACAGTAATGAGTCTGAGGCTTTTCCTTCGCCTGGCTGTTACTGCGGTGGACGCTAGATGGTGAAAAACAAGCTTGACGAGTGCAGCAGCGTGGTCCAATATTACATTCTCATTAGAATGAAAATGAAAGTCAAGCTTTCATTCTGCCATGTTGCTGCCTTCTTATTTGTTTTGCCATTAGCTGTTTGAAGGGATAAAGGAGTCAACGCAGTCATATTAACTGCAATTTCAACAATTTACCAGTAAGTTTTGCCTCTCATTTGTATGCACGTCACTGCTCCTAAATTCAGTAATCAGATTACAGTTACTTATCAAGCAGTTATGCTTGACAATTAACTGCAGTTGCAAGCAGTTAGTTGCTTGCATTACATAAGTTCAGTTGTCAAAAAAATAAATCATCAAATGTGCCTTTTCATCCACGCTTGCACAACAGTTGCCTGACCTCTCGCAGCTTTGGCTAGAGTTCATTTCCCTATAATAAAGACTATATTGTCCATGAAATTCAACAGCTACGCCACCTGGTGTGCCCACGGAGCGCCAGCCTGGGCGGTCTTGTGCTGACTCCTCCACTTTCCTTTAGTGACAAACATGTATTGATATGTTGTTTTGAGGGAATTAATATTTGTACTAGGCAGTATTAGGAAGGACAATCTCTTTTATAGTGTTTTATTATATTGATATTCATTCTTAGGGAGTTCTAGTCTACTGCCAGCGCCGGCTCAATTCTCCTCTGCATGCACTTGAGCCTTGTTCTCACCACTTTCTGGGCTGGTTTTCACAAATTTTGCGAAATCACTTTATCAAAGAGCTGCTTAACTGGCAATTACATGACAATGCATCTCAGGTGATGCTGTGGAATAACGCAAAAGTAATATACCGGTAGTGTAACAAATGGCTTTCCGCAGAATGTAAGTGAGTATAGTAATGCATTGCTTTAAAAAAAAAAAAAAAAAAAGTAATGAGTAATGTGTAATACATTGCTTTTTTCTGAGTAATGACACCAGCAGTGCTCATGTCCTTGTGTCCAGTGACTGATAAAAAAAGCCTCATCATTTAAATCCAGGAGGAATAATGACATATTTATACAGACAGTGTTTGCTAGGGTCAGTCCACTCATTAACCTTTCGGAGGTACAATATCACTGATCTATGAGATGACGTTAAGATGTCAGTGCATATAAACTCAAAACCACAAAATCCTGATTTTAGAAAGCAGTTAATCAGATGAAAAATCATAAAAATCCAAACTGTATCTGCATCCCACAAAGCAAATATCAGGAAAATAGATGACATAAATGACAAATTGATATTTAGATCACAGGCGGGTATTCTACAGTTAATAATTATTGATTTAATTGAATGGGTTAATTTAGCATTTACACACATTTTCTTTCTTCTGTTTATCACTTGAATCCTTTCCACTAATTAAGACCCAGATGTCTCACTGAGGCTTTCCGCTGCTAAACAGATTTATCTAATTAATCTGTAAGCTGCACATTTCAATCGGGTGTGAAAGATGTGGACAGCAAGTCGAGGAAGAAACACAATACCTCAAACGAGCAAAAGTAATTTAAGCTCCTGTGTACGTAGTGTAGGTGCAATACATTCTGCCAGATGGTAAGGAGTAGGTGTTATGATGACAGTACAACCACACATATCATATGAATTTGTAAAATCTGTCACCCTTTTTCTCCTAATTACATTCTATCTGTAATCCCATGTAATATTAGTGGAAAATAGCTTTGAAATTAAATTCTACTCCTTGTTACCTAGTGTTTGGTTAGTGTAAATAAAACAGCAACAGAAGCACAACATATTCCTTTGAACTGGGATTTAATTGTGGTGAAAGTGTAAGATAAAAGTCCGTTTTAAAAGGAAGCTACCATTACTGTTGGCAGTTCCACCCACCGCATCAGAACACCATCCTAAAGAGGTGGTGGCCCCTTCCTGTCTCATTTTAGTCATGAGCACGGAGGTCCAATGAGAACCTTGATCCTGTTGGATCAGTGACACCAAGTATCAGTTAAGGTGACTTGAGAGCATGTGATAACTGCACAGCCTGGCATGTGCCACATCAAAGAACAACGAGGCTCCCGCCACAGATTGTCACATCGCTTTAACGAGACTGTCGTGACTTCACAGCTTAATTGAAGTGATTTCAGGTGTTTGGTTCCACATGTGACGGACAGGGAAAGTGTCTTGACTGAAATCAGCCGCCCTCCATTAAAATCCGCCCCCCCACCACCACCAACCGGGCCCAGCCACCTCCACGGCCTGTGTTAAACTCAGATAAGAGGTAAGTGTGACACCTAGTGTCACTGGCAGTAATGACATCTTGTATTTTTAGAATCCTTTCATGAGGAAATCGGCGATGAATCCTACATGATTAGTAACATGAGAATCATTTTAAACAATGCATAATTGCTGTTGCTTTCATGGATACATCATAGTAATTTGAACGGGGCCTGTTGCATGCAGATACACACGCATCCACTGATTAAATTATTCACAAACCAGCCTCACTTCCATATATACATGACCTGGTTTGTGCTTTCCCAAGACACACTCTGAAGAAATTACTTTGTCATGAGCATTGATAGCAACTAAAATATCTCACACATGTGGTTTAAAAACTATAAATCCTGGGGCCAGAGTCAACAGGGGGTTAAGAAGTTTCTGCGCTCCACGTTCTTGGCAGCTGAAGACAACACTCCATATTGAACTCAGATGGAGCCAAGTGTCCTCAGACTCTCCGGTGGAGGGTGAAAACACCCTATCTGGAGAGATTGTTTTCACAGTATGCCGAAAACTAATTACAAGCAATAAATTAATTTCACGCCACTGCTGTAGAATTAATTGCATCTTTACAGAAGTGACTGGAAGTGATGGCTCAAGCAGCTCTGATAAGGGTGGACACACAAAGTGGTCTATTGAATTATGTGGCTTATCAGTGCCATTACTTTGCATAAGGATGCACTTGATTATCCTTAAAGAAGTTATCTAAAACTCTTGTATGTTGTCGTTTTAATTGCTGCTAAGGTATTTTTGTCATTCAGCTCCCATGGCGAGCACACGCCATATGTTAGGACAGCTGAGCGTGCTGTTTTGCGCAGTGCGCCTTTACAGGAATGCTTCTTTTGCACGATGCAACTTGGTGTTTGAATGAAAATGTCGGATGACAGAGCGAGGCCAAACAAGGCATATTATCATATGAGATCTGCTATTGTCAAAGCCTTTTCCTCCCCGGCCCTCAGTTTGGATTTCCATGATACATTTCACACCCTTTCAATTGTAAGCATCTATAAATGAACTGTGAGTCAAGTGATTTTTGCTGCTCAAGCGTTATTCACTCCTAGGTCTCAATGCTGTGTCATCACTGTGACCAGTTTGTTAGTCAGAGATCCCTGACAGCACAACAGAGAGCTTGAACCCTCATAACCACAACATGCTAAATATCTGGCCCGTGGTAATGCGGTGCATGAAATTATTCAGAAAAGCTGTTTTCCCAAAGAATTGGAATCATGAAATGTCCAGCTTTTCACTGCACATTTCTAGAATACCCTTCATTCACAAAAGCTTTTATTTCTGCAGAGAATAGTAATTAAAAAAGAAAAAAAAGGGACTGTTTGTTGGTAAAGTAGGGGTAATGGAGGGGCTGTGTGCTTGGAGTGCCTTCTTTAGATATTTGGGTTAACTGCTTATTTTCATTATTTTGAGTTAAGTGACTTTTCAAGATTGTCCTAATTGGCCCCAGTGGGATTTTGAGCAAAAACCTTTGATGTTCACATCTCATTCACATCCTCCCGTAACTGTGACAGCGTTATTGTAATCTGTGCAGATAATGTTGTTGTATTTTTAACAAGATTGCGGTGTTTGATCGTAGCGAGAGACCAATTTCATTCCAAGATTTAATTTCCCCCTTTTTTTCCCTGCTCTCTGCTGTCATCTTTGATACTCATCAGCACAATCACATGACAGATAGTCCTTTCTAGATCCTGTAATTATATTTCCAGCTTCCACATTTGTAATTCATCACACTGACGCATGATCCGCATGTCATCTAAACAAGAAATCGTGAATTGTTTACGGGCACCATTGCTTTTTTTTATATTATCTATAAATTAATAATCCATAGTGGGCCTGAGGGTAATGAGATCAACTCATGGCGGATTTCAATTTGGGTTTCAATATATTTGTTATACTGGTTTATTTATTTATGGAGGTCTGTGCATAATGTAGCTAAGCTTGTTATCTACAGAATCTCTCCATTGTAAATATCTTATCAATAATTAATATAAAGTGACACTGATTGGACCCTGCAGTGAAATTCACTGGGAAATCTGTTCCAGTGATGACGGCTACTGAGATACTTTACTGTTCAGAAAATAAACAGGTTCAAAATTGTGTTGTCGCTAAACTTTGGGGCAACTGTTGGCATGGAGAAAATTGGATAATTACAAGAAAGGCACAGTGGTACTTTGTGTTAATGTGCACCAACTTGATCTGAAAAACGCTGCAGGTAAACATTCTACACCAGGAGGTGTAACACTGTGTCCTTCCTATTGTGCAAGCTCAGTGCCACACCCAGTAAATCATTCACCACAGCACACACACAGACACTGAGCACAGTGAGCAACTGTTCACTGCACCAATGTTCTGTTTTCTTGCTCTGCCAAAGCACAAAGCCAAAAGAGTATGAGAAGTTTTTTTAATGTGTATAAAAATCACACTGTAGTATGAGATCTGATCTGTAAGCAGCATTTGTTGATGTGGTGTGATGAGTTAGTCAGCCTCAAAATGCTTAGAATCTGTTCAACAACACATTTATTTCATAAATCTTATTTCCATTAAATTAAGCTCAGACTTGTATAAAACTACATCTGCTTACTTTAACACGTTCATCAAGAGAAACATCTTTGAACAACCAGGCAAATTTACAACTCAAACAACTTTAATATACACACGTGAGAATTCAGATTCCCTTTCATGAACAAGCACAAGGACATTTCTCTGATCTGCTAAGCTTTTCTTTTGTCTGGTCAGTCGTATTCAGACGGTTGCAGGCGGTGGCGGTTACACGTCACTCCTCCCTTTCACACCCTTGTGCTGACTTTGACAGGATTACTTTAAGAATGTTGTAACAACCTCAGTGATACAGAGGGCTGAAACTACGCCCAGTCAACGGTCAAGAGCCGCACTGTGCTTTGTTTGCACAGATGTTTACTGTGTGATGTGGAAAACTTGTGGAAGACGCGCAACATTATTGTTTAAAAGCGATAAATAATTATCAACATGTAATTTGAAAGCAAGTATTTACACCTGAAATACTGAAAAAGGCAGTATTAGTATTCCTATTTAGATATTTTGTTTTATTTTTCTTTAAAAAATATATAAAAACTAAACAAACATTTTAAATTGAGCCACACAAAACTGTCATTTCCTGTGAATAGAAGAAGATTACCAACAATGACCAAAATATCCGAAGTGGTTACTAATTGATAGAAAGCCCCGCAGCCCTTTACTGCACATTTCAATACAACTACCATTATGAACCTGCAAACCCCCCCCCTCCCGCCACCCTCCAAAAGTAGGAATGGGTCTCGCTGATGGGTGGATAAATGGAAAACCAAGACTCTGAATACAAAAAACATGCAACACACAACATAAAGTATGTACAACTAAATGCATCTGCATAGTTTTCAGTGCAAAAGACTTTTTACCAAAAGAGAAAAAAAAAAAACTAACAACAAAAAGCAAAAGTAGAGCTGTGTGCACACACTGTGGCCACCTGCTTGTATTTTTTCTCATTCATGTTCAGGGGCATGCCAAGCATTCAAATCCCAGACCTCTCCACATCCTGGACAGTGAAAAGTAAACACCATTCTTTTACAGTTTCATTGTTCATGTCTTTCTGCAGACGTGTGCCAGATTTCTGAACTTTGGTCCCAGTGTGTTTAGGAAGCTGAGGTCATTGTTGTCGCCATAGTCACTGCAGCATCCGATGGAGCCAGCGACAGAGCCCGCCCCCTCAAACCCATAGGCGTGGATGATGTCATCTGCGTAGCGCCCGTCCTCCTCTGCTCCCATGAAGGCCAGCTTCTGCGAGACAAAATGGAAGGGAGAGGAAGCGGGTTATTACTCAGGGCGGAGTACAGTACGCCTGAGCTGTAGGAGGGGAGATACTACCAATAGCACGAGGCTGCTCAGGATATGACTGGCAGTCAGATATTACACAGCGAACAAACAACTCAACAAAGTTAGAGACATAATATTTCCCACCAAGAAGCTGAGAAATATTAAAGTTTACAGAGGATACCATCACGGCTTAGAGGACGAGATTATATTGCACATGAGAGCTACCCAAGTTTTTACAGATAACAAAGACGTTATTAAACCTCTGAGAATGAAAGGTGTACACATCTGGACATCTTTCACTCTGCTACACTTTCCCTCCACTTGGACACATTTTGGTTCTTCTATATACATTCAAAAATCTTCTCATACTTTTAACTTTAAAACAACATTACCTGCTGTAGATAGCGGCCATTTGTTTGCCAGTTGTGAAGAAGAGCGGAGTCCTGGGCGAGGTACCTGCTGTCAAAGTCCATGCCGCTACCAACAAGTTGACCATTAAACTGCTGAGCGCCATACTGGCTGTCATACTGGCCAGAATAGTACTCTTGCATATCACTGGTGACAACGCCGGACTTGTATATCCCGTTCTCATGTGCGCTTTGGACTCCGATCGTGCTGCCGCTCTTGTTCCCCGGCCACCCTGGACTCATCATGGAGCCCTTCACTGAGCCCTTCACTGCTTGTTCAGTCCCAGAAATGGGAACAGTGATGAGACTTGAATCCTGTCAAGGAAGATGACAAAACAAAAAAATCAAGCATTAATTAAATAAATGAAGCAAAACTGGGGGTAAAAAAGGATAAAAACAAAGTTTCTCTACAAGGGTTATTACAAGCCTTGCAATGCTTTTATTATTATGTCCTTACCACTTCTTCCCCGGGGGCCTCAGTGTTTGATTTGAGCAGGATTCCACCACTATCTCCCGCATCAATTTCCATCTTCTCTCTCTTTGTCACACAGAAAAAGACGAGCAGTAGGCCTGCAATAACAAAGCAAGCATGTTAGAAATGAGCGGCAAGAAGTGCATTTTATAACAAACAGTGTTTCATGTGAGGTAGGCGTTACAAGTGTGAGCATAATGACATGACACTTTATAATACCGCCACGTATCATTGCTCAGTACCAGATAAACAATGCATAATTCAGTGACAGAACCTCTAACTTTCTACCACTCCTCTTGTGCTTTCACACATGCATTAGCACAAAATTCCTGTTTCACTGTCTACACAGTGTAGCCTACACAATTCTGCTTGCAAGAGTATAGCAGTGGGGGACTCACAGAGCAGTAGGAGGAGGGCCAGAGGCAACAGCATAGCCAGTAAAGCTAGTGCCCCCAATGACACAGAGCTCTGCTTGGCCAAGCAGGCTCCGTTCCTGCACTGGCAGATCCTCACTTTCACCGTCTGTTTTCTACCAAAGCCCTGCAGATCTGTAGCTTCGATGGGAACATTGTGTATCCCCGTAGGAAGCACTTTGATCTGCTTCAACGTAGCTGTTGTGTCTGAGGAGGAAACACATGTGGAAAGAGTATGAAGAGACGTGCGGTTCACAGAGAAACAGCTATAAACGTGTGAAGTGAATTTCTCAGGACAGAGGGTTCATTTTGATGCTTTTAACAAATACTTCATACAAAAATCAAAAGGCACAATACATAAAAATCTTGCCCCTGCAGCAAAATCTGTGTCAAAAATCAACTTGTGCATGTTGTATGTCCCAAACCGGCCAATGTTATCGCCCAATATCAGCTTCTAACTGATTCTATTAGCACATATGTCACCTCAAAAGTAACCTGCAGCACAGAAGATATGTTTGCAGCTCTTTAGAAACAGTGTCAGCATTGCATAGTTTGTCCACCAGGGAGCACAAGTTTATGTTTTATCCCAAAGTGCTACAGCATTAAACTGCCGCTTAGACATTTCTGCATCAAAGCAAATGATCCAGTAACGTCACATATATGACTAACAAGAGTCATTCTGCTGCATGACAAGTGCTTTTACTTTTGAAAGTCAAACCTCACTTTGCCTGCAAGACTTCTGCTCTTTTCACTGACGTCAGAGTTTGAATGCAGGATTTTGATCTATGATTTTGACAGTGTGGTTTTGCTACTATTACTTGAATAAATGATCTGGATTCTTCTTCCACCGCAGTTGGTTTCAGCCTCAGAAAATCATTATCAGTTGAGCTGTAAACAATCTAATGTCTGCCTCTGGCTTGCTCGCTGGCCAGGAATGTTTCTCTTAGATTTTGCAACAGGGGTTTGTTTTTATAGCTTTCACACACACAAACACACAAAAAGCCTTGGATTATGCTGTGTGAGTAGTTTGAACATTTCAAACAGAGCTTTTACAGTCTCAATAATGTTTTGCTGTCGTTAAACGCGTCTCCAGTCAACTACAGTCACCAATCCAGGCTACATGGTGTGAGTGGCTGATGTAGAAAAAAAGTATTCATCCAAACATTTTCTCCATCAAACATTTATAGTCGTTTTTGCATTAAAAAAAAAAAAAAATACAACCACCTACCATTGTATCTTGTCACAGACCATTTGCCATCGTGATCATGTGGCAAACTAAAGCTGAAGGGGGCAGAAAAGGGAGCCTGGTCGTTGTCTTCAGCCACAACCAGCACAGAGCCGAGCTCTCCCTCCTTCTCACACAGCACCAGCTCGCTGGTGGGGACCGTTGGCACGTTGTCGTTGACATCCTCCACAATAATGAGGACTGTTCCCGTGCCTGTCTTGGAGCCTGAAATACATTTGTATTTCATTAGTACTGGTGTAAGGCAAATGAGGGCATGTCAGCAGTGAGGAAAAACAAGGCAGACATAGTTGCGTTCTGACATCTGTTAACTGGAAAATGCTGACATGTATCTGGGATAAGAGACTGCATCTCGCCAGGCTCCAAGTGATGTGTTTGTGCCTGGATCACAGTTGTTTTGGAGCAATCGGCGTCTTAGGAGGAACTACAGGTGTGGTTTACGTGTGATGACAGCGAGGGAAGCGAACGTTGGTCCAAGAACAACAACTGCAGCTCATGAAGAGGTTAGCGTTGATGCTGCAACAGCATCAGTTACACCAGAACTCTCCCAGCTGGCTTCGCCAAGAGTCTTACTGCGTCATGAGGATCGCTGATCTGATTGGCTGAAGTTAGCTGGTGACAGACAGATCGTTATCTGCCAAGTAGGGCAGCACCGAATACCATTTGAAGCCTCTATTGAGGTTTTCTAAGGAAGCTTTTTTAGGAAGCTAAAGTAAAAATCCTTCAACAAAATCCTCAATTTGAATAAAGTGACCGGATCATCTCATTAAATTAGTCGTTTTTACTTTTTAATTACATTTGTGTCATCAACATAAACGCACGTAGGCAGCAGACTAATGCAATAAAGGCATAAAATAATGATGAAATAATAATCACGGGCTTAGATTTATTGCAGCTAGACCACTCCGTAAACACAAGTGGGTGCGTGTGTCCCTTTGTGTGCAGCAAGCAGAGAAAATGTTTTCGAAAGGCCAAACAGTAACAAATATGAAAGGAGGCAGAATATTCCGTGAGATAAAAGCATGCTGTGAATGTTTTTTCAATAAATTTTGGACTTTACAACACTCTGGAATTACTGGAAATTGGATCACACCAGTTGGAGACAATCCCACGCAGCCACCGCTGGAATCCAACTGGACAAAAAGTAGAATACTAATAATATTAGTGTTGTCCAATGTTTAACTGTGCAGGAATACTAGGTTTTTTTCAAAGCTCCTGCACTTTTCCAAACAGTTTCCAAGGACAACCTCCCAGATGCTTGTGCATAACAAATCATCTGAGGCACCACATTACCGGGTAACTATGAGTCATTGCACACGACTTGTCACATCACATCCTGTCAACAGGTGAGACGAAGCCAGAACATAGCTGGCTGTTTTGTTCAGGCAGATACTGGTGAGGGTGGAGCAGGGGTTTTCAATAACCTAACAATACTACAGAGACGTGACTGTGACAAACGTGCTGTGTGTGGTGATGTGATACGAAGACTAGAAGCCTCTAAAACCAGTTTTCTTGGTGACAGCATGATGGACATTTGCCAAATGTGACAGAGACAGTGAGTTTTTAAAACAGGTAACAGACATTGAGTATTAGCGCCGCAGCACAGTGTCAAAGCCTGTGATTCCTTTATCACTCAAGTGGTTGTAAGGTTCAGCAGAATTGTGGAAGCACAGGAGATGTACTTGACCATATGTTACTACCTGAGCAACATAAGCACATTTTTTTGTGATTATAATAACAGCTTGAGTTCTGTGTGGAGTCGTATGCAAAAGAAGTCATGGAAAGGGGAACATACAGCATTTACAAGCAACTTACTCGCATCAACAGCCTTCACCGTGATGTTGTAAATTCCATCGTGGACAAACTCTGACTCTCTGTCAATTGTGTTGGCGACTTTCAGCTCTCCAGTATTCCTGTCAACACTAATCCAGGAGGCTGGGTCTGTGACCTTGTAGTAACTGAGAGACAGAGGAGAAAAAGTACTTGTGTATTAGCAGCACATTCTTTAATTCAGCAGTGAAAGTCTGCCCTCCAGTGTTTACGAGAAGCAACAGTAACTTGATTTGGGGTCTCGGGGACCAGCTTCAGTTGTGTCTGCCATACTGCACCACGTGAAAGTTCATTTCTTGAAGACAAATATCAAAGGAAGATGGCTCACTTGATGCCTTCGCTGCTGTCGGTCTCTGGATCTACTGCTGTGTAAGTTCCAATCAGGGTGCCGTTTGGTACGTTCTCTTTGACAGTGAAGCGGACGGTCTGAGCTGCGAACTGTGGACCCTCATCGACATTGGTGACAGCGACGTCCACAGGGATGGACACATACTGGGCCTGCGTGCCTTTCAGGTCAGCTTCATTACGTGCCACAATCTCAAGCTTTATGTTTTTGGTCTTCTCATAATCTATGGGCTGGAGAAACAAATCTGTTTTCAGTGATTTTTCATAATATGTAAGTCTCTCGTGTTAAATAGGTGTACTACTATTAATTTCACCATAATCCAATGAAATACTACCTTTGTGACATACAGAAGCCCCTCGTTCGTTTTGGGGTCTGTATCGATTCTGAAATTCCCGTTTTCATTCCCCTTGGCGATGACGAATTTGGAAACCCAGTTTGGCGTGTTTACCAAATCCTTATCCTCAACAGGGATCCGAAGGATAAGTTTGTCCTTTTCATTCTCGGTGACAGAGACTTTGTACTAAAGGAAACAAAAGAGAGAAAAATTTAAACAGGTCGAACTCACACACTGCTTTTACAGCCTGTGCAGTGATCACAAAGGCTTCACATAAAAAGACAGATGTGTCGGTGTGGGCACCTACAGCTGTTTTTGTGAAAGTCGGGGGGTTGTCATTGATGTCAGTCAGAGAAATGGTTGCTGTTCCGGTGTTGGAGAGACCACTTTGTGCACCATCTATATCTTTGATTTGTATGACGATCATGTGCTTGTCTTTTACCTAAAGGAAATAAATGATAGAAGAAAAAGGTAAGTGTTAAGCTAATTTTCATTGGGACTTAAGAGTTAATTATTAATACAATGGTGCCGGTGCCCACCTCTCTGTCCAGCGAGCTACTTGCGCCTACTGTGGTGAGGACACCCGTTTCCGGGTTGATGGCAAACAGGTCTGATCCAGTCAGGAGACTGTACTTGATCTTGACATGGAGGGTTCCTTCCTCGTCTCTGTCTGTAGCATTCACCTTCCCCACCACTGTACCTGTGGCATAAACGTGATCACAGAGTTTATCATCACCTGCACAGGAGGCCAAACACCGCAGGATTTCTGGTATATATTTCATAGTCCTCACCTGGATCGGACTGCTCGGGCACAGAGAACTGCAGCGACCCCTTGAACGTCGGCGCGTTGTCGTTCACATCATCTACGATGACTTTGAACGGCAGAGGGTCGTCCGTCGGCAGATTTGTATTAACATCGAATACACTTGTCGTTAACTGTGAGGGAAAAAAAGGCAGTTTAAGGTTAACACACTCAAAAATACAAAGGAGTGCAAAGAATATCATGTGGTTTCATCTATCTTCAATGTCAGATTAGTACTCTAAAAGTTATTCAACTAGTAACCACTAGGGCTACTGAACTTTTCCATCGCTTTATAGCATTTTATTAACCAAACGAGAAACCGGTTCTGTGAGAAACAATGGTCAGGTTTATCGATGAGGAGAATAATCACTGGTTGCAGCCCTATTTCACCCTCACCCCAAATACTGGGAACTCCTCACGATCAATTGGCCCGTGCACAGTCAACATCCCAGTGTCCCGGTTCAGAGAGAACAATCCAACCGGATACTGATCGAAGCCTGGTCCACTCAGGGTGTAGTACACTTTGTGCAAGGCTTCCGAGTCTGATACAATCTACAAAAGAAACCCAATACTTCAAACATTTACAGGTAATAATAATACATAGAACAGGGAGACAATTAATGTAAAATTCAATGGAGATAAACCCATTTGATGAAAATAAGGATCAGAATAGAGAGAATGCATCACATACAAGTAAACACAGTTCAGCACAGATTCATTCATTCATAAACCATCTTTCAAAGTAAACTTACAATACTTTAAAATGGTTATAGAAAATTCTCTTAATGAAGGTGTAAACACACCAAAAGGATTAATCACTGCTTAAAATCAGCCAAAAGTCATCATGAATGGGTGTGTCTGGGCATGAGAATAAGATAATTTGGAAAGAGAAATGAGGCAGAAAAGAAAGGCAGGAGGAAAATGAGCAAGTAAAGACCTTAAACACACCACAATGCTTAAGTTTCAATCCTAAGATTACCGTTTCGATGTCTTTTGGATAAGGTCCAGAATCATTCTCTAGTATGTGGAAGTCTGGGGGACTCCAGCGTCTCTTGGTGCGCTTCAGGACTTCTTGGCCTGTGTGCTGTGACATGCAGGCAGGTCAGGAGTGCTTCACAGAGAGGCGCATTTACATTCCGACTTATTTTCGGACAAAACCAGGCACCAGCTTACCTCTCTTCCCTGCGTTGCTCTGCGGACGAGGTGGACTTCCATCTCACCTTCCACGCCGCTTTCTCCCACAGCCTGCACAGAAAATGTCCGCCCGTCTGCTGCCACCTGCACCGGCGTCAGAGCCACCACTTCTCCGGTCCTCCTGACCTCGAAGAGCGGGTCCGACACGACCAAGCGAACTGATTTACAGCCGATAACTTCAGCGGAGAGGGAAAGGTGAAGTGAGGTTACAAAAAAAATAAATAAACAAACAAAAAAATGGAAACCATGGAGTGGAAAAAAGAAAAAGAGGATAGGAATAAAGAGGGAAATACCTTTAATGACTTGGCCCCCAGCCGGAATAGTTTGCGGCACATTCACGGACGAAGTGTTCACTTGGAAACAGGAATCCACACGGGACAAGACCTGAAGCAGAGGGTCGAGTTTCACACAAGCTTCTCACACAACAGACAGGTAACATTCATGAAAAGTGAACCTTTAACTACATTATAACAACATTCCTCTTCAGTGTCGACGAACGTTAGAAGGAGAAATCTTTGACATTTGCATCGATAAAGACTTTTATTAGGGGACTGGAATAAAAGCGGAGGCACTTACCGACAACAGGTAGATGCTGATAATTAAAACATTCGCCATTTTTCACACACTTTGTGACCAGACGTCGTCCAGGTCGGCTGGAGGAAGTTGATCACCACCGACGTTGAATCGACCACAGGCTGACTGACGAGCGTGAAAAGCGCCGAAGCAGAAACTCGTCTACTCCCACACTTGCGCCTTCTACGGAGACAGGTCGACTTTATTCTGCTATCTGCCGCTGTCGACGCTGAATCAATAGGCTGACACACCTTGACAGCCCGCCCCACCCAGCCTGTGGGAGCCTGCCTGGTCGGATTCAGCAGGAGAGGCACCTCAGGGCTTTACGTCCTGTTGCTGACTCCCTTAAACTTTGCAAACATATATATATTTTCCTCCAGCAGGGGGAACCATTGCTTGAATATTCTTGCAGTTAAATCAACTGTAGGCTGTTGCAAAGCATCAAAACAAAGCTACACACCATATAATTTAGTTGAGTTGTTGTTGCGCCAGATGAGTTGCAAATGCCTCCAAATGCACTGCAATGTCTTCCATGTGTGTTATATTGGTTTGCATTCATGCCGAGCAGGTGTGTGAGCCACGGAGGAAAAGTTAAAGTGTCTATGTGTTAGAAAGATTTTGGCAATATTCTTTTGATAATGACTGTTTGTCCACTTGTTTTTCAAGAGTATCTGGTCTGAGAGACCTCTCCCAGGTCTACGCAGGAAACTGACCCCTGCATGCCCCTCCTCTGTCCTCTTGCAGCTCCACTGAAGCATTCTGGTAAGAGGAACAGAATTGGGCTCTTCACTCAACACCGCAGGAATGTGTGCTGAGTGGAGCCTGGTGTGGGGGAGGCTCTGTTCCCACAGCGAAGCACTGACTATCTCTATAAACTGCTGATAAAAAGTGAGAGCTGGCAGGGCCAGCAGCAATAGGCCAGTGTCCTTTAAAACATGTCCCACTCAGATCTGCAGTAATGCGGGCAGACCCTGTTTAAAAGTGCACTTGGGAAGTGAGACTATGTGGGGCTGCGACAGGAAAGGTGAGAGAAATGTCAGGAAGGCTGTGAGTCATGGGCGTGGACATAATGAAAGGGCTCGAGGCTTACAGTCTTACGAGTAAATGTAAAACAGACTGAGTGAAATACCCTGCTGTCACTCCCAAGCTAAAATGAAAGTGAATTATCTCTGGCTTCATTGTGTGTACAGACCACACAATAAAAGTATGAACAGATAAGTCCGTTATGTTTGTGCTTGCTCTATTGGTGACACATTGTCTGACCTCTGTCTCCCACACTGTTCACTCACTGTGAGGCTTCTGCAAAATGAGCCACAACGAGGTGCTTTAGGTTCTGTAAATAAAGCCTGACTTAATGACTTTTTCTGAGGCTGGAAGAAAAGAAAGCCTACGGTGACTCAAGATGACTCTTGAGCCATAACTTTACAGGAATTATGCACAAAATGTCTTTACGTCTTTATATGACTTCATCCAATTAATTCCGAACTGGATTGTGGTGCTGTCACAGGGCGTGCTGTCTGGTATTGTTACCATCTTCCCAGGTGTTACACCGGATGAATCAATACACTGTTGCGAAAATCTGATTTGGAACAAATGGCCTGCGTGATGACACCAAACACTATGTGCTGCCAGGGTGCAGCGTGAATGCCAGAAGGCTCACAACAGTTGTTTACAGGTAGCACATTTCATAGGTGCAGCAGACAGAGAGTTGGCATTGCTCCGTTTGGAACAGCTGCACGTGTGTCCCTGAGGTAAGAAAGTTTTCTGAGCCCGCCTTGTGTGACTCCTCCACCCTGCTCTCCACTCCCGTTGGGTGAGTGCCAGCTGAGGGCAGGGTGGAGCAGCCACACCATGTGCGATGCTTCGTATTTGGGTGAGACAAAATGCTGAGTGGTGGTTTTTTTTCCCTACGTAGAATGACGTCACTGATAAGTATGTGATTATTAGTGTCTGACTACTTGCAGTAGTGATCACATCAAAGTGCATGACATCAAATATTACGAAATATACAGTTCTCAGTAAAGCTACCTGTGTATTAGAGACAGGCACACCTATCTGAAACAGTTTACCACAACAGCGGAAATAAATCCTACCTTAATATGTGTATTTGAAACTGTTTTAGCCAGTGTTGACTCAGCTTCATGGTCATTTTTGCTATTGAATTGTGCTGTGATATACTGAGAGGTGTTTCTATGTGTTTAGCCCCAGAGATGTAAATGCACTGAATGAGATAAAGCCTCCAAAACGACCATAAAGTTGAACCAGCGCCTCTCTGCAAGGGTCCTGACAAAAACTTAGAAACCTCATGAAGCTAGGTGCAAGTGGAAACAAAGCCAGAAATACTCACAAATACACAATATATTCTTACTACATTAGTTTTTAATTCAGATCTCAAGTGTACCTTAAGTTATACCATTGCAACTAATACCTGAAAAAATTATCCTTCCTAATCTACTGCACCAAATCCAAGTTTATTGGTCTGTCTAAACAGCCATTACAACAACACTAAGGTGCTTTGTGAAGCAGTGTTGACACTGAAATGCTGCATCCCCCAAAAGCTGTTCAGTAATTCAAACCGGACGGACATATGACACCCAGCTCATGTGACAGGCTTTGTGACAGACTCACTCTGCTGCATTTTCAGCATGGACTACACACACATTAAAGCAGCCATTCACCTTTTGTTGGTCTTTAAACAGAGTGTTGAATTTCCAAATGATTGAGAAAGTTGGTAGCTTCGAGCTCACACGGCTCAAGTCTGAGTGTTTCTGTCCTCCCTTTTTCTGATATGCAACTCTTGTAAGTGTCATATGGTACCATAGGAACCGCCCAGTCACCTTTGTGCTGCTGTTACACACTGAGTGAGAATAAATAATAAATAGTTGAAGCCACCGCTCTCATTGTGGAAAAAAGGAGAAAAAAAAGATGCAAGCGTGTGTCATTTCTTCTTCGTGTCATTTCCCTTCTAGTTAAATATCAGCTGAAAGCATCATGACTCACTTATAGAAACTGATGTTCTTATCAAGATAAAACCAGTCCTCTCGCACACACCTTTGGACATGGGAAGCTACAGTTTCATGTAACCTGGCAACACAAACTCTCACTGTGCCAATATTTACCTTTTCCTTTTTTTCTGCCAACGCCAGCACTCGCATACACTCACAAACACACATACACATACCCTCACACACTTATACTTCTATCCTTATGGGAACACTCACTGAATTAAAGCATCTTTGGCCCCTTCAAACCCTCTTACCTAAACCTAACACTGAAAACCAAGTCTTAACCTTCAAACAGCCTTTTGAGGCTATGAGGAGCCAACATGTCCTCCCCTTCTAAAAACGTCCCCACTTTGCTGGTTTAAAAAACTTGTTCTGGTCCTCAAATTGTCACACTCTGAGGGATGACAGCCTGCAGCTGAATGCTGGAGTGGTGAACTCAGAAACAGAGGTGCACTCTTTGGGAATGTCACAGGCACAGGTGAAGTTTTGCAGATGAGTGAGAAAGTGTCTCTAAAAGGACTCTAAAACATTAAAAAAAAACTGCATCTCAAAATCATAAATAGATAGTAGGCTGGACTTAATCCCATGCTGCAAAGTCAAGATGGATTTTTTTTTTTGTTTTGTTTTATTGTTGTGCATCTTTTCTTTATGCTATACACACAGACTTATACACATTGCCTCTCCAGATTGCTAATAAAAGCTTGTCTGTCTGTGTTTGGACACCTTTAGTTTCCAGTTTTGGGGTCATTTCCTCTCAGTCCAGTCTGCCTTTTCTTCTCGCGCAGTCAGAAACAATAGGCTGCGCACAAATATTACAGCTATGCACAAAGTGGCCACCCCACCTCCCTTCTCCGCCTGTTATCTGCAGGAGCTGGTGCGCAATTTAACTGAGAGAGGACCCGCCTATCGCTGGAGGAGTCCGTACCCTGACGGAGGGTCAAAGTCTGCAGGAAACAGACAAGAGACCGCACTCAGCCTCGAGCTGACACCATTTCACTTCGGCAGGAGGATTTTAAACTTTGTTTCTCAAGCCGATGGCTCCGCTGCTGAAATGCTGCCTTTTTATTCTACTGACCTTCCTCCTAACGGTGAGTAAAAGCGCTCAATATGTTCATTATGTCGGATTCATTACCGTGTGGGGAGTAACTGTTCCTTATCAGGTGTGGCTCTCTTGTTGTGGCGCATCATTTGCATTCGTGTGTGTTGACAAAGTTAAACCACTGGGTATTTGCTGTAAATGATTAGAAAGAGTTAAAGAAGTGTTTACATGGAGACTGGTCACGGAGCAGCGCTTTTCTTTAATTATTTCCTCTCCAGCAGAGCAGCTTTCCAGAACCACTTCCCCCAAAAAACTTTAGAGGCTCGCTCAAATCCAGCTATGGAGGAGCTTTGACACCACTGAGGTGTAGATTATAATATGGTTGATGACATGAAAGTGCTCCAGTTGTGCATTTTTAAATGCAAAGTAAAAGAGAGAATAAATCAGCTGTGCTTTTCTTTATTTATTTGCTGTGAGGACACATTTATGCCATGTATGGCCTTCAGATGTATAAGACAGAAGGTGTAAAGGAGTTCCATTGTGGCAGGAGAAACTATATGCCATATGATTTTGTGATTATTCCACAGGTTTAATGATTCAGTTTTTCCTCCCTGTCTGTTTACCTGCAGCTTGTTCCTGTGAGGGCAGGAGGAAATGGTCCACAGTTACAGAGACACAAGAGAGAATGGATCACAGCTCCCAGGAAGCTAAAGGAGAACCACGATTACACCGGCTTGCAGAGTATTGCCAGAGTGTGTACTTGTTTTTGCTCCATTTCTGTCTGAACAATTTGATTAAAGCTGAACAGCCTGATGAGTATTTAGTGTAGGTACAGCAGCACTCCTTAAAAATAATTACATCCTTGTCAAGCAAATTGAATGTATTTTCCAACTCTCAAATTTTATCCTCAGGCCATCTTTGTGTTTTTCTTTTGTTGTTTTTTTCAAAGCTCAGCTTAGACTATGTGTGAGATCAGCTCCACAGACACGGGCAAACTTCCAAACTTATGATGAGTCAGTTTAAGAAGCAGTACGTGTCGCTGAAAACGTCTTTGTTCCGATGAGACACACACATCTTATCTAGTTTCGCATCTCAGCTATATTGTTTGAACCCGTAGGCTCTGAGCCATGCTGTAATTGTTGTCAGCCAGGTTGCCAACAAATGAGTTAGGTTGCTAACAAACAATTATGAAGATCTGTGCATGCGTCAGTAAAAGCAGTTTGGATGTGACACTTCGGCTTTGTGTACATTTGCGTTTAGAAAATGATAATTTTCTATGAAAAACTTCCAGCATATAAGACATGATTAAACCTCTCCTTGTATTTGTGATATGTGTCCTGATTAGGTGGATTCATTTTGTGTTTGTGGATCTGTTTTTCAGATTCGCTCTGATAAGGAGAACTATACAACAGTAACTTACTCTCTGTCGGGGCCTGGTGCTGACGAGCCCCCTGAAAACATATTTCGTGTCCACCCTCAAACTGGCTTTGTGAAAATCTACTCCATTCTGGACAGAGAGAAGATCCCTGTATATAACGTAAGATAACTTGCACACTCTCTGTTTGTAAAATTTAAAACGTTCAGCCGTGCCCTCAAGTTCTACAGTGAGGAAATGTTAAAATAGTTGTAATGTCTCTTTTTGTAGTTGAAAGGTGTGGCAAGATTTGCCGACGGGAGCTACGCCGAAAGGGATATTGACCTCAGAATTGTTGTTCTGGATGAGAATGACTGCCCACCAGTCATTAAAATACAGCAAGTTGGATTTGTCAATGAATCAAGTGCAGCAGGTATTTTAAGACATCTGCAGTGTATCTGCAACATGGCAAACTATTTTTACCTGGACTCAATGAAGTGATGTATTTTTTCATTGATGTTGGTGATTTCTAGGTACTGTTGTGATGAAAGTGATAGCCACCGATGCTGATGAAGAGAACACGCTCCACTCCATGATCTCCTACTCCATTGTGGAGGAGAGTAACGTCGGTGGGATGTTCTTCATCAGCTCTCAGACTGGAGAGGTCCGTGTTCAACAGAGCACTCTAGATAGAGAGGTAAGTCTCTTGACTGGAATGAAATTCTTTACTTACTTCTATTAATTAGAACAGCCTTCAACACACTAGTCTGATGATTACCGCGCAGTAAATCTCACTGTCACACTACGTGCATCTTCCATTGGCTGTTACTTTTGTAAGTAGGTCATATCTCATGTATGACCTTTATTTGTATTGGTAAGTCATCTATTTTCTACCAGAAACTGTCAGTTGTTGAATCACAGTCACTGAGAAAGAAGCTTTTTGTACATTTTTAACAAATATTAAGACGGAATCATACTCATGTTAGTCAACAACATTTACTGGAAACCAACAATCAAAAACTATTTATCAGTTGCCGTAGCAGGTGGTTTCCACCTTGTGACCTTGTCACAGTGAATCTGTGTGTGTCTCATCGCAGAAAAATGTTGTCCTGGAGACATCCATTGGAACAGAAAGTAGTACAGATGTGGTTTTGGGTACTTTGCCAGGTGTTTATATGTGTGTCTACAGACAAAGGTTGCGACTGTGTCTGTGCAAGACATCATCATGAAACTTCACAGGGGTGTAGCTGAGATCAAAATGAAGGTCAAGTTCAAAGACGTGTTCTGATCCATTTGTACTGGGTATTCATGAAATGGCGTAGTAATGATTACAGAGTCAACATGGTGACGGGCATGGTGGGATCCCATCACAAGATGGTCTCTAGTAATCACTGTATTGTGTCTCTGATCTGTTTTTTAGAAAAAAGATACATATAAGCTGACTATAAGAGCCTCAGACATGAATGGACAGCTGGGAGGAAACACAGGAACCGGAGAAATCGAGATCAAAATTCAGGACATAAATGACAACATTCCCACCCTGGAAAAAGAGTCGGTAGGTTTTTACACAATCACCACAACCAAAACTTCCATTCTTCTCATTTTTACTGGCCTGTGTAATAATGCTGTACAGTCATTATGATGCAACTATTGGGGTGTGTCTAACTTGCAGTATGAGGGGAGTGTGGAGGAGAACACCATCAATGTGGAAGTAATGAGGATCAAAGCCCTTGACATGGATCTGATTCACACTGACAACTGGCTGGCTGTTTTTGAGATAGTTTCAGGGAATGAGGCAGGCTATTTCAGTATCACTACTGACTCGAAGACCAATGAGGGGATCATCATGATTAACAAGGTAAAAGAGTGTCATCTCATTTTGATGGGCTGAAATTCTGTGAAATGAATGAGTCTGATTCAGTGAGCACTGCGATGACTAATGTGAACTCCACTTGCTCTGAATCTGCAGGCGTTGGACTATGAGGAACTAAAGACGCTCAACTTGGAAGTGGCTGTTTCCAACAAAGCGAAGTACAATTTTGGCAGTAGCTTCATGTCAGTGCCCCAAAAATCCTACCCCATTAAAATCAATGTGGTCAATCAGAAGGAAGGCCCCCGTTTCCAACCAAGTGTCAAAGTGGTGACTCTCTCTGAGGACCGGTCTTCATTTTCCCTCAGCAAAGTCATCACTACCTACGCTGCAATTGACAGTGACACACTAAAGACAGCCACCGGCGTAAGGTACCGCTACAAAGTGAAAGAAACAGCAGATGTATAAATACCTCTCTTTATGTGTCTGAATTGATGGATTTTACGTGAATAGCTTATTTTTGTCCTCACATTCATGGATTTTCATATTCATAGGTATGCCAAAATCCTTGATAATGACAACTGGTTGACCATTGACTCAACGACAGCAGATATCAGGCTGAATAAACAGCCTGACAGAGAATCCAAGTTCTTGGTCAATGGAACTTATTATGCCAAAATTATATGCATCAGCAATGGTGAGTTCTGTTAATATGACAGTTATCATTCTTCTCCAGTGGCCTAATAAGGTGGACAACAGGTTAACGTTGATCTGTCTTTCGACTGGTTTCCAGACGTTCCCTCAAAAACTGCCACAGGGACCATAGCCATTCAGGTGGAGGACTTTAATGATCACTGTCCCGTACTGACCACTACCGCTCACACTATGTGCCTGGAGAATAACGTCATCTACGTCACCGCCGTAGACGAAGATGCGTTCCCCAATTCAGCACCATTTGAGTTCAGTGTGATTGAGGGGAGCAGCAAGGGGAAATGGACAGTGGAGCCACTCAATGGTAAGAATACAATTACAGCTTGGCAAATTTCCTGCAAATCATCGTTAGATGCGCATCAAGTCTAACCGTTTGGCCTAACCTCTTCAAGGTTTGCATTAAAGAGGCAATTTTAGACAAATTCAGCCCTTGTTTTTCACTCCAAGACATAAAATTTCTGGAAAGTTGTTTATAATAGGTATTCCATTTACGTGTTCAGGGCACTGCTGTTGTGCATGTTTAATCACTGGTATGAATTACTGAGAGACTTTAATTAAATGGAACCATCATTCATTTTATTAGTCTCATCTGTTCTTTTTCTGCCATGACCAAGTAAATGTCTGTCATGAAAAATGTCCATCTTGGTTTTATTGCTTCTGTTTAAAGAAAGGATGCATTACTGTATATATTACAAGGTGCAAAAACCCCTTTACAGCTCGTGCAGCACGTTTTAAAATGTAGGTCTCATCTTTCTTCAGCAACCACAGCCATACTGCGGGACCACGCCAACTTGTGGCCGGGCCATTACAAAGTGGCAGTGGAAGTCAAAGACCAGCAGGGAAAGTCATGTGATGATATTCAGACGATGGATGTAGTTGTGTGCACTTGCAATAAAGACACTAAAAGCTGTGTGTCACGCAGTACAAAGACCACAGGCTTTGGAGCATCAGGTATCCTGCTGCTACTTCTGGGACTGCTGCTTCTGCTGTGTGAGTAGAGTATTACGTTTTTGTTTTTTTTTTCTCTTCCTGGATCCTGGTTATTTTGATTAGAACCGTTAACTTCCCTCAACAAAGTTACTTCACATTGTAGAACATGTTGTAGCGTACTTGGAGAGAGTGAAGAAAACGGGTAGGTCACAGACAGTTCCTGAAAGTGACAGATCATGACTATTACATGTATTACACAATTCTTTGGCTTTTTTTCCCGGTGAGTGAAAGGTGTACTGTGCAGGATATGTCGGTGGCTGTTTGAAGTCAAACATTAAAAGTTAGCCCCTCCTCCCCAGCTCAACATGACTGAGAGAGCTTTGGAGGCCAACTGAGCTACAGTGAGGAAGAGTGGGAACAAAGTCATACAAATAGACAGGATGTAGGTTCTAAAGCACAAATAAATATGCCCACCTCTCTGCACAACCCTGCAAAGAGGTGCGGCAATGCCGGATTTTGTGTAAATTCAGCCGAGTGTGTGTGTATGTGTGTGTGTACCTCAGCCCCACCCTTGGTCAAACAGACACTCAGACCTGCAGCTCTTGACACAAACAGAGCAGGGAGGGGAAGAGAAGCAGAGACAGCCATGTAATCTGTTCTGTTTTTATAGAGTCTTAAGCTTGCGCTGCTATTGGATGGGGGGCTACATGCCACTACCCTAAGGCTGACGCCCAGAAACGCCCTAGTCATCGCAAAATGCGAAGAAAAGTTTGAAAGATGCAGGCAGAGGGCAGGCCCCTACACGTACAGACACCGCCACACAATTCAAATTGGTCATAAGTGATGATTGATGTATGAGTCTATGTATTGTTTTCTGTATGGTATACATTTAAATCCCCTTGATGAATGAAAGTAATTCATTGATTGATGGTTTGACTTAATATGTGTGTACTTTTATCAGAATTTCTGTTGACACAGTGTCAAACATGTGTTTCAGTGGTGCCTCTTTTGCTGCTGTTCTGCTTGTGTGGAGATGCAGCAGCTATTGGAAATTTCAAGCCCTTGCCATATGATGCCAAACAACAGCTGATCTCATATCACACTGAGGGACAGGGAGAAGACAAGGTACTTTGATTAGTGTAGCCTTGTTATGAATGGAGCTTGTAGAATATTTAGATATTTTTAGTTTTTAAAATATGTTAATCAAATTTGTAAAAAAACGCTGCATCTCTTGACGGGTTCTCGTATTTTTCTCACAGGAAGTTCCTCTTCTACACGTTCCAGTAGAAGTTAATGGCAGCAAAATCAATGTCAAGGACATCAACAACTTTGGGGGAAAGGGGTACCTTGACGGACTGGCTGATGTAGGAGGACCAGCAGGTGGAGGGGCAGCCCTAGGTGGTGCTTTAAACACTTCAGTCTGGACATCTGAGAACAGACAGCAGTCCAACCAGTATAACATAACCAGTGGGCAAGTGGAGATGGACTACACAGGTGCTGGGATGATGGCAGGACAAGAAAATCTCTTCTCACGATACAGGGCTGAGGTCTTTGATGGGATGGCGCTGTCTGACCAGTTCCTGGAAGAGTATTATTCAAGCGTGAGTACATAAAATGTCACATCTCGTCCAAGTCTAATGGTTTTTAACACAAATTTGGAACTTTAAGCTAGTTTTCATTATATCTCCCTGATGAGTCAATATTTTAGAATTAACTTACACTGCTGGAAAGAAAATCAAGCTTAAGAAAGATTGACCTCAGAATATATCCACCAGAATATAACTTAAACCAGTTTTCATTATCCAGTATGTTAGAACATGTAAAAGCTGTATCAAACCATCACAAGTGAAATGCTAAGTATGGCTGACTTTGGACTCAATTGGACTCAATATATTCTGGCTCTGTTCTCTTTTTGCAGAAATCCAGCCATGCTGCACAGCAATCCCAGCAGAAGGACGCTCTTCTGGTCTATGACTATGAGGGTCAGGAATCTCTGGCAGGTTCTGTAGGTTGCTGCAGCCTTCTTGAGAATGATGATGACCTTGCGTTCCTCAATGACCTTGGGCCTAAATTCAAAACCCTGGCTGAGATCTGTCAAGGTTCGACCTTGGTGACCGAGTCTGTCTCTCCACCCAGACCAGTGTCTCCTGTCAAGCCCTCCACCCACACACACATCCATACTCATAGGGAAACAATCAGGGACAGGGACCACATAAACATCAACACCTCCAATGTAGCGTCTTCCACCATTGTCAAGGAGGAGCGAATCACTGAGAAAACCCAGGGTTCAGCCACCATTCCCAAGGTACAAGACAAGATTGTGATTCCCAATCAGACACTGCTCATACAGCAACCTGCAATGTACTATGCTGCTACACCCATGTACGTAGTTGAGTCCAAGCCCCAAATGGTGCTTGTGGCAGGGGGCACCCAGCAGGCAGTGGGTCAAGTAGGCCATATTGGGCATAGTCAGGGGCTGGTGCAGGTTGGTGGCCTCCAAGGTTCTCCTGGTGTGGTCCTTGTAGATAGCCAAGTAGGAAGGGGTGGAGTGTCAGGGCAGACAGCACAAGGCCTTCCGCGCGGAACCATCTCCAGGTCCAGGCAATTGTTGGTGGAGAATGGGTCTTCAGGTGGAGAGCAAGTTGCACACTTAACACAGGGCTTTATTCAGGCAGGACATGCGTCTACAGAGCAGGATTTGGAGTTAAGAGGTTCGGGTGTGCAGGTGAAAACTTTTTCACATAGTTCTACAGGGTCAAATGAGAACTCTGGCTTGACAGCCACACCCAAGTTGCAAGGAAGCCAGAGAGTGGTTGTGCAGCATAAGAAGGTCTCAGTGACAGAGAGGAATGTTGAATCTAGCACAAGAGCGTGAGGCGACCGTTTTGTTCAGCAAATGTACTAATGTCACACTTGTTTTTATATATACCAAAATATCTTTTGGTATGCTAAAATGTACATGTAGTAAATGAATACATGCTGTATGTGTTGATATAAGATAGATTGTGATAAATTGTGTTAAAACTGGTAAAAGGATAGTTTAGCCTGCTTGACCAAAAGTGCAATACTGTATGTCCTTGTCAGATGATAACACTACTGCTTATAGTAGCTAAAACGTGGTATTGACTACATCACTATCATGGCCATAAAAGGCACTGGGTTTCCATACATTAGTTGAAAGTGTATACTTTACAGTATTAGTGTAAAGTATAGAATTGGGACAAAGCAACTTCCTCATTACATTCCAGCAGAGGGAAGGCTTAGCAAAAAATGAAGTGTGATTTCCAGCTTCCTCCAGTCCCAAGATCAACCTGTTAGGCACCAAATGACAGCCCTAAAAGCACTGTGTTTATTTCAGGTACACAACTAGTATGGCTCAGGGCGGTAACAGCCAAAGTAAGCAGAACAGAACTAAACAAAGAGAAACTGGAAAAAGCAGAATAAAAAGAAAAAGGTTAACGCCCCTACATTCCCCAAAGCAGCTATAAATGTCAGCTACATTATTTACAGTTAGTTGATGCGGGTCCATATCAGATCAAGGACAAGGAGAAAAACCACCACACTGGTTGCAGCTGGCCTTATATTAGTGGATGCTGCAATTGGAAACCAATCAGGAGCAATGACTCACTTGCACAATGAAACTTACCGTCTGATCATAGCTTCCCAAATGCAACCCAAACAAATCTACACACCAATAAGAACAGGAGGAGAGAAAAACAGAGAGTGTGTAATTCACCAGTGCAAGAACAAAAAAAAAAGATTATAGGTTGGAACACGAGATGGCTAGTGGGAACATTCGGTCTTTAGGTCAGTGGTGGAACTTAAGTGCTTCTAAAATCTCACAAGGTTATTATAATGCACCATGTCATTGGTATAGATCAATACTCCCTTTAAATCTGTACAGACGTACTATTATATATCAATATTTAAATTAGAACAACAAGAACAGATTTGTTAATGAAATTATGTGAGTTCATAAAACTTTTAGTCACTTACCAAACGTCCTGTTCAAATGTACATTTATAGGATGAATATAATTATACCACAAGCCGTTAGTAGAGAGGTAGAGCAAGATTTCTGTGGCATCTATAATGTTTTAATCAATATAGACTTTGAACATTAGATTCTTTTGAGTGGAGTGTGATTCTAAAGATGATTGGGTTGCATTGTGTAATATTTTAGCCGTGCCATAAACTGTTCTGCTGACCTTTAGATTTTTTAACTTAGTTATACTGTAACTAATATGGTGCTGTTAAATGGGTG
This sequence comes from Chaetodon trifasciatus, assembly GCA_037975065.1. Taxonomy (NCBI): domain Eukaryota; kingdom Metazoa; phylum Chordata; class Actinopteri; order Chaetodontiformes; family Chaetodontidae; genus Chaetodon; species Chaetodon trifasciatus. Next base: position 8,016,336 of record JBBMOE010000012.1, read on the forward strand.
GTCACTGCTTCCTTGGAAACTGCATAGACCATAGATAAACACTGTTTGTACTGTAAACCTTAGGAAAGCACCCTCTGCAGAGCAGCCAACACCAGAGTGTTTGAATAATTTAGCGCACCATCAAGGGATGAGATCCTTTTATCAGCGGACAACAAAGTAATAACAGACCATAAATCGTAGAAGAGAGTACTAAGGAAATTCTCCGCTTTACTGTTGCACTCATTTTGTTATTTCTGCAGAATATGTGCGGGTCTCTAAATTGTACATTAACAAGAAGCTGAGTGTTAACTACAAGAGGGCTAAGTGCCAAAGTTGTATAAATTGTGTACAATAGCATGATGGTTCTATTTTTACAAATGTATATTGTGCCATAATTAACAGGCTTTTATTACGTTGTTTTTTTAATGTGTGTTTGTGTGTGGGTGGAAAGGTAATGTAATTTTAGTGGGTGGATAGGGAAACAGAGGGATTGAGAAATCAAGGATGAGGTTGCCAAGCACTGAAGACATTTGGTGGAATGACACTGTTTGATATTGCTGTTCTTGACATTGACAGGTATTTTCATCTCCAGGCTCTAATATGCTGTATTGCTTGCTGCTGTATGCTGCGTTACAGCATGTGTCGCTTTAGAACAGTGCAGCAATAAAACAGCAGCATTGTACATGATAATAAGGATGTTTCCTTATATTTTTTCATTCTTTCATCTTTTCCATTTTGCAACTCCTCTCATAATAAAATCAAATAGAAAATGAAGCTGTTCTATTGACCTTTTTGTCTGATTTCAAACTACTATAGTATTAATAGATAATATAGGAACATTATCATGTAACACATTACAATACAGGTAATGTTAAGTATTGCATATCAGAAATCACGTACCTGCATATGACCCACGCGGTCATTTCACAATACTTGAATACAATGCACATAACTGCAGATTTTAACTGTTAACATGTTAAATTGGCATAGCTGTGGACACCTGTAACGGGTGCATAGGTAGGGTAGAGGCACAAGTGTCCAGATGGCACTCCACCTAGTGTCTCATCTCAAAGAGACAATCTTTGCTAATAAAATGTTTTCGGTCATCTAGTTCAAAGAAACTGTATTTGTTTGCACTGCAAATCACGTGGAAACAAAAACATCCTTCCACTGGAGCAGAAAGTACTTCCTAAAAGGCTCTGATAAATGAATGTGGTGTTTTACCATACTATTAAACGAGTAGTCCAGCATTGCACTCCTGTAACATTGCCATACTCATGATAAACAAACAGTTTTTAAAAAATGATCAGTTGTACACTACCGTCGATAGTGTGGTCAGAGATTTCAGTGTGTTATAACCTCGAGTGGCAACAGATGAAGATCGGACCTCTTCCACGTTCTGCACCTCCAGATTCTTTTCATTTTTTAACCTGCAATCTTCAGCCCCAGTTGACGTTGACTCAAAGGATATTAGCTGAGGCATGCAGCTTCCAGTGGAGCCACAAACGGCTTTTTAGAACTTCTGTCACGTACATAGCATTGTGCAAGACCTGTGAATAGACTTTGATGTGTAAAATCAGTTGAGTTTAACTGAAAATCTGAGAAATGCTAATTGTCAAACGCACATATGGAAAACATTCAGGCACACAGAATGTGGCGTTTGCCTGGTTAACAACAAGCAGTCCATTCCTGATCTATGAAACTGCAGCATATTTCTGTATAAGTTAAAACATGCTTCATTCAGTGAGGTGGAAGTGGCAAGAGGATTTTGCCTCAAGCCTTTCTAAGTAGACAGTGGCATGCCTATGGAGGGAAATGGATGCAAAGGTTTTTTGTTTTTTTTCCTGGCTGAAGGTAAAATTCAGTCATGCTTTATGTAAACAAAGACCAGAGTGTAGAAACAAAAAGTTTCCCTGGGAGATTAGGTTACAAGTTTACTGTGCAGGTAATGCAAAAAAAAAAAAAAAAGACGCCAGAGTAGTTTTCAATGAGTTTGTAGCTTTAGCTCTTAGGCATACATATATTGCATTTAAGAATTAAATCAATAGCACAGGCTCAGCAGTGTTGTGAAGTTACTTGAATGAAGATACACAGAAGTCAAGGAACATGTTCTACCACTATGTCGTATGTCAGACAGCCAGTCATGCAGTCAACAGATGCGGGTATGGTGTGAGTTTGACAGTGCACAGGTGGAGCAGGTGGAGCAGGTGGATGTCTGCTGTGTGAAAAAAAAGAAAGAAAAGAGAGCTAGAGCTTGTATGTCTTATGCACTATTTACTGCAGTATTCTCATGCATCTTCTTTCTAATTTCCACAGTTAGAAAAATGCCACAGTTCTAATAATAAACATGTGAGTACCTGAGAGTGAATCTGTCATAGAGGCTGCCAAAGAAGGTAGTTCATTGTCTCACTTTCACTAAGGTATGTACCCGTCTCAGTTTCTGCAAGACTGAGTTCCCTATTGTGTTGGGTAAAGTTAGCAATGAGTCTGGAAGCGCCAAGCACTGACTGGTTCTCACGACGCTTGTAAGAGTGAGAGAAGATCCAAAAGGGGGAGTTGTAGACAGTTTCTCCTTGTCATGTCTTCTTTATCTTACTCAGACTTACTGTTTTGGTGGTGCATACTTGAGTCTGACCAAAGCAAAGCTGTCCTCCAGGTAATATGTCACCCTACAAACATATATATATATATATTCCATTTCCAGAGTTGTCAGTAAGCACAACATTTAAAATAGTTTGTTAATGAACCCCTCATCAATTCTGACCTGGAATTCAAAAGACTTTTTGGCCTCATTGAGGCGGTCTAACAGCTTGGATCAAACCTGTAACTCTCAGTTCTGCCTTGCAAAGATCACTCTCTTTTTTTCATCTCCTGTTCTTATCTTCTAACATTATTTGTTTAGTAAATATTTGCCTTTGCACCTCATTTCTTCAAGAGAAGAGGACACTTGTTAATATGATTGACATCTGATTTACTTGTAAAGACACTGAAAAGCCTTTTGTGATGCGCATTTTTCCCTCTCAGGGCAAAAATTCCTGCTCCAGTACTCTCTCTGGGTTACATTTCATTCTAGGATTTGCTCGTCTGGCCATCAGTCATGTCAAAGCAGATGTTTTCTATCATTCATCAAATGGAAAATTCTTGCTTTGACAGCCTTGACTGGGGTGTGTCCAGAAGTGAAACATATTTCAACTCTGTAACCCTTAGAGAGTAGCTGAACAGCCAGTTTCTGCTTGAGCTATCTGGCAATGTGTGCTCGAGGCTCTTGCAGCAAATCACAAGCATCATATCAACATGTTTCATCATGTCACTGCCATGGTGTGCATTGCATTCTTCAGTTGTCACTGGTTAATGTGTGTTTAGAAATCCCTCTGTTACTTTACTATTGTATTTTCTGTGCAGATTCATTTACTTTATTCATTGCCGGACTCCTCCCTGGTTGTTTAGACGTGTGTCAATCTGCAGAATGACAGAGCAGATAGAGATTTCACAATGGCTTCCACAAAAACCTAAACCAAACAAGATTCTTGTAAGTCGAGTTTTAAGTCTTATGGTTGCTTGGCTTCATATATTGGAAAATGCATCTGATAAGAGGTTGCTATAGTTGCATCTGTATTTTCAATACTGTCAACAAATCCCCTGAAAAGACAGTTGTCTGCCCTTCAGTACATCCTGACTTGCCTATACTATCTGGGGCACTAAGCCCTAAGCTCATTCTTTCCTACTGAAGACATAAATCTTTCAAAACTGGTCACAAATATGTTCCTCAATCTTTAGAAAAGGTTAAATAAGTGCCTAAAGATGCTGAAATAATCAGTATCACACTTTGGACACACATACAGTAGTACAGGTATCTTAATTTTTAGTTTAATTTAGATTTTTAAGGTTTTGGTTTTTATGGAATTTGTTGAGAATTAAAAAAAATGTGGACCTATACTCATGCATACTATATAAAATTCTGGGGTAAATATATCACACACTACAGCTAAAACACGGACCTATATTGTGATAAATGCAAAGCAATTTCACCTCACTCACCTTTACATCTGTGTAATTATCAAATAAAAACATGACAGGAAGTATTGACAGGACTGTATCTTTAATTGGAGACTTGGGACAGTGAATGAACTTTGAAGTAAATGTTACAAAACTGTATTTAGGACAAGACTACTTATTTTGATACTGGCAAAGCGTGACTTGGAAAACCGATTACTATGGCACTTACGTATTTTTAACACCGCTCTCTTACTCTGTGTCAGAACAAGCCATGTCTATATGCAATCTAATATTGGCTAAACAGCTATTTTCATGTGCACACTGCAATATTTAGTTGAACATCTGCATCTGTAGCGTACTTCTTATGATCTCACTGTATTGTGTCCAACAACAATTAAGATTTTGAGGGACTGGCTCACTCAGAGTGTCATGTAAGTGGTTTGCAATCAGTGGCGAACATCATGGCGGACTTCATCCTCATCCTCTATTTCGTCTTCCTCGTATTCGCCCATCTCATCGGCAGTGGCATCCTGGTACTGCTGATACTCAGACACCAGGTCATTCATGTTGCTCTCAGCCTCAGTGAACTCCATCTCATCCATTCCCTCTCCAGTGTACCAGTGGAGGAAGGCCTTGCGGCGGAACATGGCAGTGAACTGCTCAGAGATCCTCCTGAACAGCTCCTGGATGGCCGTGCTGTTACCGATGAAGGTGGCGGACATCTTGAGGCCACGGGGAGGGATGTCGCAAACGGCGGTCTTGACATTGTTGGGAATCCACTCAACAAAGTAGCTGCTGTTCTTGTTCTGCACACTCAACATCTGCTCATCCACTTCCTTCATCGACATACGGCCACGGAAGATGGCTGCCACAGTGAGGTAGCGTCCATGACGAGGGTCACAGGCTGCCATCATGTTCTTGGCATCGAACATTTGCTGTGTGAGCTCCGGCACAGAGAGGGCACGGTACTGCTGGCTGCCCCTGCTTGTGAGGGGTGCAAAGCCTGGCATGAAGAAATGCAAGCGGGGGAAGGGCACCATGTTGACAGCCAGCTTACGAAGGTCAGCGTTGAGTTGGCCAGGGAAGCGGAGGCAGGTGGTCACCCCACTCATGGTAGCTGATACCAGGTGGTTGAGGTCTCCGTAGGTAGGTGTTGTCAGCTTCAGAGTGCGGAAGCAAATATCATACAGGGCCTCATTGTCAATGCTGAAGGTCTCGTCTGTGTTTTCCACTAGCTGGTGGACGGAGAGAGTGGCGTTGTAGGGCTCCACCACAGTGTCAGACACCTTTGGGGAAGGCATGACGCTGAAGGTGTTCATGATACGGTCAGGGTATTCCTCGCGGATCTTGCTGATGAGCAGCGTACCCATTCCAGAACCTGTGCCTCCACCCAGTGAGTGGGTGAGCTGAAAGCCCTGGAGGCAGTCGCAGTTCTCAGACTCCTTCCTCACTACGTCCAGCACCGAGTCCACCAGCTCAGCTCCCTCGGTGTAGTGACCCTTGGCCCAGTTATTTCCCGCTCCACTTTGACCTGCATGATGCATGTAATGTTAAGAGACAAATCATGTTGGACAAATATTGGTATAGCTCTCTGCTAAGGCGTACTTTATAACAGGTTTATAAGCTGTAACTATTGTCTGTATTGATGGATTGATATGAAACTTTGTACAGACATTCATTGTCACAGAGGATGGATCCTAATGGAATTTGATGATCCCCTGAACTTTCATCTAGTGTCATCCTAAGGTTGACATTTTTGGCATTTAGAGACATGTCTCCACAACTATCGGATGGATTGCTATAAAATTTGCTACAGACATTCATGATCCACTGAGGATGAATCCTAATTAATTTGGTGGTCTGCTGATTTTGTCTCTAGTGCCACATGAGATTGACATTTTTTGGTATTTACTTAATGTCTCAAAAACTATAGGATAAACTGGCATTCGTGTCCCCTTCAAAATTAATCGTGATAACTTTGGTGATCCCCTGATTTCATCTAGCACCAACATTAGATCACATTCTCAATTTGCCTAATGCTTTGGTTTATGACTGACTGACTGACTGAAGTGCCAATTAGGAAATGTTCCAGTGCTAACAAATGAAAGTAAATGGTGATAAACATTACATTTATTAAACATCAACATGTTAACATTGTCATTGTTAGCATGTTACTAAGCTGACATTATCATAAAGCTCAAAGCACCACTGTTCCTAAGTACAGCCTCAGAGCCGCTAGCATGACTGCAAACTCTTTGTTTTTACAAACTAGCAATTGTAAAGTTGTTCTTAATGTCTTACTATGGATCTATAAGGAATTAATAAATCAGGTATCAAGCATAAGTTTTATTTGTCACAACATATTAATTACAACATTTATAAAGTATGCCTTATTAGAAACAGGCACCCGGTACCTGAAGTTATTTATTATAAGTGATAAAAATCTGAAAATTAATCATGTGGAATCATGTAAATGTGCATTTGTTCTTTAGCTCATTTAAGGTCTCGACATGGTAAATTATATTCCTGCGAGCTTCAGAATATTGGCATATTATCATAAAGCTTATAGACGGTGCTTTTGTTTGTGTATTTTTTGGTCAGGAGAAATGAAAAGTCATCCTGCGATGGAGTTTATAGGCTCCTGTATCCTCACTTGCGCTCAGTACTGCGGCATCCTCTCCAAGCAGACTTCATTTTCGCTGAGTCACCACAAGAGCTGTCTCAGTCTGACACAGCTGCACATGGACAATGCATCACACTCCTGGCTCATTGCTGAGTGGCTGCAGAAGCTTTCTGCTGGTAATATACAATATTGTACTGTGCTTTCAGGTGAAACTAAGCACAGCTTTACAGGATATGACAGCAGCTGCTGACATTCATGCTTATTCTATGTGCAGTTGGGTCTGGAGGAGAGGTGACGCCGTTATTTATTGTCCACTCACCAAAAACAAAGTTGTCAGGCCTGAAGAGCTGTCCAAATGGGCCGGAGCGAACTGAATCCATGGTTCCTGGCTCCAGGTCAACCAGAATGGCACGGGGGACAAATTTGCTGCCTTTGGAAAAAAAAGAGCAGAGGATAGAGGGATAGAGAGAGGTAATGGGTGGAGGGGTGGAGTAAGATATCGACAGTCTCAGTGTGCATGATGGCAGAACATTTATAGTGAGCCATGGAAGACTCTTTTTTCCCTATTCAGTGTAGTGATCTAGAAGTCATTAGCACAGCAGTGTTGTTTGCTAATGTCATCTTTTAGGTAAACATATTTTGTCTAAAGGATATTACAGCCTGTCCATGAATCTGGATATTCAAAGACCGCATTGTGCTTTCTGTTGCTCGCTTCTTGCACTTTTTGTTGCTCCACCCTCTTCTTCTGTAACCCCTCTTGCAAGCAAACTACCTCAGCATGCTGCACTGCTTGTTCTAAACCGGTGGGGCTTTCAAAGTGCTGATCTCTGCAGACTCCATTCAAACGAAATCTTCCCCTACCCGAACCTGTTTTTTTCCTCTCATGGTCTTGCCTGTATAATTCTTGATGTTGCTTGTGAACATCTGCCAGTCTGTTCCATAAAATTCATTTATGGGATGCTCAGTCAATACACATTCAGTAGTGACCCAGTATAGGTGACACTGACACCAGCATGCAACATGGAAACAAAGAATCAATAATGCCTGCTGCTAAAAAACAGGGTAGGGGTAGATAGTAACAGTGCAGTTCAGGCCTGCGGTGCCTCCTGTGCTTTTATCCAAAGCAGATGAGTGGGAACTGTTTGATCTCAATCCTGGCTACACGTGGATTGAGATCTGCTCTGACTTGCCCGTCTATGACAGCATCAGTCCAGAGGCTGATTACTTAACCTCATTGTTGGACTGTTCAATGTACAGCAGCTGTGTGGAATGACATGCAATGCATTTGGAATGACCTTCAACATGCCACACCAATAAAATCAGACGCTGAGATGAGACCATGGCACAGTGAGCTCAGGGTCAGCTATACTGAGACTGCGGATACCTGTTCTCCCTACAGAGACAGAGAGAGGGAGAGAGACAGGGGGAGACAGAGAGAGAGAGAGAGAGAGAGAGAGAGAGAGAGAGATTTTAGCAGATTCACTGTCCTATTTTTTTTCCTACACTCATGGTGGGACCTACTTTCCCTTTGCAGCTAAATTTGTGACATGAGCGTTCAAATGAGGTCTGTATAGCATAAGGTCAAGCAAGGTTAATGAGCAATGGAGACAAAGGACTATTTAGTCGTTACATATTCAGATGCAAATGTGGTTTATTTAAAACAAACTTTTTTTTGTTTTGTTTTTTGTTTTACCTGATGCCTCATTGTAGTAGACATTTATCCTCTCCAGCTGCAGGTCACTGTCACCTTGGTAACTACCGGTTGGATCGATGCCATGCTCATCACTTATCACCTCCCAGAACTAAGATGGGACAAACAACATCGTATGAACTTCAGTTGTTTGGGGTCATCGAGCAACAAAACATAGCGTGAAAACGAGTGGAAGCGTGTGCGTCAGGCCTTATTTTAGTATTTGCGCATCTGCGCGGTGAGAAAAATGACACGCAGCAAAGGGCCACATTACTGCAGCTGACTGGGAGCAAAGCCCAGACCGACTGAGCCGCACCCTGCACATGTGTAAACAATACATAATCCATATCAAACTTTTTGTAAAGAGACATTAAGACGCGAAAATGATTATTTAAATGACTCGAATCTGCACTGTTCAACATAAAAATCCATGGCAAATAAACACGTGTGACGTCCCGCATTAAAATTACATTCACTACATCCCCCCCCCCCCCTCCCTAAATGAAGTGATTATATTTGTACCTTCGCCCCAATCTGATTTCCACACTGTCCAGCCTGGATGTGAACGATTTCCCTCATGGTGCGCTGCGGATGCGGGCAGAGAGCGTCCTGTCTCGACTTCACCTGCGTCCAGTCGTCAGTCTCTTGCCGCTGTGTTTCTCAAAATCAGCACTTGCCTCATTTCTAGGACGAGTGTCGAGCCGGCGAGATAAACGTGCTGCTGGTCAGATGACGTTACACGCAACGCAGCATCCCTGTATCCCAGACAGCCAATAGGAGCAGCCCGGTTTGATGCAGTGGACCAGCCGATCATGCCGCATCATCCCCCTGACATCACTCTGTCCCATGCAGGGAAAAGGTTGCCTTTTTTCGCTGGACTGAGGCTTCTCTATGAAGCTCAGACCACTGTTTCCTCTGCCAGGAAATGTTAAACCTTATCAGTGTAATCCTGAAGGCAGCAGTTCTATATGTGCTGATTCAATCAGGACTGAGCTGTGTGAGTACCATGTTCAGGAGCAACATAAGCTGCCTGTGCAAGAGTTGAGTAAAACTCCAGCTTGAAAAAATGTAATGCGATACTTTGATAAGGCATTTTAACCCTGGCTCTTAACTTGAAAAAATGTCTTAGTTTGAATAGTGCAGATCCTCCTCTGATTTGAGAAAATGCTTCAAGCAGGGCTGGACTAACTCGCTTGGGGACCCTGAGAGTAAAAATGATCTTTGGGCCAAATCCCACAAACCAACTGTTAGCCTATTTCTACACTGCTACCCTGTCCCAGATTTGCCACATTTCAGTAGTGATAATTTGTTAAATGACATGTATATCTTAAAAGAGGGCCTCTCCATAAAAAAGGTCTTCAGGATTGGCTGAAAAGCAAAGGCTGCCTTGGCAAAAACCATTGCTTTTCAGTTGTTAGCTATGTTAGCTTTGGTCTGTCGATTAGTCGACCTCGATGAGACTGAAATAGACTGAAATATCTCAAAAACTACTGGATGGATTTCCATGACTTTTTATGGACATTCATGGTCCCCAGAGGACGAATCCTTATGACTTTGGTAGTGACATTTGTGTTCCCCTTAGGATGAATTGCAATACCTTAGTCCCACCATCAGGTCAAGAATTGAATTAGACATAATATCTACAAAAGCAACAAAATTCACCTCATGTTTAGAATTAATTAGCAAATGTTAGCATGCTAACACCTTAAACTAGATGGTGAACATGGTTCATGTTTTACCTGCTAAACATTACCATAGCGTTGTCATTGTGCGCATGTTAGCATGCAGAGTATAGCATTTAGCTCAAAACATGTCTGTGCCCAAGTAGCTAAGTAATTAATCATATCACCACAAAGTAATTCCCACACAGACAACAACCCTCATGAATTTTCAAACTCTACTGGATTACTAAAACAAAGCTGGAGTAAAAAAACGGTCATGTACTCCCTTTTTATTTTTGTTGTTACTCTTACTCTCAGATACAAGGCCTCAAACTAGCAGTGGGAATATTTGACTTCTTTTTCCTGAGATCCAACTTTTAATAAAATTCATGAAAAGAAATGAAGGACTCACAGATGTCCACGGTTGATCAATAAATAGTGGTTTATTTTAACAACAGGTATGGCTTATATACAAGTGCATTATGTCTGTTAAAATAAAAACAAAATGAAACCAAACAATCAGAAATTGTAAATGGTACAATCCATGGTTTTTACATTCATTCAAATCTCTCCTTAAAGAGATTCTGAGTTGCAGAGAAGCAAAACCTGAAATGTGTACACTGGGGACTTGTCTCTGAGACTTTTATCTACCAAGTTCAGAACTATTCATCAGTCCATTTTATGATCTATGATCCTTCATCTTATGGAAGCTGGATGTCTCCACACATTTACTATATACAAAGGCATGTTTTTTTTCTTTCTTTTTTCTCTTTTTTTTTTTGCACTTTTCACAGATCACCTTCTTCTAGTCTACCTTATCGCTGGTGCTAACATTGCTTTGGATTGCTTTTACTGATTTTTCTTTTTTTTTTTTTTTTACCTTAATTTTACCCCAAATAAAGTCAAACTGAATGCTTACGACTGTAATAGCTCCAATCAGCACCGTGAAATAGCTGCATGGGAGTTGTGAAAATGGAAGTAACAGATCTCAGAGAAGACACTGGATGTATTGTGCTGTTTTACACTGGTGTTGCATGGGGTTTTGGCGGTACACAGTTCAATTTCTGCAATATGCACACTGAGACAGAGACCAACACTCACAGACAACAAGTACTCCGAGAAATGTGAAGATACTGACCACTGCAGTCAACCCACTCTCTACTGCAGATGCCAAGAATTCCTTATTAAATCCAGTGTCAACACCCTGTTCCACAAAGTAGATTACATGTGGGTCTATTGCAAAAGCTAACATGTGTTTCTGTATTGTATTCAAAATCTCACTCCATTTTCCCTTTTTTTTTCTTTTCTTTTTACTGTCAAGACGCCAAGCTCCACCAAATTTGACATCACATGATTGCAGGGCATTGTGCTTTGAGGCTTAGCAGCATGGTTTGTTAGTCATTAAATGAATCTTTCACTAAATGGAAGTTTGTTGTCTCGATGATCTATTAAGCGATCATCCTGAATCGATCGAAAAATAGAGCTTTCATGCTTTGAGTCAAGCTGCATTTGAGGAAAACAACCACAGGCAGGTTTGCTCATTCACATACCAAAAGATATGTAGCTTTTGTCAGTGCACACTCGACTTGGATAAAAGCAAGAGACAATTTTGGTGAGTGAAGTACCACAAGAAGGTGTGAAGAACAGAAAGTCTGGGGTTGCCTTTGACTCCTGATTGACACCTTAATAGATCACCATTACTTCCTGGATGAATGTAATATGCTGAGTGAGAGAGAGTTTTATCACATTTGAAATGACAAGACATCATTCAGTTGGCTCGTACGTTTTACAGTAACGTGTAATTATTATTATTATCATCATTATTGTAAACAGTGGTCTATCAGTAATCATACATCTTTCTCTGACAAATATTACAACCTCCAATGCATGAAGTATGTAACTACAACTGTTACACACAGTATTAAGTCAAGTACAACACTGTCCACAGGTGGACACAAGCTTTGGAAGAGAAAGTGCCTCCTTAAGAAAGAGTCTGTCAATTCAAGAATATGAATAGATTAATTTATGTAGAATCAAGGATTTGACCTGTATTTTAAAATGTCAATTTGACAAATATATGAAATATTGCATTTTTTAAGGTAAACATAGTTCTGCGTGTGAATGTACAGACACATTGACATACACAGACTATGTCAATGCCAGACCATGATTTGGAAAACACAGCGAAGGTTAGCGATGCTGCGACAGTTGGCAGTCGCATGGAACGTTTTGCCATCCATTCGTTTCATCTCAAAAATAGCTTTTGTGTCTTTTTAAGGTTTGCTCGTTTCACAATTATTTTCATGCTTTGTCCCAACTGCACAGAATAAGGTGCCACCACACTGAGGTGCCACAAATACTGTAAGAAGAAAGTATAGATTTGTACAATAAGGGCACGCCATGGGAGATTATTCAAAATAATACTTTGAATTAAAAAAAAGGCTGAATCAAGCTCAACAACTAATTATGCATTTACTTACAATATCGCATTTACAAATCAAAGCATTTGCATACCATAAATTTCATTGACTAAAACGATTGGAAAAATAAAAGTTTCTTCAGACCGACAAAATATGGGTCATTTTTTTCTCTTCATATCGCTGTTCACACAACGAACCATGATTTCAAACCAATTTCACAATCTCATTTCTCCTAATTTATCAAATGGTGACATAGCATTTCAGTCTTTTGTTAATTTGATAATATTTTTAATCTTCTTTTATTTTTTTTTAAGTTTGTGATGGGGTTCATCTGATTCACTTTAATCCTCATAAAGTCTATGGCAGGGGACTGCACTAAACAGTATTTCCCCAAATAGGCAAATACTGCATTGATACTAATTTTTGGCACTATGTCTACATTTAATTTTGGTCAGAGTAGTTTTTGGCGTTGTGTTTGGAAAAATCACTCCAATTTGGATTGTAACGGCAAAAAATACTTTGTAACATTCAGATTTTTTTTGTCCATACAGGAAAGGCGATATCTTTATACAAACATGTTAGGCGGACACTTCGTTTGAGCAAAAGTACCAATGATTAGATTTTTTTTTTTGTTTGTTTTTCGCATCATTGCATTTTTCACCAGTCCTCTCAGTGATTGTGGGTATAGTTGTAAGTCTCTTTAAAATGACAGACAGTGATTTCCCATTCATTAACATCAAAGTAGTTTATAGGCTGGTGATTTCCAGTGACATTCAAAAAGAGCTGAAGATACTGTCACATTGTCACAAACCAGCCTCTGGCACTCTCACTTGTGTGGTCTCATTTATTGGCTAAATGCAGGAAGGGGGGGTTGGGGGGGTCATTGAGAAACGTACAGCAGCTCTGTAAGACATGCCTACTCAACTCGAGGTGGGGACAGTCTTCGTTGAGTGCCTGAAGTCTGAGCAGGACAGTTTGCGCCCCCTGCTCGTTTATTCATGTGGCGTGGGCTGCTTCCTCGGCAACCGTAAAGCTTCTTTTCCGGGCTGCCAACACTGGATCATGATGACGCCACACCATTGACAGTGTTGTTTTCTGTGCTGGCACTGTCCCTGATGGAAAGGACACCAGAGTCTATGGGGGAGGAGACAGTGCAGTCCATTAGAGAGGGGGGAGTTGCTTCTGTAGAGCCTGAATCCGTGATGGAAGTTGGTGCTGAATGTATGGCAAGGGAAGCAGCTGAATCCTGTGTGGGCTGAACAATGTTTGTGAGAGTCAGAGTGGTTGATTCTGGAGTGGAGGTGTGGACAATGTCTGTGACAGGGAGGATGGTAGGAATCGGTGCAGTAGTAGTGACACTATCTATGACAGGGAGAGTGGAGGAGTCCCCAGGGGGCATATGGCCTGAGTCAATGGGTTGAGGGGGAGAAGATGAAGGGGAAACAGTTATTGGACTAAGCGGAGCAGGGGAACAAGGGGATATATCATTAACACAGGGAGAGGTAGAGTCTAACTGTGGTGGTGGGGAGTCTCTAGTGGAAGGAGTGGATGTAGATTCGTCTACTATTTCTAAGTGGATGGGAATGTCAGAGTGTGCGCTAATGGTGGGTGGAAGGTCTGTGGAAATGTTGCAGTCTGTCATTGGAACAGGAGAGGGAGTAAGGGAATGAGGGAGACTGTCATGCACAGATGGAGTTGGGGAGTCTGCTAAAGTGGCAAGAGCGCCCTCAAGCAAAGGTGGGTCGAATTTCGGGGTGACACCTTCGATCTCATTAGCCAGAGGGTCAGGGGATTCTAACGTGAAGCTAGGAGGGGGTTCAATGATGGGTGTGGTGCAGATCAATAAGGGAGCAGGCACAGTTTGAGGGACAGGGGGAGTGGAAGAGTCCACTGACGGGGCAGGGGTGGCGGCTGACTCTTTTGTAGGGGAAGAACCAATGTCATTCATTTCAGGAATGGCAGAATTTGACAGTGGCTCAACAGAGTCAAGAACTATTGCTGGCGGTTCTTCTGTATCGGATAAAAGAGGGTCTGTGACACACGGAGCTTTGTGTAAAGGAGTGGAAGACAGCAGATGCTCTTTACTGGCATGTATGATCCCATCTTTACCCACGGCTGTGATGGGGGTGGTGGCTAAAGGTGAAACTGAATGACCATTGGGGTCTTTAGGCTCCGGCTTGCCAGGGTGCACCTCCATGAATGTGGGAGGGGACATATCGCCGACCGATTGAGCGGTCAAATCAACAGCCGAAGACGCGGTGGAGTCCATGGTGGACGCGACGATGGTGGCTGCTTCGTGGAGTGGCGTGTCGTGCACCCTGGTGTAGTCCCTGCTGCTCTCAGACTGGGCCAGCAAGAGGCGCTGCTCTCCAGGTTTCCTCGGGGGAAGGAGAGGTTGACGGGTGTAGCTCTCGCCGTCAGCCAGGGTCTCTGGGAGGGGCTGGTAGCGTGTCTCGGGCAGCAGAAGAATGCAGATGATGCAGATAAGAGTGCAACAGGCAAAGATAATGTGGTGAAGGAAATAGCCCTTCTGGTTGTGGAGCTCCATGATGGGAGCAGTCAGCATGCCGAAACCGGCACTGGCTAGGACCAGGCCCAGCCCACCACCCCTACGATGAGATGGAAAATGTTATCACATGGTAGGATTTAGAATTTGTGATCACACATACCTAAAAACCTGTAAAGCAGCCAAACAAGAAGACAGTTCAGTTCAGTTAAAGTAAATCATGAACTTTAGGCTGTCCTGAAGAATTTTCACATAAATCATTCACAGGAAGGGAAGCCCTGATTTTTGCTGAGCGCTGCTGTCGACTAGTGACTGCCATTTAATCAAACAGCAGCAGAGAGTGCTGCAGTACCACCAACACCCTTTTCCTCATGCGATGCCATTCCTCTCACGTAATTGCCTCAGTTCACCAGAGGAGGCCGCCCTTTGAGAACTGTCAGCAGAACAACACCTTTTACATAAGCCTAGATAATGAACATCCAGTGCCGTGTCATATATTCTCAGAGGGTATGGCTAATTTGTACAAGATGTGGATTACATTTGACACTGAACTGTGAGACTCTTGTTTCCAGCAGTTCAATAATTTCATACCCCTCTTTAACAGAAGGTGGAGCAGCTAATCCATCTGCAGGAACATGTGATGTGATGGAAACCAACTACTGTATTAACTGAATTATAAAATAATCAGGACAACAAACAAGCATAGAAAGAAAACTTCAAATTCTTTACAATGCTTGTCAACCCAGCGCTGGCTGGGTTTTTTTTTTTTTGTTTTGGTTTTCCATTAAGAGCATGTGCTATACATTAACATGGCTGATACACTCCTTTTGAGAGCAAAAGGACATTTTCCACATGTTGTCGTTATCCTCTGATGGTACAGTCCCAGTGTTTCAGTGGGCTTACCTGATCACAGTGGGTGTGATCTCAGCACAGAAGAAGATGCTCAAGTTGCTGACTGCATGGGAGGAAAACATGCCGATGATGGAGAAGGCGATGGAGAAGTTCTTATTCAGCGTACCTGAGCTATCTGCAGACAAAGCAGGAGACGCACAGATATGGAAATTACACTTTGCAAGCTGTAAAAGGACAAGAGCGCTGCACGATTTCAGAAATAGTTTTTGGTTTCAGAAATTAAGAACATTCCAGTGTACGAGGTTTTCAGCCACTCATCCCACTTTCTTGGATCATGTCACTGATAGGAAGTAACCTTATAGGATAAAGGTCTGATTGATTCCTTCAGACCTGGTTTATTATCATTAATCTTTAATCTTGAAATCTATCTCAATCTAATTGAAAGAAACATAATATTTTGACCAGAAATTGACTGAAATTGAAGAACTTTTTCTTTATTTTATTTTCTTAATTGAAACTTGAACACTCAAAGTTTTTGAATTTGTAAAACTTGAAAGATTGATTTCAAAGTAAAACATTTAAATTCTGTAAATTCAGTGGTATATAAATTTCAACGTCAAGTATTCAGTCGCGGTGAAATTTCAAAATTAAGTACTGAGAACATATCATTACAACTAATGTCAGACTGTGTATTTTGAAAACCTACACATAAAGTCCCAATAAAGTTTCCCAAGTTTATTTTGATGAGTTGCTGAGGAATTGTCTTACATAAGAATATTCCATTTAGGCCAAAGATGGTTTGAATATGTTTTCTATGCTGAATATGGCATAAAGACGATCAGAGGAGACCGCTCTGTGATCAGCTCTTGCCTCTCAGTGTGAGGCAAGAGCGAGGAAAGAATAAAGAGCTTGATAAACAGAGGAGAACAGTGAAGGAGGACTGGTTGTAAGATTCACAGCTCTGCAACAAAGACGCTCACCCTCTTCAACACAAAGGAGATAAATAAGTGAAAAGCTAGCCATAATTACATCTAGGACTTCATTATGTGTCTCTGCGGGGCTTGTCTACGCCCAATGAAATACTGCAGGATGTCTGCATGCAACACATTTTCTAAAACCTCATCAAGATAGTGCAGCAAGCTTGACAATTCAATTTACACATTGAAAGAATGCGATGCTGATATAAATGGTAGTGGAATAACATCCAAGCAAGAGTAGCCAATTATTGATCTGTTTATTTCCCCAGCTCAAACACAAGACTAATGAAGAACAGAAGTAAATAGGTGATCATACCTATGTTCAGATGGCCACTGTACTTCCCCAGCACTAGAGGAGAATGAGCAGATATGTATCAGTGACAAACACAAAGCATTAAATCATCACATGCACTATAAACACTATAAATACGATAAATAATTCAATCCAGGGTCAAACATGAGAAACGAAAAACATGCACACATGTTCAGCAAAGCTTGTCAACACAGTTACAACATAAAAACAACCTCAAATGGGACCATGAAACATGAGCATAACCTTGATGTGTTGACTCAGGTTAAACATTAAGTTTCGCTCATTTGTCACTGAATAAACTAACTTGTGTACCGTTTTGATGTGGAGCACTCCGTGGGTACACATTGACTGAAACAGCAGTTGGTAATCATGTTCGCCTACTCCATCAGAAACATCGGAAGGTAACAAAGCCCTTGCTTGCAGTAGTACACTCATCACAGTTTGCATTTACATTATGTGTGTAGGAGACACCGGGCTTGGACTGCTAATGCTCAAAGAAGTCTAAAATTGAAGCCAGTTTATGTTCAACATATGTAAAAACAAAAACATCTATTCTATAGACATAAATCTACTAAGCATTTGACGCATAGTAAAAACTAAAATGACTCATTTGGCCATTTCTTTAAATATTTTTCACATATGAAAAAAACTGCAATACTTCTTCTATTACTTTTTAATTCATCTGGCCATTTTGTGATATGATCATATCATCATACAATGATTGCACTGAAAGTCAGTCATCTATACTGATGACATGTTGTCCAGCCCTAACTGGACACTGGCCATTGATCCGCTATGATAGCAGTTCCTCTTTGACGACAGCTTCTTAAAGGTTTGTGCAAAACCGGCAACAAGAGGTTTTTCATTTCCATATTTTATGTATTCATTAATGGTTAATAGCCATTTCAAGCATACTGCTTTTTTAAGGCAACGTTACTTCAACAGGAGTACAAGGGGCATGTGTCAGGGACTATTTTC
Organism: Chaetodon trifasciatus; assembly: GCA_037975065.1. Taxonomy (NCBI): domain Eukaryota; kingdom Metazoa; phylum Chordata; class Actinopteri; order Chaetodontiformes; family Chaetodontidae; genus Chaetodon; species Chaetodon trifasciatus. The sequence goes on from JBBMOE010000012.1 coordinate 8,034,331, forward strand.
TGCCATGGATGGATACATATTTGCTGCTACTGAGTATTTCCAGCAGCAGGACGTTTGTGTGGAAAACATCAGTGCCCATGTTTTAATAGCTTTTGGTCAACAATGGAGCTCTATGGCACAGAGAAATAAGATATATGAGGCTTTGGATACACAAACAATACTTAAATTCATGGGATTTGTTGACAAATAGAAAAATATAGAACAGTAACGGCCTAAGAACTCCAAAATAAATCCTACTATAGAGTCTCACGGATATTCAAAACCAATAAACATCATCCCTCAGGAGCAGAACGCCACGTATAAGTGGACGTGTCTTTCATAAAGTACTCACAGTTGAGCAGCCCCAGCTGCAGCAGTGAAGCTAAGGCAGTGATGATCATAAACATGAGAAGGCCACCGCGCCGGCCCATCAGGCCTACTGCAGGGCACAGCGCCATGCAGGACGCCACCGCAATTCCTGCCATGGTGTAATAGTCTGCATAGAAGTTATGGAACATGGTCGTCTCCTGAGCCTCAGGGTCCATCATGCTGCGGGCAAAGCAGTGGTGGATCCCATAGCCTGTTAGCCTGGGTAAAGAACATGCACAGGGCAAAGCGGTCAGGTGGGACAGAAAGTATCAGAGGATACAGTGGCTCGGTTAGAGGATACTCAGAGTTAGTAGGAGAGATATAAGAGAATGGCGAAAAGAATAAAAAGAGGGAAGAGTAAAACACAAAGGGAGAAGATACAGAGACAGGAGTTCAAAGGAAATCTAAAACATGAGGACGGAAAAGGAACAATTAAAGGTTTGTGACATTTTCTCTCGTCTCAATTTATGCACACATGTGAAGACTGACTTACTGACACACAAGCATTCACAAAAAGGCGAGCAAACACTCGCACCGTCTCCCGCGGTCGTCTAATGTTTCATAAGGACACAGCTCATGTAAAATTTATGCTGACTTGAGGAGTCAGGGACACCGTGCGCCGAGGCAGAGCTAAAGCTGGGCCTGCCGAGTTAGACAGGAGGTCTCAGATGGAGAGGAGAGATCCCACCAGAGGAGCACAAAACATTGAAGGGCAAAAGCACAGAGAGCTACTGATCAAAGCTGGACAAGCCTCCAGGTTAATGTGACATCTTAACTGCACAAAATGGCGCATCTCACTGGTGTTGCCTTGCACCATGCACGACATGCAAGCACGCACAAGTGTTTCCCTTTTGTCTCTCTTGGTTTTCAGATCCTCCCACAAACAGCCTGACATGAAAACGTCTTAACGGTTTTCTGAGTACTAATACATGAGACAAGCACTTACGAGTTGACGCAGAGCACAACAATATTCTTCCACAGGTTCCTCGTCCCGACCATTTTCACAATGCACGTCTTTTTGGGTTTCTTCTGAAGAGCTCTCTGCAGTTCTGGAAATGAGCAAACAAGTTAATATTAGAGCCTAGACAATATCTGACTTTTTGCATGCAAAGGACGGTCATGCAGAATAGACTCAAGTGCAAGAGAGTGTCTAAGTTTCTGATTATGTTGACTACTTTGAAAAAAATCAATAAATGAATTTGGCTGATATTCCCTTTTTTTTAAATTACAACCTGTATTACTTGTACCTCATTCTCTCTGTCTGCCAGCATATACACTGATTGCAGTGTATTTATAATAAGGCGATATCAGTCTTATCCATCAGGCTCTTGTTATTATCATCATGTCAAATGGAGTTTTCAGGTTAAAGGAACATTCAACAGCAGTCTTGGTCCTTTAGAGAGTCAACCAAGGACGACCCTGACTTATTGCAACCACAGAAAATTCCACATGTATTTTTAATGAGCACATTTCAAGCCACGTGACTCGTCTCCCGCAGCTTTGTGGGACAGGTATGGCTACGCTCACAGAAGAACAGGAACAGTGCCTTAGAGGGCAACACTCCTGTGCCGCAAGTAATATGAGACATGGCATGAGGGTGGATGTTTTGGTGTCACACTGCGGGTTTCCACAGAAACACACCTCTGCTTTGTGGTACTGTATGTTCATGTTGACTCACGCGTGTGGCAGAATTCCACACCACCGCCTCAAGGTTATCTCCGGCTGTATCACTCAGACTTTCCAGCGATCCCTTGGCTGAGCTACAAACCTCTGAGTAAGACTGCCCCCACTGTGATCTACTGTTTGCAAATCATTCAGCTCATTTTCCAAAGATGACCTAAGCAGTGGCTGCACATGCATCTGTCATGTCTTGAAAAACTGCTCTACTAATGCGGCAGGACGAACATTCAGTGCCCATATGCAGCATTTAGTGCCGAGCAGTTAAAAGTAAGAAATATTACTGTAAGGGTCGGGGACAGCCAGTTACTATAAAAACAAGTGTGGACAAATTAACGTCTATGGCAATGTACTTTTCTCATTGCTGCATCAGCACACGCGCTCTGAGCTCTGAAAAAGTGCAGTCAATTTCACACCAAGTGGTTCCTCTTTGAGCCTTTTCCCAGCAGTGGCACTCGTTTCCTGAATGCATTGATAACTACAGTAAGCAACGGCAAGACAAAGCACAGCATAGTACAACCGCTGATCCCAGAAAAGTTGTGACACTGTATAAAAGCTTAATAAAAACATGATGCAATCATCTGCAAACAACTATGCTAAAGCTTAACGCGAACGCCATCCCCTCTGACCTTTAGCAACAACACTGTTCACTCTGCTCTTGGCGTCTGGAAGGTCTGAGTGCAGATGCAGTTAACCCCAAGGTCAAAGTTCATGACCTGCGTCCATCTGCTGTTTGTACACCAGTGTGTCAGCTCATGTCCACCCACCCAGGCTGTAATGAAATTAATGAATGTTCTGGAGTGTCATAATGTAATGTTCAACACCCACTGCAACCTGGAGTGGTCTGTTACTATGGTAACGAGACAGGAAACTGATATAACCTTGTCAATCTGGCTTATTTAGGAAAGCACGGTTGAGGGATACTATAACAAAGAGAAAAAAAAAAAACACTGCAGCAAATCTCTAAAAACCGAATGACTAACATAACAACGTGCAGAAATACTTACATACGGAAATCATCATTTCAGAATGTAAAAGCAGCCTCTTAATGCAGATTTTGTTCAAATTAGCATCAATATATTTGTTACCTGTGAGGATATTATCAGCGTCAAGCTCCATGTTCACTCGGTTTTTCTTTGCTATGCGTCCCATGATCCACTTGGAGCGGCAGTACTGCTGAGTGGCCAGCAGCCAACGCAGTGACTCAGGGAAGATCCTGTCAGAGAGACGGGGGATGTCCTTGTTAATAAGACAAGAAAAAGGAGTCAAAATGAATCAAATCTTCCTTTAAAAAGGCCGACTGAAATCTCTCTTACTGAGGCTTAGCAGTATTGAATTTTGTTTTTGTGCCCATTTCAGCACATTTCAAATAAAATGCAGAAAAGAAAGCTGTAAGGGTAAGCTAAGATTAGAAATTGTATCCTGAACAGTCCATTCCAGCTTCACTCAGACACACTCGCATACCACTTACAGGTTTCACATTAGCCTGACCAGATGTCTTAACAGTGGGAACAATAAACAAGCACGACTGCCAGCCACAGCCCATATTCACACGGCGGCCATTTTCAGTCTGACGTCACACTCAGGGTGTGAAACAGAAATGTTGTTATCAAAAGGATCACGTCATACTGCTGTGTACATAAGGAAATTTGATAAATCGTTATCATTTCACCACTTCCTGATTGATCAGCAACTGAAAAGACGATGGACAGTGAAAATTGCGGAGGGCCACATTTAAGGGCAAAACAATAGCTCTATTATCTTATTTCTCCTTGCAGAAATATGTTGATTTGAAGACCGTCAGCAAAAACAATGCCACATTTCCTCTGAAACAGATGTCCATGCAAGCGAAAGTGCATGATTCATGATCTTGCGCTGGTGGTGTTTTTTAAGTTGTTTTCCCAAATCAGCAAAACTTAGATCACCTGCAGTGTTGAACTCTTCAGCCCAATCAGCTGTATTTCTATAGCTGCAGCGTCGGCTGCTTTGTCGGTGATGAATCCAATTTGTGCCCATAAACGCTGTCTGGCTTCATCACAAAGGTCAACATGGGTCCGTGCTTTTGAAATCCCCAGAATCCTCTTGTGAGGGCTGACTCAAGCTTGCTCATGTATTTGTATCTCAGTGGTGGGTGCTGTGTGGAGAGCTCTATTACATTTGTGCACAGAGTTTACAGTGTTGGCTAGTTTGAGTTCACTGTCCAATGTCCAGCAATATGTGTGTGAAATACCACTTTCACAACCCACTTCGTGTCCTTGAGTTCTGCAATCTTTTTCCCTCGGTGACTACCCTGATGTATGTTTAAGGTTTCTGACTCCTGCACTGAATCACTGTGGAAATCCTCCTCAATCCCCCATTCATTCTGTCTCCTACACTGATTGAAGTGCATTATGTCACTACCATGACCGCCTTTCATCAGATTAGTGAGGAGTTTTAACTGCATCTGAGTGGAAACCCCCTTTGTTCTTCAGGTACACCGCTGAAGAAAGCCAAGGCCTCTGATACTGATAAAATCTAGACTACTCGATTGTCTTCTGCTGACTTTGTACACACCAGCACTGCTCTGTGCATCACGGTAGAATAAATAGAAGTAATTCAAAAGTATTCATTGTCTGAGCTTTAGCAAACAGGACTGCAGTCATGGTAGAGGTCACTGCAAATGAGTTAACGGAAAGACATTACTTTTAATTCAGCCGGGAATTCACTCCTGAAAAATGTCCTTGGAGGCAAGACCTCCTTCACTTTGTTCATAGCAAGTAAACCTGTGAAAATGTTTAACAAGGTTTCATTTAGACGATAAAAAAAACATTGGTTGCTTAGAATCTAACACATACAATTTTACTGCAGATGGCACCACATATTTCTGCAGCAGAAGAGTCTCGTGCAGAATTTAAAGTGAAAAACACCTTTTTGAACTTCAACGGAATAACAAAAACAAAAGGCGGTTGGTGCCAGAGTGCAGCAGATGCTCGGGTCGTTTGCTTACCAGATGTACGACAGCATCAGCAGGAGGGGGCAGATGATGACAGCTTGGAGGACCTGCCAGTCACGACAGAGGTATGCCACCCCGGGCATCAGCAGCTGACCACCCAACATCACAAAACTGGCCACCATGGTCATGGAAAAACGCCACCCTGGCAGGCACAGCTCAATCCCTGGCAGAGACAACAAAGAGGCAAAGAAAGAGGGAGCGTGTGTTATTATATTTACTGCAGCAGTCAAAAAACACAAAATGAGCAACAACACAAATAAACAATTTTTAAGACTTCTCGTCAATATGACACCGGCTGGTTTATCATTCATATTGACAGTTAAGTTTAATGTATTATTTGCCCCCTCACCTTTTTGGATGCTACAGGTTGTGATGCTACAGTGACTTCCAGTATACAAAGCTAGTTGTCACTAAGAGAGATTTTACAAACAAACAGAAGTATTTATGTGAACAGAACGTGGGATCCGAAAGTTAGCTGAGAGTAGTTTGGAGTTGATGAATCAACAATCAAAACAGAACACCCCCTCTTGCGAGGTGAGGTAGACAGGCCAGAACGCGGATCCTGACAGCGAGGATGATACTCGTGTAGTGAGGTGTACGTCGTTCTCATACAACACAGACATAATTTGCAGGCCACCACACGTCATGAACATTACTGTATTAATGCTATGACTTTTAAGACAAAGAAACACCTCAAATTAGTTTTCATTTGTTTAACTACTTTACAAGAATACACAGGAAATATGCATCAGTTAGACAACTTCAATAAACAATTGCACCCATATTTTATCACATTTAAAAATGTTTACATCAATCTGCCAAACATTTGCCTTTTTGTTTTCTGTTGGTTAGAAATAAGAAGCGATTTAAAGACGTCACCTTAGGGAAATTGTAATAGAAATGTTCTACAATGTTTGTTATTATATTATTGATTAATCATAAAATCATAGATATATCCTTGTGTCTAAAACAAAGTCACTAGAGTGCATGTTTTGTGACATTAAATGAAAGCAATGAATCTGCATGTACAGTTGTTGTTCAGAGACAGTAGACAGACCAAGACAGTGGGCTGCTGTGAGAGTGAACTAACTAGAAAGAGGTTCCTTGTACTCAATTCTCCTCTATCAGAATGGCACTGATTCATTCACTCAGACATTAGCATGCACACCACACTGGCAGCCAGCAACCACAGACAGTCCAGCCCTTCAGTTACTGCAGTGTAGAGGATGGCTTAACATCAAACCATAGAAAGTGAACAGTACTGTAATGCTGCTATTCTCACACTGCCACAATCTTTTGTCCTGCTTCATTCACCCCTTTTTGTCATGCATCACTTTTTTTTCTAATGGGTTTTTTCTGCTGCCCAGGAATGTGAACAGTCTCCAGATGGGCCTTTCAAGGTGACAAGGCCAGCATAATACAGTGGGTGTCGGCGGCCCCGCTTCATTCCAGTGGAAAAGACCAGAATTTCAATTAGGACTTGCCCCCTTCTGAGGACATGAATAATGCTCTCTGTTCACAGACACTATCGCAGCTGGAATGACAAAGCCAATGAGCTGAGAGCAGGGCGATGGGTGCAAGACCTGCTGAGTTTGAACCAACTAACCTCGAGACCCCTTCTCTGTGTGGGAGAAAAGGTTCACTGGTTATGGACTGCATGGGATTTGAATTCTTCGGTTATGTATAAGGCGTCATGTGCACTGAACACGCCACTGCATTGTGACCGGAAAAAAAGTACATCCTGTGGTGAGCAATGAAAAAGCACACACTGACACACCCACGCGCACACACATACAAACTGTATGAATAATATAAAGATAATAAAATACATGTGAATGTATAGAAAATATTGCACATGTTCTGGAGAGTGAGCTGCAGAATGAGCACCAGAGTTTGTGGAAAGGAAAGGAGGCCTGAGCTCCTTACTCCTGCTGACCCTAATCCTGCACAACCCACTAGATCAGCACTCCCACAATGCCCTGCCGCAGCCTGTGTTCTACTGACATGAATCTAATACTAACAACTCTGATGTCACATACAGGAAAAACACCAAAGACGCAAACATTGGGATCTCTGAGGTGACGAATATATACAATCTATTGCAAACATTTTAATATATTTGCAAGCATACTGTATGCAGTGGAAGTGACATCATCAATGATCAAGCCAATAGCCAATTAATAAAGACGATAATCCTCAAAGAAGCTTTGGCTGGTTTGCTGACTTTGGCAAAACAAGAACATGAATCAGACTCTGGTACATGCTGTAGTAGATCACTAGCCTTCTGTCAAGTACGCAGCTCAGTCAAGGAGGCCCATTGTTTTACTTGTGAAAGAAATTGGTGGACCACAAAAGGCACTCAGTGCGGCCACTCCTTGTACTCACAGGGTAATGTCATGACCTTTTACTGGTCACATGAGGTCTATATGGCCCCATGCTATGATGTCACTGCTTAATCGTGGCCACACGATCCTTACTGGTAAGGAGACTCTGTGGTATTTCTCTATACTGACATATAAAAGTGGTATGTTTGCTGTGACTAATTTTTAATGCATAATTATGATTTATTTTTAGTAGCAGCTGCAGTGGGTATACACTCCAAGAGCTACAGGCCTTCTCACAGGTGTCACAGGTTAAAGCAAAGTGCAGCTGTATTGCAGTTTTCTCCTCCCACATTTTTCACCTCTACTGCTGTGAATTCCAATGCCTCAGCATCAATGGTACTTTGGTTCCAGACCGCTGAATCACTGGTACATATCTCAAATATCTGAAATATATCTGAAATTAAAATAGGTTTAGTTTTGTGCTTATTGAACTGCTCCAACTGGAGAAATATTAGACCTATCAAAGCTTTGTGGCTGAGACTGAAAAATGAGACATCAGCCTCTTACACAGCTAGCTACCCGGTGACAGAAAAAAAAACCAAAATGGCAACAAGCATGGATGATATCAACGTAGCTGCAAAGGTTGTTGGAACTCTGGAATCAGCATATTTTTTCTATGGTTGTGAAAACGTTTGTTGAAAATGGTGTCAGCAGGACAGATAAGTCACTCGCTACTGACTGGGTATAATAATAATGGCTAACATGAACACAATGTCAGGCTGAATGAAGGAAGTAAATTGAAATGGCAATTCAGTTTGTTAATCATATGAAGTGCAGGCTGGGTCAGGATTGGCTTAGTGTTGAATCTATGCCAGTCCTGACCAACCCTGTGCATCAAGGACATCTGCAAGCTGCAAAGAGTCTCTGAAGCTCTGCTTGAAGGGATGAACAATCCCAAAAGGAATTCCCTCATTTTCTGTTTTGATTAATGTGGTGAGAGCTCTCTGAAGTTCGGGTTATGCTTGAATCAAAGTAGTTTGTACTATTGGTGTTTATAGCTGTTCTGAATGGCCACGCTCAAACATTTTTGGTGGTGCACACTAAAACTGAAAGAAGTAGTCGGAGAATGAAAAGAGAAAGGTTGAGATCAAAGTTCAAATCCTGCCATAAGTTCACAGGTGCACACCCGGGCCACTGCTTCATGAAATGGATGTGCTTAGAAGATTGCTGTAAAGTTGGATGAAGCCTTCCCAAGTTCAGATGTCTGAAAAGGTGCAGGGTTTCAGTCCCTGTTCGACCATCTACCAAGCACTTCAGCTGAAGCACAACATGTCACTCAACATGAAACCTCCCATGGGTGTTTAATTGGCTTGAGACCTGGTGATTGTAAAAGCCACAGGGTATGACTCACATTTTCATCATTTTCAGACTCAAGACCTCTTTCCATCCATTTGCATTGGTTATGTTTCTCCACAAATGTATTCAAGCCTTTAATTTGTCACCCATTTCATGATGGATGCTCACAGTGCTCCATAATAATGTACTCAGTGAGCTCACAGACCTAGTCCACTTTCATGTGTGTGGTCTGCATGTGGCTCATCCAGACCTAACTGTGTAGGTGTTCCGCCACAGCTGTTTCTTTATCAAAACATTGTTAAAGCTCTGCACTTTAAGCTGCGCTCACAGATGGAAATGCTTGGTGATACCAAACTCAATTCAGGCATGTACAAAGCTGCTGATGAGGTTCTGGAGTGCTTCCTCTGAGTGACAGGCCAGTGCAGCATTGTCAGCAAACAGCACTTCCCTGATAAGGACCCAATGAACCTTGGCCTGGAGTTACTGTGCTGCAGACCAAATAGATATTTGTCTGAAGGCTAATTGCACTCTCAGTTGAACATAGTGACCACATAGGAGAACAAATCAAACAGTGTGGGGCCAAGTACACAGTTCTGTTTCACCCAGAGTTGATTAGGAGAGCATCTGAGAACTGGACACATTGCTCTTAAGGTACCCTTCACATACAGAACCTAATCATCCAAAAAGCTATGGCAGAAAGCCAATGCCATGATGGAGCGTGAATAGACTTCTTCTGCTGACGAGGTTAACAGCCTTTGTCAGGTCAATTAAAGGCACAAGAAGAGTGGTCTTCCCTGCTCATGGCATTTATTTTGGAGTTGGTGCATTTAAAAGGTAGGTCATCAAGATTCTGGGTACATATGGGCGAGCACAAACTGCAGTTTATTTACACATGTGGGAAATAACTTCCAAAGAATGCTACAAAGGGACATTCCACGGTATTTTCTCCCTTATCTTTGTTTATATATAGGATGATTCTGTTAGCAAGCAAATATCCTGAGGAATCCTCTCTTCTAAGCACTGAAAAGGGGCTATTGACTACAAATAAGGTTAAACTCATTGATTAGTCCCTTTTCTAGAGCTGTGAAGAATGCCAACTTGCCTCAACAACCCACAGGCCCCTTCCTTTGATCAAAGTGTGCTAAAATTCTCAGCAATCAGACATATGTGAGTAAAACACCACTAGGATCATATTTTCCTTTGATATGTTTGCGTGTGAGTGTGTTTGTATGTTCTTTCTACCCCACAGCTCCAACATTCCCACTCCCTATCTCCCACACACATGAAGCACAAAGCCAAGCTAGTGGCTCTCCGAAAGATTCAAAATGAGAACAGGGTGGCACATACACAGATTACTCTCTGACACAAATATAAGACTTAGTTCCGGGCAGCCCACACAGAACAGCCTGAAACACCACTCATTCATTTTTGCACTGAACAAAAGAGAGTGCAAAGGTTGCCCAAGCTGCCAATCCCTGGACTTCACTCAGGAATTTGTGGCCTGAGATATCTTGAGATTATGTCAAGCAATGTCTCTCACAAACAAAGATTTAAACATGATTCCCACTCTGGGCCAATCAGAACATCACCATTAGGTCAAGAAAGGAACAAATGTAGGATATAGATGCAACCTAATGTGTTAGAGGAGGAAGTCAGCTTAGCAACCAAAATCGCAAACTCTGCACAAAAGGGAACTTTGACCCTGCTAAGAGGAAAGAAACTCAGCCTGCACCTTAACCCATTTATCAGGAGATGGCTAGAGTGGATTGTTGGAAAGGATGAGGACAGGTCAACCTGTGTGTCATGGAAAATACCTTTCTATGGCTGAAAAGCATTTGCTCTCTATGCACAGTCCATAGTCTGTGTCCCACTCTGACGCTTTATATACTTCATCATTCTCAACACTCAGAGTGATTAAAAAGTCCCTTTGGTAAGGTTCAATCTGATGGCAGCACAATAGCTCTGCAGTGGTGTGACGTGGCCCTGTCTGCCGTCCTCAGGGAGGCATAGCCATATGATGGGAAATGAAAAGCTTCTCTCTTCAGAGTCCAGATCTGGCACACACTACTTGGGCCAGGCCAAATTGAGCGATGTCCATCAATGGCATACACACAGACAGTTTCAACACAGAGAGTGAGACAGGTAGGGAGAGGAGACAAGTAAACAAGGCAACGCTGCCTGTCGGACAGACCGGATGTGACAGTGACACACAGGAAGCCTTTTACACAGATAAACGTAGAGCTTCCCTCGTTCTGTGATGCCCCTTGCGCCTGATCGGTGTACAGAGAGATTAATGCCTGTGGTTTCAAGAGGGCACCACAGAGAGAAAGCACCTCATTACAGAATAACACAAGAACAGTGTAGAGGACAAGATTGGCCTGGCCTGGCCTGGCCTGGCCTGGCCTGGCCTGGCTAACCTGACAAAATGCAGCACAGCACTGCAGCAGGAAGCATACATCACAGTCCATCCTGTCTGGATCGAGGAGCATTAGTGATTATAAATTCAAGATGAAATCATGCCTAACATCAAACCACTGATGCAAACATTATGCATAAATGTAAAAAAAATTGAAGCATCTTAATGTTGTAACATCTGGTTGTTAGTGAGTCGTTGTTGTACAGTGATTATGTACTATCCTGTAATTGGGTTTTTATATTACAGTGTTCATTTTCATAACACAGATGTTTCTCTGTCTCCTGCCCATGTAGGGACTACAGATTACATATAATCTTATAGCTAACTCCAGCACAGCTAAGAAACTATGCGCTATCCCTGCTAAATAAACCAATAAATGAAAATAAACAATTGAAAAAAGAGGAAGTGCTCTCAAAGGCCCTTTCTGTGGTAAGAAGATAAAAACTGAGTATTGCTGAGCATGGCAAAGAGGTCACACACTTTATACACTGTAATATATGATCGCTTATAACTACATAGTCCATGCATACACAATATGTATGGCACTCATTCCAACTGTGTACACCAGAACCATCCCTTCCTACTACACCTGCATACATTTTTACAGTTTTACTTCTCAGCCTCCTTCTGTATTATCATTTATATTTATAGGAATTCAAAATATTTTTTCCTATGTGTTCATGTGTTGCGTATCTCAGGCTGAGCCAGAGGGGTTGTATAAGAAAGGGAGAGTCTGTATCAAGCTTGATCCATCACGAGCAGAGCAGCACTGGCAAACTGAAATGTGTGTTATTGTTGCAATAAATGTTTAAAACCTTGAAGACAGTGGCCCGACTGATCAAAGGTAATAACTTACACAGCTACACTGGGGGAAGTCCAATTATAACTTTAACACTCTTCACACAATACTGTTACGGAAAGGTGCAGCAGAGTGCCATAATGCCATTTACCATCAGATAATATGCACTTCCCTTCCCGATAAAATGCAGTCTGCCGTATGCGTGTGTGTACTTGATCATTACCCATACGTATCCAGAACATGTACAGAGGGAGTGACACACAATCAACACAGTATGAGCTGGCGTGTCAGCAGCAAAATTACTGTATTGACTCAAATACAAGACAGCACTTTTTCTCCTCAGAAATGACACTTGCTAAAGTGGGGTCATGTAACGTTCATGGACTGGACATAAATGTTACAATCATCGTTTCTCTCATGAATATTTTCTCCATTTCTCTCTCATCTTCTCTCCACAAGTTTCCACAAGCAGCGACTAGAATCATTATCTTACCAAAATCAAACTTCTTGGCACAGCAAAAATAATGTACGTATTTTAGCAAGATAGAAACAACTGTACTACATCAGCATCACAAACAAGGTTATTTTAGCACAGGGAGTGGTTCCATTATTGGCATTATGTGGCAAACAGCAACGGGTGAGGTTTTCCAAATTCATTTTGAACTGGTAAATATTAAATTAGGTACATGACCACTCTGTGCCAGCCGCTGTCATTGAACAAAGTGTGTTTACTTTTGTGTGACCCGTTTATTTATGTAGCCATGATCTGTCATTGGCACAAAAAAGGCGTTTTACTGATATTTTTAAGTGCACATGCTTAGTACATGTACAGATGACTCTGAACTAGATTTACAAGTTTCCTGTAGCTGCTAATTTATTATTCATGACATATTAAAACCAACTGTGGAGGAAAACTATCAAAAAAGTATCCCTTAGCTTGTTTAGGTTGCACCTCAGAAATCGTGAATGTGTAAATATCAAGTGAAAGGGAATCAGACATCAAAAGAATACACTATCCCTTATTAAAATACAGGAAGTGACAACGATTTGAGCCGGCCATTAGTGTGAGGTTGTCTCAGAACAACCTCCATTAAATTGCGTTTAAGATCACCACGCGCAGCCCTCATGAGTATGTATGTCAAAGGTTACTGATAGAAAAGTCACAAAGCTCGCTGTGATGCACAAGACAAGACTATAACAGAATCATGTGGTATGTCTGTCTGTCTGTCGTCTTTCTGCATCTCTCAGCTTGTTTCTATCTCTCTCTCTGTGTCTACTGCATCACTCTCTCCCACACACCCATGACATGTATAGGCTTGCCACCTCTGAGTCAGCAAACGAGAACTCCACTCCAGATGTGTGTCGAGACATTCGCTCTTTACTGTCAGGCAAAATTACACTGACCTCTCCAAGTAAACATCCTGTACTTAAAAACATCCAAAAGCTGCTTTCAGGGAATTAAAAGGTGTGAGATGAAAAACATTAAGCTTGTGCAAATGTACACACACACATGCACATGAAACCACTTTGACCTGCAATTCTTTCACCAAGTTATACAGTGTGTGTAGTTTTGTTAGTGTAATAATACTGTAAAACTGATACCTGCCATAAATAAACACCTCAGGGGGAAAAAGCGATTTATGTTTTAGAAAAAGTGTCTGATTTTTAGGCCCAAACAGCTGATGTGGATGCGTAACATAACCTGTGTAAACAAAAAGCGAGCTCTGGCCCACTGCCCCAGAACACAATCACCTCATCTCAAGCTGATCACAAAATTCTCACACAAACACCCAGCGCAGCCAGTTAGCATGACTCAGCAAGCTGGACTGCAGTGTGTGTTTGTATGTGGGGGGGCAGTAGGTGAGTGTGGGGGTGGGGTAGCAGTGGTGGTGGTGGGGGGTTATGTTTACCGTAAAAACGCAATAGTGAGCAGCACAATGATGCTGAGCTGGAGGCACTATGAGCCTTCCCTGCCCTGCCTAGTGTTGTGATGCTAAAAAGGCTAGCACACACTGGATGGAGCTGTGAGGTATAAATAGCAGTAGTGCTGCATCAGATGACTTTCTATAGCTAACGGCTCTGCTATTCTGCTGTTATATGTTGAAGCCAACATATGTCAATGTGATAGAAAGGTGCATTAGTATGGTTTATACAGGAAAGGGCTTAATGTTGACATACAGAAACACTTCACTATCACTCGGTGGTGGTGGTGTAGCTGTATCACACTGCCTCTTAGTCTGGCACTCTTCACAATCAGAGGTGAAACCGCTTGCTTTTCATATCCCCTGTTCAGTTTCAACATTACTCTTGGTCTTTAAGTTCGCCTTTTTTTTTCTACTCATATGTAAGTTGCTAGTCCCCATTCTCTGCCTTTGACTGAAACAAATCCACCAACACTTCTCTTTTCCAGTTTTCTCTGCATCTCTGTGGCAGTTAGCGTATAAGTGTCACCTCATATCAGCCATGTTGGGCCCGGCAGTGGGCCTGACTTCGACAGGCCATTCTGGCGGAACAGATTGTAGCTGTGCGCAAATTGCTCTGCACTCTTAAATGAGGCTCACCCATGTCCTGAAATCTCGATGGATTTCCTGATTGATGCCGTCTCCACAATGAGGTAATATACAGAGGGCTCAGGAAGCTGCTGTCTTCTAATAACTGCATTACCGTATTCACGAGGATGTATAAAAGTGCCAAACCAAACACCTTGTAATATCTCATATAGCTATTTTCTAGATTGAAAAATTATGGCATACCATGGCGCCCAACCTTAAAGGTCCACGAACAACTAAGATTTAATTGCATATGGATTGATGGAAAAGGGGGGATTAGAGTAAATTCTCCAGTGCAAACGTAGTCAAATCTGGGATTTGGCTCTGACTTTCCTTTGTAAGCAGAGTCATACAAAACAAGCCACAAAAGAGGGTCATGCGGTTCATAACATTACATGCAGATACGTCATATGATGGACACAGTGTCAGTATTATGTCAGCTTTTGCTAAACTCTTAGCATGTAGCCAACGTTCACGCAAATGCAATAAATACCCGAAACAGAACGTCTTGAAATAAAAACGATTGATTCCCTCCAGTAATGTGTTATCGAACGATTCTGTTGTGACTCTTGGCGCTGCTCTCGTGGAGTTTTGTCAATACAGAGCGGCTGCAGGGTAAATAGCATGTGACAGAGGCCACACATGATCAGAAATAAGGGTGGCAGTACTGCAACACAAAACCTATATAAGCATGCAGAGCTCGTCCGTCCAGCTGAGCCCTGCTCAAGATGACTTTACTAGAGGACTACAACAAGCTGCTTATAGGTCTTGACTGTCATTTCCAAAGAATCATGGCTGATTAGTAAAAACCGCATATGTGAGGAAATTAGTTGATAATTTCCTGAAAAAGTGCCTGACTGAAATAGAAAACCTTGCAACAACTGCAAGAAGAAAGTACATTTGACTGATTAGATGATGCTTTATGTGGCCGGCTGCTTGTTTAATGCTTGTAAAATGAGGAACCATAGCCTGAATTATAATTTCCTGTTTCAGGCTGAAGCAAGAAAAGCTGAAAAGCTTGCTGTTGATGCAAATGGAACAACAAGGGCTGTCTAACCATTGTTAGTATTGTTGTTATTATTATGGTGCCAAATGCCGGGCTTTCACAAGTCAGGACGAACAAGGTTAATACCTCTTGAGTTACTTTCCTATAAAGCTGAAGAAATTTTAAACCTAATAGTTGAGATATTCTTGGCAATGTCTAGCTCACTAATCCCATTGTTCAAACGCACAGGTACTTGAGTTTGATTGCAGAGGGTAAGGTTTTAGGTTAACCTTTCATAAGACAACTGAATAAAGAAAAGAACACCTAGAAACTAACAGATTGTTCGTGACTACTTTATTTACTTTGCACTATACTGTGGTTTTGTAGATTGTGTTTGTCGTTCTGCCATACAGTCTGCAAAGAATTAAAAAAATAGGGTGGAAAATGGTAGAGCAAAAGTAGGAGACAGGTAGGGTGAGAAAGGAAGCTGTATAACAAGAAAGTTGAAACGACAGACAGAATAGGAGGACGCAAACGCAGGGAAAACACAAATCTCGACTCTGACTCACAATAATTGGACTCTAGATGCGAATGTAATCTATTTGGAATGCAGCCGTGTTACATCATAGCGCTGCTGCTGCTGATGAAACCAGCGGATACATTCAAATATTGTTTCCTTGTTATCAGTCAGAAAGGTCAAATACTGTGCTGCTCCGGCATTCCACCATTACAGAGGCAAGTGATTTATGCTTTGAAATGCTTGTTTAACTCAACTGTCATATTACAAGTTGCATCAAGCTGATCAGATCAGATCAATCTTATCTTTTACGATGGCTAGCACATTAAACTGACACATATTTGTACAAGTCAAGATAAAACAAGACAGATATATAAGAACTCCAGTATCTGCAGTAAGTCTTAATTGTAATAATTCAACCAATGAATGATTTTTCTCTTATCTTATTCTTTCATTTAATTCTTTAAATTTCAGCATAAGCTTACAGGCTGCATGCTGTTCTAAATTTCACAGGATAAAAGCAGAAATAGGCCTGTTATATAAGCTTGTATTGTAGAGATGTAGAGACACCTCCTATCGGGTTCCAACCACCAGGTTGAGAACCGCTGATGTACTGAACCATAAACTCCAGGACTAATGTGAAAACAATGGATGCAGATGTCAAGTTCATTTAAATTTGATATGGCGCCGCACTGTACAGCTTGACTCCACCCTTTTTGCCGCCTCTGTCCCACCCTCTTTCCTTTGTCCTGGGTGCAGACTAAACGGTCCTTCTATTTTGGGAGCGCGGTGAAGCTTTTCAAGGTATACAGTGTGGAGTAAATTAGAATGACAAGGACACTGAGGGCCCCTTCCTTCATCATCTCACCCTCGCTCCCTCCCTCTCATCTTCACTTCCTCCCTTTCCTCCAATTTTGCAAACCTCTCTCTGCACTGGTCAAGCACTGCAGCCAAACAGGCTTTTAAGGATCCATCGCTAAGGCCAAAATATACATCAACTGCACGTCCAATTATCAGGATGCCATCAAAAAGTCCCCTCCTTCCCATTCTTTAGAAACTAACAACATTCCCACAGAACTAATTATTGAAGGTCACATCAACAGCGAGGATTCATCTCTGAGAACATTACAGTCTCTACCCCCCAACCCCCTCTGCCGTTATCACATTATTGATTTGCAGTAACGAGGATTAAAATCTTAGGAAAAGACACATGCTGGCACACATAAATAAAAATTAAAGAGTTCACTTCAAGGGTAAGGAGGCTGTAATGAGAATTTATCCTGACAATGGCATTCAGCTTAATAAATGTTAGGAGGCCACTGCAACACAATTACTCTTCTTTTCGCTGAATGCTTCCCTCAGCTAGAGACAAAAATTGAAGTAGAACAGCCTTTTGATTAGGTGTGTCTGGTCGTAATGACAACAGCACCAGTGGGAGGATAGCATGGACTAAAACTGGGCGGGAGGTTACAGTATTCACACACATGTGATAAAAATGTATGTTCATCATATTCATTAAAATCGTTATGTTGTCTTTTATTGGGCAACATCTTGAATTAAAATATATATATATTTTTTCAATTATGTAAGATCTAAAGATTTAGATTAAAACTCAGTATATCTTCTTTCCTCCTCTCCTTTAAGGATGAGATGTGTGAGGGATTATATTTTGACATGACAGGGGATAATGTTTATGTAAGGCTTAAATATTTACGCAAGCCGAACAAAGAAAACTGTCCCTTCCAACCTGCAGTGCAACAAAAGCTGCTCCTACATCCAAGACATGGAACCAAACCCGAACAAACCAGTTTGTCCAACAGGTGGATCGTCAGTGGAACAAGCCTGCATTTTGCACAGTATACTGCTGCATTAACTCTGAGCCGTTTCTCATCAGCACTTCTGCCTCAAGCCTCAAGCAAAATGACTCTGCTCTGCGAAGGGCCAACTTTGACGTCAGTACCAACGACAAGACAAATACTGGGAAAAATATTCAACGTTTAGAGTCAGTACAGATACTAAGAAGTATTCACATGTCATCTGATCGTTTGCCAAACCTCTGAGGAACAGTAATTATCTAGTGACAGCTTATAACCACAAATGGTGACGTAATTTCTCAACATGCTAAATTGGTGCGCATGGGATGCCAGTAAGTGCGATCTTTTGTACTAAATGAGTTTGGGACAAACAAACTAGCAAAGTTTAATGGATTAAATAGTCTGTTTGTTTGCTGCAAGGAAGGCTGCAAATGTTAGCAAGCTGGGCTAACTTATCTATACCTACAGCAGTAACCTAACGCTACTTCTAAAGTTGTCATTTCAGCTATCAAAATCAACGGTCACTGGCTAGAAACATGAATCCTGCTTTCATACACCTCCATGTGAAGTCTACGATCCATTGTTTTAAATATTGCTTCAAATTTTGAGTGGTTAATCTGTCAACATTATAGGCGAAAACGTGCAGTGCTGTGCGGAGCAACAATAACAATGAGGGGCAAGGCTTAGCTAAGGGTCTATTAGCACAAAACCCTTAAAAGACTTACTGAGGACGTAGAGAGAAAGGGTGATCCCTGCCAGGCAGAAGCCCTCAAAGAAGCGCAGGGTGCTGAACATGGGGACGTTGACGGAGAAGGCCACAGTCAGACCAAACACCAGCATGAACAGCACCGATATGATCAGCACTGGGTGGCGGCCAAACCTAGGGGGTACGGTCAGAATGATTTTTTGACTCAGTGTGTATTCAATGTGAAAAAAAAAGGCTTTGGTGAAAATCTTACCAGTCAGCAAGGATTCCAAACACCAAATATCCAAAGATGGATCCCACCAGCAGAGAAAATTTTGCAATGTGGACTTTCCATGCTGAGTCACACACCAGACTCCACTGTGGAGACAAATAAACACAGGCATTAGTTCAGAAATATATGCTGGGTAACAAATGTGGAAGTGAGAGATAAATACATGTTTTTTTTTTAGGATGAGATATTTTTATCTATTGACTCTCACTCTTCACTAGGTCTGTCTGACTATTACCACTCAGAACACACAACACTGACATGTGAGACGTGCACAGCCTGGAACAGAAGGGCTTCCTGTTATTTCATCTAATATGAACACTGACATGATATTCCTCCAACAATTACATTTCCTTTGTTAACTATTCCAGACATTATTTTACACAGAATACACTGCAAGCACCCTTTTTATGTTAGTTGTTTGGCTCTTTAGGCTCAATGGTCCCCCAAAATAACACATCTCTAAACAGATTTGATGTTACAAAATTTCTCTGATAGAGTACCTGATTATACCTTACTAATATGTGATTGCTATTTTAGCCCAAAAAATAATAAGACTTGCAAGAGAGTATCAAAAAGAAGCATAAATTGTCAAAATGATGCATTGGTGTTTTCCTCCACTCGTAAATGTATGCATGTTTACGCAAAGCCCACGTCATGCCTGTGTGCCTTACGGTGCCACCAGAAAGGTTGGAGAAGCTTATTTGTCCTTGCAAACCAAGATCAGGGATTCAAACATCTGTACTGACACCAACAATTTCCTCAGTCAAAAATCACTGAGTGTACATAAGATGACATTTCTTTAGTTTAAGATCTATCTATGCCTCCCCTGCTGTGGTACACGGCATTACAGTACACACTGCCTCTCTTTATTTTCTTCTTTGCCTGAAATTCTCTACTGCAGCAGCAGAAGGATTCCTAGAGCACAAACAATGCAGCGTGTGCTTGCTTTTGCATGAATCAAGCACTCCCTAATTTTTTTTTTTGCCCCCACAGTTGCGACAGGTCGTGACAAATAGACCTGACAGAGAGAGAGAGAGAGAGAGAGAGAGAGAGAGAGGTGCAGCAGCAAATGTAAAGCCCAGTGGAGTGCACTTCTCATGCACATGAACTGCTTGTAGGGAGAAACTCAATACCCTAAGAAATCTACCCGAACCTGCAACTTCAACTACCTCTAGCATTATCGCTTAATGATCCCAGATGGGCAGTTGATCCTGGTTTGAACAGAAGATGAATTTCGGTGAGGAGGAGGATATTTGGATCTTTTTTGGCACCATATGCCTCCCAGCTGTCTGTGCTGACACAAGCAGCAGGAAGGAGCAGACAGCCATAGCAGGTGCATAGCGTATGGGAGGCTGATCAATGTTGACCTCGACTGCGACTCGTCTATAAACCAAATGTGATATGAATTCATATCATTTATCATTGTCAATACTGCAACATATATTGCCATGTCACAAAAATTAATTTCATGCAGCAGCTCAACCTCGTCTTGAAACACAGCGTGCATTTAATTCTTACATTTTTCTCTGAGAGGGTCTAACCTCCCATAACCTCTACCATAGTGACCTGTTCAGAATGGAACGCTCCAGGATTACCCAGAGCCACCCAGTCATCACATGATCCAGGCATGCCACTCATTCATGGTTTCAGTATCGATGTCAGCAGAGAAAAAGACAGACAGAGGGAGGCAAACAAGTTCCTGTTGCACAATCACTGCACAAGCAAGGGTGTTCAAAAAAACTCAAGCTGACCTCCCCCATGACTGTGACAAACCCGCATATGCACTGAATTTAAACTCTGAGTCCGCGATTATAGAGGGGCTGGCACTGCATGGCTGGATGACAGTCTGGTGACTGTGCCGAACACACATCTGCGGGTGACCACAGATGAAGATACCAACATATGAGCATTCCCAAGTCACATGCCAGAGACAACACAGCGATGTCGCACAAGTGCTATGTGCTGCTGAAATCTGTAGCCAAATGGTTAGAGCATGACAGATTTTGATAGCCAAAGTATCATTAATGTGTTTTATTTAAAAGTATCAATTGGCATGTATTATTAACTAGGTTTTTTTCCTCCAGGCCGACGCTCTGACCGAGCTCATACAGCGTCATTAATGGGCATCCACACTGCTATTAGCAAGTGCAAAACATATGGACGGACTTTCAGCTACAGCAGAGCAAAGAAATCCCAGCAAACCGCGATTCAGCCTAAGCATGAGTCAAATCCACGCAGCTTGTCTGCTATGCCCCTGTTATTTCTGTCAGTTGCTCCCTTGCTATTGTCTTGCTCATTTGGGAGTAATGAATAGAAGTCAGTGTGTGGAGTTGGGTGTCTACACATATGAATCTGTTAGCTGACAGAAAATGCAGAACAATGAGGGGCCAAAAGCAAATCAGTTGAAACCCACGGGGTGTCTGCCGACCTCTCTCAAATGACTGGCCACCGATGATCGGCGTGCAGCAAAGAGTCTCATTAGCTCCGATGAAGACGCTCTCTACTACAGCTGCACATTTCTGCACTCGTTGAACTACAGAGTGGTGGGTGGGGGGTTTCAAAAGGGTGGGGGAGAGAGGGAGGGAGGGAGAGAAGTGGAGGAAAGCACAGGAGGGAGGAATACAGATTATACAATGCAGAAGCAGAACACCGAAAGATATGGAGAGAAATGCAAAGAATAAAGAATAGTATGGGAAAGGATGACGGGCTAAAGAGAGAGGGATCGAGATGCTTAAAAGCAGTTGTGAGGGGAAGGCAGAAAACACATGGAGAGACTGCTGCATAGTTACTGCCTAGCAACAGACCATCACTGTGGTTATCAGACTCTTTCTGCTTCCAAGTGCAAGTTTTAGCATCGCTGCCTCGCCAAAGGGTTGAAATCCCACAATGTGCTGGGAGCTTAGGTGAGAGTGAAAGAGGGGATTCAAAGGGAGAGTAGCAAAAAGATAAATCTGGACAAAAGCAAACAAAAGAGTTTAGACACTGTAAAACAGAATGTGATCATTTGCTAAGCCATTTTTGACTTAAGCTCAGATGAATATATTTCGTATTTTACTTCATCGGCTTCATTGATTTTTGTAAATGTATGTTTCAAAGAAGTTGGGACAGGAGCAACAAAAGACTGGGAAATCTGTGGAAGGCTCCAAACACACCTGTTTGGAGCACTCTACAGGTAAACAGGACCATCCTCGAAAGGCTCAGTCGTTCCCAAGCGAGGATGGAGCAAGGTCCACCACTTTGTGGACTGCACAAAGAATATTACTATATGGGCTTGGGAACATTCATAAAACTGTTGTTGGCAAACGCAGATCGTCTGTAGTCAATTTCCATTGCAGTTGTGGTAAAAAGCAGCCAAGAAACAAACAGTACAGATATCTGATATTGCAGATGTAGCCTGAGGGACTCACTGCCTGAGAGCATGTTTAGATTATCTGGGTGTGACCATGTATGAAGTAACTGTCATACAACTGTATCATCCTGACTATACAACGTATCAAATGAAAAATGCTAATATGTTTGACAAGTTGGCTGATGGCAGTTATATTTTCCACAGTGACAGATGGTGAAACAACAAACCTTTGTCTGACAGTCTTTTATTCAACGCCTCTTTTGTCGACAGTTGTGAACCAAAACTACACATCTGTCACCAAAGAGACCCGGCATGTATGTATGTATGTATATACATGGAACACTCCCACAGCAAGAATTCCATGACGCAATCCTAAAAAC
Organism: Chaetodon trifasciatus; assembly: GCA_037975065.1. Classification (NCBI taxonomy): domain Eukaryota; kingdom Metazoa; phylum Chordata; class Actinopteri; order Chaetodontiformes; family Chaetodontidae; genus Chaetodon; species Chaetodon trifasciatus. Next base: position 8,056,814 of record JBBMOE010000012.1, read on the forward strand.
AACCTTAAACCTCTGCCGAAGATCAGAGACCCCATAATGTTCCCCCCTCCCTGTTGCAAAATGGCACTTATCAGAAACAAGCCAGCAGCACACAGACACAGACACATAGAGGTTCGACAGTGTTTTATCTTTTGGTCTCAAGCGTCTTAGAGTGGCTGTCATTGTGTGCTGACTGGGTATCTGCAGCGGGGTCATCGCCTTGCGACAGCTGAGACTGTTTCACAGTGTCCCACACTGATCCTGGGTCTGTGGAAGGAGCCAACCAGCTGGGTAAACAGTATGAAGGGACACAGAGCAGAGAGGCCTGCATGGGTGTTCAACTACAGTATCATCTTTCAGATCTATGGGTGTGCAACCTCCAGCACAGTGATACTAGGTCTGGGTGTACCCACTAACATGCTTTTAAAACATATCTTCCTTATCACTGCCATACAATACTCTAACCTTCATCATAAGGAAAATAACATGAGCGTAACAGATTCTGTCACATTTAACTGTACCAGATATACACTGAAGCAGCACTGAAACAATCAATTCATTAACAGGGCTTCAACTAAACTGCCCGAGAAGCACATTATTTCTCTCAACTATTTAATTAAACTACAAATAGAAAATAGTTTAAAATGTATATAGTTTACCAAAGCCCAAAAACACACAGAAAGTTTTTAGATTTTTTTGCTTTAAAAACTGCTGTTACTTAGAACTATTTTTCTATTGATCAACCAATGGATTGATGAACTCAAGAGTCAACAGTAAATTAATCAGCAACAATTCATTTATTAAGCAAAATGCACAGCACTGGAGGTATAGAATTTGCTGCTTTTCATAGATTTAAAATGACCATTTTAAATGAAAAACAAACAAAATGAGCATTATGAGGAACTTCAACTTGCACTGTAGTAACCTGTGACCTTTTCTGACATCACACAGACTAAACATTAGTCATTATTCTACATTAAAAATAGCTTAAATGTATACTTTGCAGGATTTTCCAAAAAAACAAGTACAAAAGTAACCTCTCAGTCATCACTTATGACCCAGTGTGTGTGTGGCAGTGTATTCATCTGCAGAGTCTCTGCCCTCTGCCTGTATTTTCTTATTGTTTTCTTACTTTGCTGTGTCCAGGACATTTCTGGGCTGTAACCTTTGGGCAGTGGGTGTTTAGCCAACAGCCAATAACAGCTCTCAGGTGAGGTTGTGACTTTATTAAGAAGGTAACAAAGAAGTGCCCGAGCGTAAGCAGCATGCAATCAAGAAGAGGCCACAAAAATGCAGATGGCACTGAAAACTGTGTACAAAGAGTAACTGACAATTCCTTATAATATAACTTTACATGCAGGATGGTTTTGTAGTTACGGACCAATCCAAAGGCCATTATACGGCGAAGCTTTACAAAAGGGGAACCCTACATTCACTTGCACGTGTTAAAATGATCATCAATCCCTGCACGACAAGTGTCTCTCCACACTTTCACAGGGATCAGCATAGAGGTTAATCTCTGCTTTGAAGAGGTTCTCAGGCCACTATTTTGGTCGGCGTGTGCAGCTGCTAACCATCTGAACAGGAGCTGAAAAGGGTACGTTGCAGAGAGACTATCTGTTCCTGAGTAATGATACATTCTCATTTCTAAGGCTCAGTCCAATTTAGATGGGCCCTGAGGAGAGTTTAGACTCAATTAGGATGGGTGTCCACATTAACCACTTTGGATCCTTCACCACCACCTCAACCTCCAACCGCCTCCATCAAAGCCTTCTTTCTGACCCCGGGAAAAAGGAGTGAGCGGCAATGTGCTCCTGCGCTGCTGATTCTGGAGGCAAACCCTATGTAAAAACATAGATTTACATGTTTATCTCATTTGTTATGAAAGGCTAGCAGAGGCATGTGTGGTTAGAATGTGTCTGCACATTTTGACAGAGGCACTACCACACTTCCAGCGTGTTGGCACTCTGCTCTGCCTTTTAGGGATGTCACAGATAGCTGAGCCCAGTCGTGTGCAGTTATGCCTATGCAATCCAAACACAGGGAGAAATGCCAAGTCATCACTTCCTGCTGTAGTGTCACATCCTAGTTTCTGCGCTGTGGTGGAGAAACGAGGTCTTGAAAGAGTGAGGGGCAGCTTGTCAAAAGAGACAAGTTGGAGGTTCAATTCTGATACATTTTTGGCTCCATTTTGCCATCTGATTCAGGTGACCTTGTCAGAATGTGAACCGCATGGGTCAGGGAAGACGAGCACAGCCGGAGACGCTTTCACCAACTGCTCCGGCCTGTCACCGATCTGCACTGGTGGTAGTGTCAACATGACATTCTCTGTATGCGTGCAAAGGCAACACAAACATTAGCATGTACAGGTTATGATGCCAGCATGACCGGAGGGCCAGCAGTGTTTCTTCATATGTGAAACTTCTCATTGTTTCATTACCCATGAGAGAACTGACATTTTTCGATTCTTGGTAATACGGATCCACCCAATGGATTCCCCTCGCATATGACTTCACATTCAGCTGCAGGTTTTGAGTGTTTTGAAGGCCTCTTTCCATAAAACTGTTTATCAGCCTGGCTTTGCTCATGCAACCCCACCCCCCAAATTACCCTGCAGCCAGTAAATGAAATCAAAACTTAAACTGTCCCCCCCTCTCGGGCTCATGACTGAATTAAAAGGCCAGAACAGCATTTTATTAGCTCCATTTAAATTGGGACATTATCAGTGATAAGCAGATGGGCTGTTGGCATCACAGTGGACGCAAGCTCAAGGTGCCAAGCCTTCCTCCTCCAGCCCAACTCTGCAGGCCTGTGCTGTCTCCTCAGCCTGGCCTGTGCAGGTAGGGAATATCACAACATTACAGTGACACGAAAAGTGCCCAGAGTGAAAGCTGTAAGAATATCTCTCTAGTGTTTGTTCAGGGCAGTTTGTAGGCCTGGTGGTGTTTGGCCAGGGATGGGGTTGCATTATTCTAGACAGTGCACTAATGACCTTTGCTCCAAATCTAAGGCTCCAAGTCTATTATGTCCGTTATGACAACGGCAAATTCCACCAGCCCTGGCAGTTTTTGCCCAATGTGCCAAGGATGGGGGTCAGTCAGTTGTCGCGATGATGCATGATGCAGCCTCTCACCTACACATCCCCACTACTTTCAACCCAAGTGCGAGCTTATTGTGGATCTCTACAGAATGGAAATGACTCCAGCGCTCGTGTGGAGAAATGCACGCCTCGGATGCAATAATGGAGGCATAACCACAGCCACTATGCAGAAGCTGTCAAAGAAAGCGATTTGGGCGTAATTTTAGTCGTATTTTTTTCAGCGATGGGTGTAGAGTTGATAAGTGCCAGTGTGTCTCCCTCTCACTAACGTAAATCGATCCAAAGAGGCTCAGAGCGGACAGGGCATCACATATGCATAACACAATATGATGGAGAGGATGCCCGTTCTCAAGATGGACAGCTTACCTTGGTAACCACATTCTGCACAAGTCCCGTGTGCAGCTCGAACGTCCACTCGCTGCACCTACACTGCATGTTGTTCGTGTCATTGTGGCTGCCGTAACTTCCATTGGCGTAAAGAGAAACCGGCCGCGCGCTGATGTTTTTTGGACTGTCTAACAACGAGGAATGACCTGCAGTCTGATTCGTCAGGTTCGCCAAAGGCTGCACACATGTGTTGTTTGGCTGGGCGAGGAGGAAATTATCGGAGTACTGGCTGAATCCAATGAATAACGCCGGAATCCATGTCAGCACGATCAGCTGTTTCTGGTACTTCCCAAATCCCCCGAGAAACGGCAGAACAGAACCGTCGATGCGTGTCAGCAGCTCCGGCGACGTGGTTTCGGGGGACACGAAGCCGTTCTCCGGTTGATGGTCCTCCGTGTCGAGCTGCACCACGGCCATCGCGGTTTCGCCGATAGATGCCTCCGTTGTGAAGCGAAGCCGGGGTTGCAGTGCTACCCCCTGTCGACTCCACAATGCGTCAATGCCCCCAGCTCCGCCGGTGAAAGCCGTGCGCAGTCAGTCACTGGAATGGAAATAAGACGCACCTCTTTATTATCAGGAAGCACTTCCCTCCGTCTGCTACCAAAGAGCCGTGCGGGACTGACTTAATTCTCAAGCTCCGTCCAAAAAAGGCGGATTGCTGTGAATGATGAGCGGACAGGAGAAGAGCTATTTCATGATTAGTCCCGTCGTCTGACTCATTGGTTTCTGTGTCCGTCAGCTGTGGCAGCAGAGCCCTGGGAAGTGCTTCCTGAGGGAGCCACAGGTAACACACCTGCCCATAAAGACCGTGCTGTTGACTCAACCCCAATATGGCCACCTGTAACCACTGGTAACCAGTTTAAAGGAAAATGCTCGTTCCCTATGCAGGAGAACAGCAAGCCAGCCACTGAAAAAGAGCATTATTGTTATTATGTCTTGTCACATTCAACAGTCAGTACATATTTTTAATAAAACACAAAGTTCTTGTAGTGTTTATTTTTCCATCATTTGTGAATAATGTAATGACAGAATGAAGTCAAACCACATCACCTGCACACACACACACACACACACACACACACACACACACACACACACACACACACACACACACACACANCACACACACACACACACACACACACACACACACACACACACACACACAGCTGTTTTTGAGGAAATGCAAGAGAGACAAGATCCTGTATTTGGGATTCTGTAAAATGAGGAATAAGTATACCAACATACTTAATACAGAGATTGTCAGTGCAGAGTACAGATCATCAGGGCGTAGGAGGAGGAACTAGTTTTGTCTCTACCCATCCCTCTAGCAAACCATAAAGACTCTGCAGTTCTGCTTTGCAATAAACCAGTGAGCACTAACCGGGATTTCAACATTGATTTTTGCCTGAAAGCTGGTTGTCTGAACGTCTAAGGCCTCATATCACCATGTCCTAAATCACAAATCTGGTCAGACATTTTCAGAATTTGTCCAGTTGTAGGTTGAAATAGAGAAGATATTGATTAGTGTGAAGGTGATTCTCCAAAGTCATACTGCATTGTGCATTGGTAGATGAAATGTGGCCTTCACAAAGACGTAATTTCAATAAATTTAATATTTCATATAAAATGTCATTAATATGGGACTATCTAGGTTCTGTGCTGCCAATAAGAAGCTTCCAGAACATCACAATGGGAGCAGTTGTGTATACATACATGTAAAATAATGTGCTTACAGCTGTAACACGCAGGTGCAAGTGCTTGCACCGGTACTTGCTAGCCAGGTGAACACGAAGCTTCATGCTAGCTACGTACTTCTATGAGTACGTGTGCTACTGTATTTCAATAAAATAAACCAGAAATTAGTCCCAATAGTTCATTTTTATGCTGCTCACACGGCGGGCTAGGTGGCTCGTTCACATATGCTAACACATTAAGCTAGCAGCCAGTGAGCATTTTTACATTCAATAGATGTTTGAAATATGACAACGTCACTGAAAGATGTTCAAAATAGGTTTAAAAGTGATGATTTTTGACACATTTGGACTACATTCCACCAGGATTTGCAGTAGTGAAAAGATGTGCTTTGCACAATGTGCAAAGAAAAGCTTGTCAGCATTTTGGAGCCTAACTAAGAAACCACATTCAAATTAGGCAGTTTAAAGCCAGAATTACAAATCTGGGTGAAATATGGTCTAAATTTGAATGTTTAATCATGTAGTCGATGGAATATGTTTTTATTGTTATGTTATTGTTATTGTATTGTTATTGTTTTTTAAACGTCTTTTCAACTGAGAAAATTCACTCTGGAAACTTACAAAATATCAAATGTGAGCAAAAATCTGTAATGCAGGAGAAAATGACCATGTCTGTTGTATATGGACAACAGTGTATGCACAGTGTGTGAAGGAAGCTTTCAAACGCTGTATTAACATTATATTTTGACGGTTGAGTCTGAGTGAGTTACAAATCAAGAGTCTGTATCGTCATAGACTGCATCGTTCGTCTGACTTTTTGCTGGGCCAGTTCAAGTCCAGTATGTACCAGTCAGCACGGACTGTGGACTTGTAGCTGCAGAGGTGCCAGTTCACCTCCTGGGCACTGCCAAGCTGCCCTTGAGCCAGGCACAGAGCTCCTACCTGTGCCGGTTGTCTGACAAAGTGGCAGCCTCCTCGCTCTGACATCTCTCCATACGTTAATGTCTTGTTTAGGTCCTGTTTATGTATGTGTGTACCTCAGGCCTGTTTGTGTAATAAAGAATTTTTAAGTTGGCCAGTGGTGAAAAATCAGATCAATTTCTCACTTTATAAAAAGCCAAGAGGTCTGCAGTTATAAGTGTTAGTAAGTCATTAATAATAAGTTCTTATACTATATAATATAATTGATCAAGTCTGGAGTTGTAAATCTTAATTAGTAGTTATTAAACCAATTTTGTTTCACACCATCTTCAGCTCTTTGCAGCAGGTAACACGGGGCCTTGCTAATGAGATGCAGAGGGAGGATAAACATTAGCCAACTGATATTTCACAACATGGCAACCCTAAACCTTCTCTCATTAATGGCTTATTGCTAATCTATAAAGAAATAATAAATTATTTATTACCCATCAATAAAGCCACAACTTTTAAACCCCTTATTAAGTATGTCTTATTAGAGCATGCTGGGTCCATTCTTTATTGCAGCACATCACATTTCCATCACATGCTGTGTTGAACATTTTAATCAACAAGATCAGTCTGATCAGTATCAGATGACTAAGTCTATTAATATTTTGCAATCTCTTGCCCACATTTTACTGAAATTCCACCACTGGTTTTGTAAGACATTTAATGATAATTACACATAGTCACCAAACTGAGCTGAACATAGATGAACTATAACCATGGTTATTCTGTGTTGCAACACTCATTGTGAGTGATTTAAGGAAGCCTAATGGGAACTGCATGACCAGAACAATATTTATGACAGCAAAGAGATCAATATTGATCAAGTCTGATTTACTCCCACCTGCTCCATCACCTATATTTATCTGATCATGTGATGGTAAACTCCTCTTCATCTACAGAACATTAAGTTTAGCAATGCCTCACCCTTCTGGCCATAATGTGCTAATACGTACTTTTTTTCACCGAAGGCATTGAATCATGCAGATGAATTTTTTTTTTTTTTTTTTTTTTTTATTGCTCCTGCAAGTAGAGACATTTTATTTTATTTATTTATTTATTTGGACTATTTGAACTGTAATCCCTGTATTTTTAAATTATATTGTGTAAATAATAGCCCACAATTGTGACATAGTACATTGGAGTAGACCTTGCTGTGACCCCAGCTTATTTCACGTTTGACATACATTTTAAGAACTGACACAGAGCTGTCAGGCATTAGTGCATGTACAGCAAGCATCACAGGTCCCGAGCGGCCCCTGGGTTGACGACTAAGGGTCCCCACCGCACACTAAGGGCGTGCAGCGTCATGTTGTGTCTTGTTACACACTGATGACCCCTGCTGTCGAACTGGAGAAACAACACTTCTCTCCTGTCCCTGCCTTTTGTCTGTCAGCAATAATGTAACATAAACAGTTTCATATGTTTTGTGTTTTGCAGATTGTTGACATCGCAGCAGGTGTTGGTGAGATATAGATGCCGTGGACATTTCCTTTGACCGTTTAGCAGGTTTGAAATTCTAATGAATGACAGCTTGTCTGTAAAATGAGGCAATAGATACAAATTAGATACAAATGATTTACCTTTCAGTGTGCTGTGCAACAGCTCGTGAATGGATTATAAATAGCTTTTTATGAAATAAGGTGGTTCACTTTCTTTTGCCTGCAGCTCTACTGTCTTAATGGCAAAAATAAAAACACATTACAACTCAGCAGACACCCAGACAATGCTTTCTATTGGACTGTGTGCAGAATTTATCACATGGCTGTGTGCCAACAGAAACCAGTCGACCGTTGTACTGTCTATCTGTGCTGTTTATCATTCATTCAAACCTGCTTGTTACCCTCCCTAGCAACTAATTCAGGTGTGTCCAGGATCCGCCCTTAGACATTGCTATGAGTCAGAGTGTGTGTGTGTGTGTGCGTGTGTGTGTGTGTGTGTGTGTTATCTGTCTGTCTGTCTGTCTGTGTGTCATAAACCGGCTGGTTTCACATGAATTGTAAAGCAGAATCCAAATCCAGAGGTGTGCCTGAACTTCCACACTGCAGTGAGTAATTTGAAAGCATTCTGCAGTGAAAACACACATACTTTTCCTTTTCACAATCAGATTACAGTATGTGTATCTGTATATGCATCTGTACAACGCTCCTAATCATTATTTAATAGATTTACAGAATGAGACTGAATGAGCGAGTATGGTGATAAATCAACACATCCTTCTTCAGGAGAACAAAGTGAACATAAAAAGACAGTTTTTATGCATTTTGGGTCCAAAGTCAAAGAGATAGATTAGTGCAGGGTTCCGACATTTATTACTTAATGTTACTTCACAGTAGATAGTGAAAAGCAATCAGTTTCCTGAGAATTGTAAACAGACTTTGCAAGATGATACACACACTAATGCACAAAGACTTTAAGAAGCCTTGAGTCAATCTTGCAGATAAGCAAATACTGTTTAAGGAAAGGCGGTTAACACCAAAGGGATTTTTTTTTTTTTTTTTTCAGCCTTTGTTGTCGGTCATGTAATATTCTGGTGAATTCAGGACAGTTCAGTCACCTGAAGAGTTTACATTCTACATTGACACACCTATTCCTCCATAATAGCCATTTTAAGGTGGATGCTGATAGTTCTATGGTAATTGTTACACTCTATGTCATGGAAAAAATAGATAAATTGAAATAAGTGGGTTTAGTAATCTCAAACAGGATTACAAAGAGATGAAATGTAAAATAGTTATTAAAAACTTAAATACATTTACTTTGTTTTAAATGTGCTGAAGTTAATGACAGAACCAGTGACGTACCCGTGAAGCATTGTTGTGTGACACAGTGGAAAGTCTGAGGAGCCGTCTGTATGTTAACAGGCTGCTGGAGAAACTCAGATCAGGACACAACATTAATAAGCGAGACAATGTTAATTGTCCCTGCAAGCTAATAAACCAGCTGTCAGGCTTTTTTTTTCACTGTTTACTCAGTGAATGATGTCACCGTTGGTGTCTGGAAATGATTTCACACGTTACAAGTGTCAGCAGGTCTCACAGTCATTGTGAATCACCAGACATAAGCTGTGAGAGTTAACCTGCTGTTGCACTTGCATTGTTTCAGATTAATCATGTTCATCTTCCACTAAGTCAGGTGTCTTAGTGTGCGTCGTTTTAGGATTAATATTCCAGATGTCAGTTTGGTGTGGGTAACACACGTATGAGTGACAAATTCACCATTGCAACAAATCTCCTCTTTGCAACCATGAAAAGTAGCAGTGAGTGAGCTGCACTGGAGAAAGCAAACACTAAGTTAAATATTTACACCCTCAGCTGAAGAGACAGTCAGCAAAACGTATGCTTTCTCCTCACAAGGCCCTGTGCACATCTGAATGTCAAACAGAAAATATGGCTTAAAGAGAGGCATTAAGGATAAAGGAGGATAAGCCAGAGGGTGGCTCCAGTCAATGACAAATGAATATCGCTAAATCTGACAAAAATGAACCATCCCTGCAGCATTAGCCACGCCTTATGGTGACTGCCCTGAAACTCAGATCTCCCAGAAAGATTAGTATCTTGCAAAAAAAACAAAACAAAACATGTAAATTCAAAGCCCAGCAGACCGTGGGAAAAAACACCCCTTACAATAATCTCAGAAAACGACTTTGAGGATTTCCTAAAATAAGGCTAAACTCTCTCTTTGACAGCTTTTAATGACCTGGTTTCAATTAATCTTCACTATCTCATTATACAGCACAGCGAGGTTCACTGTCCTGCTGTTCAGTCCGGCTCCTTTGGCATGAGAGCTGTTATTAGATTGAAGCTTGGAAACTTTTTGCATGTTCAGTCTTGCAGTGTCTTTTGTTTGGGGGGGTTAAAACAAAGCAAATACTTGAAGCAAACCCACCTGAGCCTTGTTGGAAAGAGGGTGTTGTCTTTTGGGTGGGTGTGTTCAGCATGTGAGGCTGGCCTTTCAACAAATTGTCATTATAACAGATGATAGCACAGGCAAGTCACGCCACGTTATTCAAATATGTGTATTCAAGAAGTCTGAATGTGAAAAAGAAAGGGATAATAATGCTTAAATGGTTTGAAGATCCCAGTTTGGGGCGTTGGTTTCACAATCATCGGATCAGTTCATGCCTCCCTCTCCTCCTGCCTCTCGCTTTCTGCCTGTCTGCTCACTCATATGCCTTCTGGTATTTGTGGGTGTTCAATGGCTATAGCACAGGGTGAAAACACCAGAGGGCACAATATGTCTGTCAGAAAGCCAACTATATTTTCTCAGTCACAAAGGCTGTAAGATTTCATTATGTAGAGAAGCACTTCAGGCCTTTTATGGTCATTTCTGTGGTTATATCTTTTATATCTTTCCCTCATTTATATCATTTGTCTTTGCCACTTTTCTCATTTAACATAACAAGGAAATGAAATCACTCCCAGGTGAACTGTTTACTCTTCTACTTTTCACATTTTTTTTCTAACTCAACATTACCTCACGCTGACCCCTGGTATGTGACCCTCCCTGCTGACTCCTCACCATTTTCACACCCTTTCACTTTTCAGACCTCAGCCACGCCTACCTGTGGCGTGCTGTGCGTGCAGAGGAACGGTGAGCAGAGCAGTAGAGACAGAGTGAGGCAAATAAAACATACAAAATGCACTCTGTGAGCTTGACTATGAGAAGCTACACACAACTGCTCTCAAATGAGATCCTTTTGACCACAAGAATGTTGACCCCGGGACGACAAATTCTTTGCACAACCACTATCTCTGCTCGCTCCTCTGGGAATTCAATGTGTTGTGTGTTTCATTCTTGTCAACTTGATATATGGCACTATGACTTGCCAGGCTTTAAACACCTCCAGATCCTGATGTTATGACAGAGGGGGTAAAGGAGCGAGCAAATGAACAACAAACGTACATGCAAAAAGTGTGTATCACTGGCATGTCCTACGGATCGCTGAAACGACAGGGGGGGTGTCAGCTGGATTAGCAATGTGTTTTTTTGTCCCTTTGCCAGATGGTAAAGTAGCTATTAAAATATAAAGCAGAATCAATCAATGGAAAATCATAACAGAAAAATGCACAATCGTGCAATTATTCCAAACACTGTAGGCTATAAATCAATTCACTCCAATTATAGATTTCACAAAATATGAGGGACACCTTACAATAAAAATCAACCCAGTGCAATAACACAGCTGGTCTCCAGTTTACCACAGAGATGATCCAACTTTTCACGATAGAGGCTTGCCTTCATTTGCACTGATGGAATGTAACTAAGTACATTTACTCTTGAACTGCATTTACATATATATTTGTACTTTGCCCTCAGCTCCACTACATCTCAGAGGCAAATATTCCACTTTTTACTCCACCACATTTGTCTGACAGCTTTAGTTACGAGTTACTTTACAGATTACATTTTTCATATCTTTCTTGTCCAGTGAAAACCAACAAAATGTTGTGTGTTCCTTTATGAGTTGAGAAAATGTTCCTGCTTGTTCCTACAATTTAAAATCCCTCTTGGATTATCTCGTCACAGAGCTGAAAATGGGCTCTTTGTCTGAGCTCATGAAAAGTTGACTTTTTAGAAAAATGTTTTTCTTACAGGTAAGTGATTTTACAGAGTATGATGCATTACTGCAGATTAAACTACCCAACGGTATATAAAGTAGTTCAAATGAGCTCAGTCATAAACACCCAGAGCAGTAAAATGCAACATACACATGAATGCAGATATAAGAGTGAAACACTGACAGGGAGCATTTGACTGCTGAATGACTGCTTTTACTTTTCATACTTTGCTGATATACATACTTTTACTGTAGTAAAGTTTTGAATGCAGTACTTTTACCAGCAGTGGAGTATTTTTACAGTGGTATTACAACTTTTTCAATGAGTAAAGGATCTGAATCCTTCACCCACTGCTCTTTATTTGTACCAAGCAGCTCAATCATGAGGTCTATCATAGCAGGTTAAACACATTCTGTGATTCGTCATAATTCAAAGTGAAGATTGCATCATAAGTTCTTCATGAATTCAGCACAACGAAATGACAGAGCCAGAGCTAATCTTCCCACACAGGCGAGCGAGTGCAGGAGTGTTTCATAAACACAGCAAGGTGTGGTTTCTGTCCAAAAGCGGCCAGCTTCCGTCTATTCACAGCAGTCCATTATCTGCGCAACAGGGGACGGCGAAGGGAGAGTGTGTCCTCTGTCCGGCCTGCCGAGCGGAGGAGCGATCAAAACCCGCTTTTTCAAACACAAAACAAGTGCGCAAACATGAGTTTGCACGGTTCCACTTCAAAGCTGGCCACCATTGGCCAGAGAAGTTCTTCGCGACCGGATTTGGCGAATTTGGGCTTCAGGAACGACCCGTACGTCGGCGGCTTCCCGGGGGATTACCAAGCAGGAGACGGCGGAGGGTTCACCTACAGCTCCAGCTTCTCCAGGTCCTCCATGCACGGCGGGGGGCACGGGGGACAGAAAATCCAAGTTAGCATGGGTGGAGGTGGAGGTGGAGGTGGTGGAATAAGGTAAGAACTTTGAGATCACCTGTTGCTTTTAAATTCAATTAGCCTTGAAATGTACCTGTACAAAATGTCCGCAGGGAAGGCAGCAAAGTGAAGGAGGAGGGCGGTGTACTGGCCGAAGTTCAGACCGCGAAGTGCAATTTATGAGGGTTTGTGAGGAGGATTATGTCTGCTGTGCTCGAGCAAAAGCCATAAGGTGGCATTCGGAGACGTTTTAGAGGAGTTTTATTAACAGCACAAATAAGAAAAATGCCATCAAGCACTTAACATAAAGTCTATGAATGCCGTAGAACCTGATTGTTCCTCCAAGAACATGAAACCGTTCCCACATCAGCTCACATGGGGCCCAGGTTGTGGCCTCTCTGTCAAAAGCAACATTGTTTGATTTGTTTGTGTAGCTTGTGTATGTGAATAATCTAATTTCTCTGTGTTGCCTATTATAATAAATTACAACACACACACACACACACACACACACACGCCTCTTGAATGTCCTCCCACTGCCATCATACATCATGATGGCAGTGTTTTGTGTCTGTCTGTGCCAGAGCTTTTCCAACTGGCCCCGCTTTTATAGTTTCCCTATAAATGCCTAACTCCTGGTGAACAAAGGTGAAAGTAAAAATGCAGGGTATTTTTCAGTGGACAGGGGAGCAGACAGCAGTTGGTCACTTTGTTTTGTATCTGTGACCCTTTGGTGACTCATTTCCATGTCCTGCACAGCCAGACTCATAAAAACAATGAATGAGAGTGTGTGTGTGTGTTGGAGATGAACACAAGTTTATCATTTTTGAAGGATTATTCCGCTTCAGAAATTGTTCTTTCTTCGATTATTGCACAGTTGTTGAGCTGCATCTGATTCTTTCTGTTTTCATTTCAGTTTCTATGAAATTCAATCGTTCGCAGATGTTAGTACAGTTGCGCAACCTGTTAACTGTATTAACAGTATCGATCTTTAAAACGCTTCTTAAGATCTTAAAAAATCATCTAGCTGAATTTTTTGTGAGACTTGCATATTCCATTGATCACGTGCTTCACTGAACATGTTTCTCTATAATCTTCCCCCACCTGAAGCAAGCTGTACATATGTATAGTGATCAATTTCATTGCTGTTAGACAGCAGGGCAGCTGATTGCCAATATATTATAAGAGTTTTATGTTATTACGTTATAATAACAAATGACACACAATTGCTGTGCCTCAATGAGTATTTATTTAACACCAATGTTACTGTCTACATTATCTCTGTTTGCTTGAGTACATCTGCACTCACTGCAGTGCACTTCATCTAAATAAAACAAGTGTCAGCCATTAGTGTCCACAGATAGCCAATAAAAACTAAACCATTTGAATGAATGAAAAAGTCTCAGTGCACTACAGAACAAAGAAACATATTTTAAAATAAAAAGTGTGTATTGTCTCTCAGTCTGCAGACAGTCTCATGAAAGCAACCATTAGCCAATGTATATTACCTCAAAATGCCAGGCATGGGCTTGAATAATCAGCCCTCTGATCAATCAATGTCCCACTGCTTAAAATACACAGTTGGCTCTGAATCTTTTTGCCTTTCACATTGATATTATTCAAAGCTGAATTACAAGGTCTGAAAGTGTGTTGTTTGTCTTCTCTCATGTGTAGTGTGCAAGCTATTCAGCAAAAATCTATGTTCCTGACAAGCCAGTGTCAAGAGTACCTGCAGCGAGCGAAGATGATTCTCCACAGCGTAAGTGAAGTGCACGGATTAGACCGAACAATGCTGATCTCAAGTGTTCACTGCCAAAGCACGAGTAGACCAGGAAGAAAATTGCCTGCTTAGTTTGGCTGTGAAGTTTCATTACTATAAACACATTAGCTCAAGGCTGCCATTTTGTTGACTTTGTTAAATTTTTTTCTGTTTACACATCAACATGCTGATGATGCTGTATGAGATATGTGGCAAGATGTGACTGAAAAAGCAGATAATGTCATTGGCAGAGTGAAGTAGAATTCGGCACTGTGTGATTTTTATAGGGGGGTCCAGCCATGGAGGCAGACAAGCTGTTGGCCATGGCTGCAGAAACCATGGATCAGATGAGCCTCTGTGGCAGAGAGCTGCAGCAAATGCGTGTACCTACTGACATCTTCAGAAAGTAAGACAACGTATAGTGTGTGTAGGTGTGTGTGTGCCTTTGCAAAGTGCGGATGTGTGAGTTTGAATGCCGTCTTTGCTTGTTTGCATTTTCACTTATGACTGTGTGTACACATTTAAGTAATCCTGCCTGCAGCTTAACATAGATAGCTGGCGATAAGTGGGTAAAATATGCTAGTATTTGAGCAACGTCTGAATTTCATTTCGTAGCTTGACTAAACCTTGTGCAGAGAGAGCATAAAATACCTTCTGAACCTCCTTCTTACTGAGCTGGATTTGTCCAGCTGAGCTCTTTGAAGTTGAGTGCTGAGCGTGCCCTCGCATGATTCACCAAGTGTCTCCTTTTTTGTCTAACTCTACAGTTTAGATCAGTACCAGCACATGCATGCTGCTATACAACAACAATTGCTCGGTGGAATGACCACGAGGCGGAACAGGGGCAGTGTGGGCTCCCTTGATGGGGGCAGGTACTTTAGCGATGCCATGGCCTGGATTGCCCAGCAGAAGGTGAGCCACTTCACAGGGAGACATTCAAGAACATGGTAAAAAACACAACTAAGATGGGTGATTAGCTTGAAATCAATATAAGAATCTTTTTCTTTCATTGACATGCATCATAATATGGTAAATAAATTGTTCATTTTCTTTATATCTGTAATTGTAAATACTAATTGGGGCAATCATAACGTGATAATAGGGAATTGTTACCAGCATCATTGTGCTTATCTGATGCGTTCTGAGATAATATCATCCACAATTGTTTGAGCGGCAAGAATAGCTGCACCTGCATGTGTGTGCATGAGTGTGCACCGTATTTTAAGTGGAAGGAGGGAGGGAGGAGGGGATGCACTTACCCTATCACTTATTCTGACCTGCTGTAACTAAAACCATCTGGACACGCTGCCAGAACCCGATACTGGAGTGGAAGAGGCCAGGAGAGGTGCAGGAGGTTTGAAACAAAGAAGAGGAGAGGGCTCTGCCATTTGAGAAAGAAGTCGGTGAGAGAGGAGAGAGCAGGGGAGAGGGAGGCAGATAAAGACGCTGTGGAGGCAGAAAGAAAAGTAAAGTAAAGGAGTGTGAAATCTGACACTCTCCACTGAGTCAGTTGTTTCAGGACAGGGCAGTTCTCTAACACACTCATGGGAAAACGCCCTTCGACTCTCTTCCTCCCTGACCCTCCCACCCAACCTAAAAACACACCCTGTCTTTCTGTCAGCACTTCAAGCCTCACCCTCTATATTCCGTCACTCGTTTTTCCCCACGTCATCAAACACAGAAACATTTCTTCACATGTTTTTGTGTCTCAATCTTTGTTCTTTATTGCCTTTTGTCAAACTCCAAACTGCGAACAGATCACCTGTTGCCATTTTTACCTACTCTCTATGTCTACTATGTGCTACTTTAAGGTCATGCTTTTAGCCGTTTTACCTACAGTCCAATGTGTAACTTTTTGACCTTTCTACTCTGGACATAAGCCGTACAGTCACTCATGTTGTGTGAAACATCAGCCAAGTAATCTTGAAGGAAAAGGGAGTGGTGAGAGAACAAAAGCCCAGAGGGAGGAGGGAGGGACAAAAATGCAAGTAATGAGCAGGGACTGGCTGAAGTCGGTCTACTGGCAGGGCTCTTATCAAAGCTGAGGGCTGCGAACAGGGGGGGAATAGTTGGGATAGTTTCCTGTTTAACAATGCACTTAATGATGATGGGCTGACACCTAGAGGGCAAAGAGGGGAAGGACATAGAGTTAAGGTCGAGTAATTGTAATAGCAGGAAGAATAGACAGGAATAAAGATGGCTCTATTTTTTGTCTTACTGTCAAAGGGAGTATTTTTTTTTTTTTTTTTTTTGTTATGAGCCACTCGTTGACACGTTCCTTCTATACAATGAACATGGGCTATTTTGAGTTAATTCCACATAATAATAAAACAACCAATGCTACAGCTTAATTTTTAGAATGAAACAATATGTTTGTGACCTGTTTTTAAAGATTTACGTCTTCTGTGCTTGGGCCCAAGTAACACAGACAAGACAGGGGGGCTGAAAGCTTAGGAGAGACGGATCAGGCATCGTTGGTTTTGGTCTGTCCGTATAAGGAATAATGCCAGCTTATTCTTTCAAATTTGTACATTTCCAGAAATGTTCCATAAAATATGTGATATTCAAACTGTGTTTGATTTTGAGGTTATAATTGTGTGTAGCAATTAATAAACTGTGATTCTGCATCTTGTAGCGCATGATTGAGACAGCTCCATGGGGAGATGACTCCGCCACCATAGAAAAACAAATCATGACCCACAGCAAAACCCACAGCTCTCTCCAGAGGAGCCAGGAAGTAGACCGTGCCAGAGATGAACTGGTAAGTGCTCTTGGACTGTTTTAGCCTAGTGTTTACTCTTTAAATAGTGTGCTTGTTAAGGAAGGTGGTCATCTTTACATCATGTGTACAAAAGCCTAAAAAAATCTCTTTTATTTTTAGAACTCCAAAGGCGACAGGTACAACCTCTCCATCCTGGATCAGGAGTGGGACAGTCTGCAGGTAGAACTATTTTAGAAAAACATTTCCAAGTTTGTCAAAATCAGCAACATCATGTCTTGCCCTTTTTGTTATTTTGTATGATTTTCATAGATTTACCTTGTGTCTGTCTCAGAAAATGTCCCACAGCCGCGTGAGTCAGCTGCGTGAGCTTCAGAGCATCATCGAGGAGATCTCCCGAGCCATCATGTGGGTGAATGAGAGGGAGGAGGAGGAACTCGTGTTCGACTGGGGAGACAAGAACATCGACCAGTATATCCCAAGGAAGCAAGAGAGCTACTCAGTAAGGCTGAAGTCCTCTCCTGGTTGGATGTTTCTGTCTCAGTTCATTGTTGTGACTGTACCTTTAAGACTTGATGTGTTTTTATTTCTGTTGCCATTAAAGTCTTACGTTTGGTATGCTGGCTCTCAGACACAGTCTAGCTTTTTGGGTTCCTTACGATGTGTTCTCCTGATAGGGGATGATGAGAGACCTGGAGGAGAAAGAGAAGGAGCTGAACAAGCTGAAGGTGAAAGCAGATGGCCTCGTGAACAACAACCATCCTGCCTCAGACAAGATTCAAGTAAGGCATTTCCTGTGTGTTTTACCTGACTTATACAGCAAAGTATTCAGTGGCGTTGTGCTGATGCCTTTATGTGTGCCCACAGGCCTACATGGACACCTTGCAGACCCAGTGGAGCTGGCTTCTCCAGATCACCAAGTGTATCCACGTTCATTTGAAGGAGAATGCTGCCTACAGCCAGGTTAGAGCTCAGTCCTGCTCTCAGTGAAAATTGAGCCCTGTATGTATTCATGTGAACACTGATCAAGGTTTTTTTGCTGCCATCATCAGTTTTTCAAGGAGGCCAATGAGACTTACACGAAGCTGCAGAAGGAGCATGAGACTATCCGGAGCAAGTTCACCTGCGACAAGAACACCCCATTGGAAAGCCTCACTGAACTCCTGAAGAATCTGGAGGTATCATTATAGTCTGTTAAGTGTAGCACCTAAGTTTTTATCTCATGGTGTGAAAACACAGACGAAACATTCCCAGTTTGGTCTGTTGACTGACGTGGGTGTCAGCAGTGAACGGGTTAGGCCAGTTTTTAAGAGACTAAATGGAATGCATGTGTGGTGTAGGTCAGGGGTCATCATTCTGTGTTTGGCCAAGGGCCAGAATTATAATTAGCCTATTATTGTTAAACATTCTAACTTCCTTAATGTTATTTTATTAGCTTTTATCAGTGTGAGTAGATTCCTGAAAAACATGGGAAATCCAAAATGATAACTACACTCTTAACTAGAAAGTCAGCGCTCAATACAAAACCAACATTTCAACTACTGTGAATGAATGAGTAGAGAATAACCTGATTCTGTTGAATGGGTGAATTTTGGACTTTGTGGATCACTTTGTTTGACTTTGTTGGCAAACTAATCGATGATCGATGGACTGGGCCTCTTATACTGATGAGCAACATTAGGTGTGCGAATTTTCTGAATTCATTAATATTCTGCAAGCCAGATGGGAAGCTTTGACCGGCCTAATGTGGCCCACAGCCAGCCAGCTGATCAGTGAAGAGTCTTGAACTTTAATTGACACTTACAGTGTACACAGGCTGAGGTAAAAACAGTGATTTTTGCATGTTCACAGAAAGAGAAGGAGCGAATCGTGGAGAATAAGAGGCAGGTCCAGAGTCTGGTCAACAAATCTAAAACCATTGTCAGACTGAAGCCTCGCAACCCTGAGGAGAAGAGCAGCAGCCCCGTAATGGTCCAGGCCTTATGTGACTTTAAACAAGAGCAGGTGGGATATAAGCTCTCTCTCTCTCTCTCTCTCTCTCTCTCTCAAACACACACACACAAACAGGCACAAAGTATGAAGTGAAATATCACCAGTATAATTCAGTGCCTCCTCTGTTTTATCCTCCATTTCGTGCTTCAGAAAGGAATCTTGAAAGGGAATGAGGGTATCCTGAAGGATAACTCGCAGCGCAGCAAGTGGCTCGTGACAGGACCTGGAGGTCTGGACATGTTGATTCCCTCTGTGTGTCTGCTGATCCCCCCACCAAACCCGCTCAGTATCGGCCTCGCCAACAAGTAAGAAACACTGGAAAACAGCCTTTCTTTTGTCTTGGTAAAACATATTTTGTTACTTGAGATTAAGTGATGTATTCCAAAAGGTTTTTATATATTCTTAAACCCAAAAAGGAGCAGAGTCATCATTCTGTTAAAACACCATGTAAATCTAATTTTTGTGTGTTTGATAAACCCTCCTATTTATCATGTAGCGTTTGCATATTAGAGCAAAGTATGATATAATTGCACTTTTTGAGTGATTAATGGCTTGTGCTGTTACCTAGGAATGAGCAGTATTACGAAGCCATCATGAGCATCTGGAACCAGCTCTACATCAACATCAAGAGTCTCATCTCGTGGCAGTATTGCCTCAAAGACATCAATTACATCAACTCCCTCACCCTCAGCATGGTAAGATATCACAGTGATTGCAATTCACTTATTAGTTTTACTGTTTTCATGCCTGAATTTGATTCAGTTTCTATCCTATCTGAAAGTTTTTGCGGCTTTTATCTAACCTGACTCCTCTCCGCTGTCTTGCAGCTGTCAAAGATGCGTCCTGAGGAGTACCGCAGTATCATCAAAAGACTGGAGACTCACTACCAAGAGTTCCAGCGTAACAGCCAAGGTTCTGAGCTGTTTGGAGATGAGGAAAAGAAGATTATCCAGGGCCACTTTGATAAAGCTCAGAACCACTATGACACCCTGATTATCCAGCTGCCTACTTACAGTGAGTGTACAACATCTCTATCTTATCCCTAAATTTTTCGCCCATTAAATTTGAAGTATACTGCTGTTTTTTCCCCACTATAAATTGATATTCTCCAAAATTTTCCAGCAATAGGGACTGAAGAGGTTAAGCCTGAGCCCGCAAAACCGTACGCCACCAAGCCTCCGACTTCCAAGCCACCCAGTTCTACCCTCAGCCTTAACCTGCTCAGTAGTCTGCAGGAAATTCGACGCAGACTGGAGCTGGCTGAGTCCGGTCTCACCAGTCATCTCCACATTCCCCTGGGGGAGAACAGTGTGTACGAGTGCTCCGTGCACATCCAGAGGCTGCAGGTATGTCAATTTCCGTGATTTGTTCTTACTAAAAATGAGGTTCTTTGCTACAAAACCAACTCAAAATTCACAAAATATAGATGGATTACAGTGTAAATATACAGAATTCCTCTGTGTACAGCTTATCACAAGAAAAGTACTACTGCATTTCTTAGAGAGCATTAAAACACAGTGAGATACAGCTAAATGTAACTAATTATTACATATTTATATTTAGGCTGTGCACCAAGATCTGGATTCGATTCATGATGAGTACCTGCGACTAAGAGAAAAGATCATAAAGCAGCTGGAAGGGATACCTCCAGACTCCGAGCAAGCCAAGTTCCTCCACTCTGAACTGGAAATCATCAACCAAAAACTGGGAGGCCTGCAGGGTCTCTACTCAGCCTATACTCACAGGTACATTTTTATCTGGACACATCCTCTTGTTATTCATACCACTATGTTTGAGTAAGTACTGCACAAAATAAAGCAAGCACTGGGACCAGAAGCAACATACAGCTTTATAATGATTGTTGAGTAAAATCACCTTTTACCATGAAATGTAATGGCTGTGTGTCTTCAACAGGCTGTCAGCTCTTCAGGGTTTGCTTCAGAGCCTTATGCAGGTTGAAGATATCATTAAAGTCCACGAGGCCCGGCTGACGGAGAAGGATACCTCCTCTCTGGACCTGCGAGAGTTGCAGAACTATCGGAGCACACTTAAGGTTTGACACACTTTCCATATTTAGTTTGAAAATAGATGTACACCAGTGTAGATCAGTGATACCTATAATTAATTACTTGAGTACAAGTTTGAGGTACTTGTAAGTATTTGTATTTTATCCTATTTTATACTTCTGCTTCACTACAGTTCAGAGGGAAATAGATCAACAGTATGTATGGGCCCTTTTTCTGTGTTATGATATTTTGATATGTTTGCAATTTCTCTTTAGTAATACTTATCAATGCAGGACTTGTACTCTTAATGTTGTTCTTTAATTTTGTGCTATTGCTTTATTTAAATATATCAAATTGGTTGTGCAGATATGAATGGTGATGACACAGTAAAAAAAAGTCACACCCTCAAAGCAAAGTCCAGTTCATAAATGGTCACGTTAACGTTACCTAACTTAGCTAACGTTAGATTAACGCTAATTAACAATGATAACTTCTGCAGTAACTTTATCCGTTTCTTTAACTGCAATGAAAACTGGAACGATAGCGTTACTTAACTGCAAACAATGTTTCCTCAAAATGCCTCGGTGTCTCAGATGCAGCCAGGAATGTTGACTGACTGAGAATGAGATGCTATGCTGAAGCAACAGCGAAAAACACGATGTTAGAGATGTTTTATGTTATCATCAGAAGTGTAAACCTTTTTTGGTTCATTATGAAACTATGGTGGGAAAAATTCGACAAAGTGATTATTTGGAAATAGTCAATGCTTATTGATAAAAATAACCAAATAGGAATTTTTATTTTTTAATTACTTGCATGATAAATCAAAGTATGATTTTTGTACATTAATGCAAAAACCAACTCTAGATGTAAATGAGTTTTCAATAGGATGTGTGGTTATAAAGTCGAGCACATTTAAAATGTAAATTGACTTTGTCATTCTCTGTCAAAGCAAATGAAATTTGATCTGGAGCAAAAAAGAGACCTACTGACAGCTATGGAGTCGGACCTGACTAAAGCAATGCACTGGAATAATCAAATCTCTGAGCCCTACCACAAGTGTGACGTGGACTTGTCCAAGTACTCAGAGCTGGTGGGCCAGATGTCTGATCGCTGGCGCCGCATCCAAACCCAGATTGATAGCAGGTAGGATACTCTGTACATGTGCACACACTTCTTCCACACCGGTGAATATTTCTCCATATCCTCCATTTGTCGTTGCTGGGAACAACACTAAAAATAATGCTTTCATCCCGTCCTCTTTCTCCCACTCTTTCCTCTTCAGAGTGTGGGACCTGGAGAAGCAGGAGAAACAGCTGAATCATTATCAGCAGACCAGCACCTCCCTGGAACAGTGGATAGACAATGCCAGGAAGCGCCAGGACATGCTTCAGTCGGCCAGGCTCACTGACATCCAGACTCTAATGGATCACCTCAACCAACAGAAGGCACGTCTTTCCCTCTTTACATCACCATATTGTTACCAATAATAATATCTGAATTGGACTAATATTTAGATTTTTACACTTTAAATGAAATGTTTTTTGCTGAGTAACTGCTTATAACAATGCCATTAAAATTCTTGTGAAATAAAGTGATGGATGTCTTAGATGAAGCACAGTCCTGACAATCGGACGTCAGATTAAATCAGTGATTTGAATTCCCAACTTTTTCTGACTACACAGGCTCTTCACACTGAAATTAAAGGAAAGAAAGAGAAAGTAGAGGATGTGCAGAAAGACGCAAACACCTGCGCCGCTTCCATAAAGGTGGGTCGTCAATTAACGCGCACTGTTGTCTTTAAGCTTAAAATATTTTCATACATATTACCAGGTTGATGACCACAAGTAAGTATGATACAAAACAATG
Organism: Chaetodon trifasciatus; assembly: GCA_037975065.1. NCBI lineage: Eukaryota > Metazoa > Chordata > Actinopteri > Chaetodontiformes > Chaetodontidae > Chaetodon > Chaetodon trifasciatus. The sequence continues at coordinate 8,079,771 of JBBMOE010000012.1, forward strand.
ACATATTGTGCTGTGTGTTTTCAGGACTATGAGCTGCAGCTGGCTTCCTACACTTCAGGCCTGGAAACTCTGCTTAACATACCTATCATGAGAACAATGCTCCAATCCCCTGCTTCTGTGATCAGACAAGAGGTATGAGTACTGTCTCTCCATTAAGTCACACTCAACCTATTTTCAATTAGACATTGTTAATACAATTTAGTTATCATACCGTCAAGTTCTATTACATGTTTATCTTCTGTTTGATCAATATCAATTAAACTATGGTAATTTCTCTATGGTATTATGAAGTCATGTAATACAACCAATTTCAAGGTTAAGCCCTTAATTGCATGTTTCATTGCAAGATCTCACTTGTATTTAATTAACACATGAACATTTGACAACAGTGCTCATCCTCTAATTTTAACTCCATCAGGCAGCTGACCTCCAGTCCCGCTACATTGAGCTACTTACCCGCTCTAGTGACTACTACAAGTTCCTAGGGGAGCTGCTGAAGAACATGGAAGAGCTTAAGGTAGGTATTGGATTTATATAATGCCATTTAAGGCTAACATTAGATTAATAAACAAATGGGTTTGTTTGACAGTTTCTTTCTTTCTTTCTGTTGTTGTCATTGCGCTCTTCAGATCAGGAACACCAAAATTGAGATGCTGGAGGAGGAACTGAGGCGTCTGAAGGAGGACATCCAGGATTGCAACCAGAAAAATAAGTGTCTGGAGGATGAGTTGTCTCGCTACAAATTGGAGCTTTCGCAATCAAAAGAGCAGCTCCTTTCAATGGAAGAAGTGAAAAGAACCACAGTAATGCAAGTTCACGCTACAAAGGAGAGCCTGGACAGCACACACAACCAGCTTCAGGATCTTAATGACCAGCTGACGCGCATTAAATACCAGCTGGATGAGGAAAAGAGGAAGAGAAGGTTGGCAGAGGAACGCTACAACAGTCAGCAAGAAGAGTATGAAGCGGCTGTTCGTCGCAGACAGAAGGAACTGGAAGAACTCAACTGGACCAAGATTGACTTGGAAAAGAGTGTGAAGGACAAGGAACGTGAACTGGAGAGGATGAAGATACTGCTAGAGGAGGAAGCCACACGTCGAAGAAACGCTGAAGCAGAGATTTCAAAGGTAAGAACACAGTGTACCCAGGAGGTTAGTCAACTTAAGCAGACTTATGAAACAGAGATCCACGTTACCAAGACCACGGTCCTGAAGGCCTCACAACAGAAAGAAGAGGATGTGGCAGAACTGCGCCTGCAAGTTGACAGACTCACTGCCGAGAAGAGAGATATGGAGGAGGAGCTGAGGAGACTGAGGCAGTCCATTGCTCACACAGAAGAGCAGAGAAACAGAGCAGAGCAGGAGGCCAGCCAGCAGAGGGCCTCAGTGACACAAGAGACAAGGATTCGCAGTGAATTGGAGGTTCAGTTGAGAACACTTGTGCAGCAGAGAGGAGATGATGAGCTCAAACTAAAGGAGGCCACCAAAAACAACCAGGAAATGTCCAGACAGATCAGCAAGCTAACGTTTAACCTGGAGGCGGAGGAGAAGAAGAGGAGAGCTCTAGAATCGGAAATCAGTCACCTGAAGCAGGTTGAGGCAGAGCTAAAATCGAAGAACACCTCTTACCTGGAGGCAGTTAACAAGCTGAAAGTGTCTGAGCAGGAGATCCGCATCACCCGAACTGAGCTGGAGAAGCAGACCAGTGAGAAAACCAAGGCTGAGCACAGTTCTTCCAGGCTGCAGAGCCGCATCCGGGAACTTCAGTGCTCTCTGGATGGAATGGAAGCTGAGTTGGAAAAGCAAAAGAAGGCAACCCAGGAGGAATTCACACGTCGAAAGAGAATAGAGGCGGAGTTGGAGAGGATGACACATACTTGCAGAGAGCACACCACCACAATTAGCACACTGAAATCTATCCAAGTGGAGGCTTCCAACTCCGGAAAGAAGTATGAACACGACATTAATGCCCTCCAGGAGGCTCTGGACAAGAGCTTGAGGGAGCATAAAGTCACCAAGCAGGAACTGGCAACTGTCACAGCTGAACTGAAGGCACTTAAACAGAAGCTCCAGCAGGAGCAGGCTCGAATTCTTGAGCTCAACCAACGTAATGAGAGCCTGTATAAGACCATTGAGGAGAAGAGCCGCCAACTTAATGAGTACACCACAGAGATTGAAAAGCTTAAGACTCTGACACAGAACCTGACAAAGGAGAGACTGCGGTTGGAGGAGGAGCTGAGGGCAGTTAGACAGGAGAGAGATACCCTGAAGCTTAGCAAAAATGCTATTGATGAGGAAAGCGCTACTCAGATCTCAGCCTTGCATGTCCAGCTTCAGAGTAGCACCAAGAAGACATCGGAGCTCCAGGCTCTCATCAATGACCTCACCAAGGAGAGGGAAAAGCTTAATTTGGAAATAGACAAATTCCAAAAGCAATCATTTGAGGTATTTTTGGTTGCATTGAAGGATCATCTTCTCATAATTCAACTAATAGGTTCTTTTCCAGCTTTTGCATGAATTGTTATAGCTGCAATAAGACTCACTCTTATTTAAAAGTAGCAATGTTATATCAGTGCTGATGAAATATTTTAGCATGAAAATACTTTGCATGAAATTCACTCACAAATGTGTTTGCTTAATAATCAATTTGTTTGTCCTTTTAATTTGCACATAATATGAATGAACTTACAACTCATACAATAACACTCCATTAATCACTGCATACTAACTGATGTAGTAAATACAACACACGATGTCTCTTCACATATGTAGACTATAAATTGGTTCAATATCTACTTACAGCTTGACTGACATTTCTAAAGAGCATTCAATCGGCCTCAAATCAAATGGATCACAAATTAAATAGATATTGATGAATCATTGTATAGATTGATAAGTTTGTACAACATGCTGCTAAGGAAAGCCATGTGTACTCCTCTGAATGATTAATTAATTTAAGGTCAGGCTCTACTCTGTGTATCACTTATTGCCATTTCTGCATGGACATAACGTTTTTTTCTTTATCTCTCACCAGACATCCATGGTGGTGCAAGAGTCCCAAAGTCAGTACAGTGAACTGCTGCTGGAGAGGGACAGTTTGCTAACCAAGCTTAAATTGCTGGAGCAGGACAAGACCCGTCATCAGCGCCTAGAAGAGGAGTTCACCCGCATCAAGATCTCACTGGAGACTGAGCTCCGCAACAAACAGCGGCTGCAGGATGAAAAGGATACCATCCTCAAGGATTTCAACTACATGAAGAGCCAGTATGAGCTGAGAGACTCCCAGATTAGGCAGTGTGAATCAGACAGAGACAAGGTTGATCGAGAGAGGCTCACCCTGAAGAATGAGATTGAGAGGCTCACGAGGGAGCTAAAGAGCGTAGAGGAGAGGTACAAGAGCCGTCTGTTGCTCTCTGAAAAGGAAGCATCAGAGCTGGCTCTCAAGAGAGATGCCCTTGAGAGAGAAATACAGAGGCTGCAGCAGAAACCCGGCTGTGTGTGCAGGCAGACCCAGACAGATGAGAAGGTCCCATCAATTGATCCATCCAAGCTGATATTTGATGGGGTGCGCCGCAAAGTCACAGCCCACCAGCTTTGTGACTGTGGTATAATCAGTAAAGCCACTCTAGACCAGCTCCTAAATGGAAGAAAGACAGTGGATGAGGTAGCTGTGGACATCCAGCTTAGTCTAAAGGGTACCGGCATCATTGCTGGCATGATAACAGATTCTCAAGGGAAAATGCCATTCACTGAAGCCAAAAACAAGAACCTTCTCAGCCCAGAGAGTGCCCTCATGCTCCTCGAAGCTCAAGCAGCAACAGGCTACATAGTGGACCCAACATTTAATGAGAAGATGCCTGTGGATACTGCCTGTTCAAGGGGGATTGTAGACACAGAAGACAGAGACAGGTTGGTGACAGCTGAAGCAGCTAGCACTGGCTTCAAAGATCCGTACACTGGCAAAGTGTTATCTGTGGGTCAGGCTTGCAAACAGGGCCGCATAGACAAAGACACCACCATCCGTTTGCTTCAGGCTCAGGAGTCTGTTGGAGGCATATTGGACCCAGTTCTGAGTGTGTTCCTTCCAAAAGACTTAGCCTTGGATCGCAATCTTATTGACGAGGAGCTTTACAGGGCTTTGAACAAAAAACCCGCCTGCTACCTGGATCCAGTGACTGGAGAGAAGATAAGCTATAATGACCTTAGAAAGAAGTGTACAGTGGAACCAGTTGCTGGCTTGCTTCTGCTCCGTGGTCCAGAAAAGCAAATGACAGTGAAGGGTATCCGTGGTCAAGTCACTGTTACAGAGCTTGTCAATTCTGAACTGCTAGATGAAACTGATTTGCAGAAGCTCAACCAGGGCAAGCTCACCACCAGAGAAATTGAAGACAGGTTAAAGTCCTATCTCTATGGCAGTACTTGCATTGCAGGTCTCTATGATGAGGCCAATGATCGAGTACTGCCTTTCTATCAGGCATTGAAGGAAGGTCTGCTCATGAGAGGAACCACCCTGGAGCTTCTTGAGGCCCAAGCTGCTACTGGCTTCATTGTTGATCCAGTCAACAATGTCTTTTTGCCAGTAGAAGAGGCTACAAAGAGAGGACTGATAGGAAAAGAGTTTAAGAATAAGCTGTTGTCTGCAGAGAAGGCAGTAACTGGATACAAAGACCCAGCCACAGGAAACACAATCTCCCTCTTCCAGGCTATTGCGAAAGATCTTATTGAGAGAGGTCATGGAATCCGTCTTCTTGAGGCCCAAATCGCCAGTGGTGGGATTATTGACCCCAAAGAGAGCCACCGTATTGATGTCTCTGTAGCCTACAAGAGGGGGTATTTTGATAAGGAGATGAATGAGATCCTATCTTATGAAGGAGATGACACAAAGGGTTTCTTTGACCCAAATACTAAGGACAACCTGACATATCTTCAGCTGAAAGAAAGGTGCATCACAGATAGCAAAACAGGCCTAATACTCCTGCCACTCACAGACAAGAAGAAGCCCCAGAAGTCAAAGGAGAGCCGTACCAACGTCCTTCGCAAGAGGCGGGTTGTGATCGTTGACCCGGACACTGGGCTGGAGATGTCAGTGAGGGAGGCCTATCACCGGGAACTAATTGACTTTGACACTTTCCTGGACTTGTCAGAGCAGGAGTGTGAGTGGGAGGAAATAACTATCAAGGGGTCTGATGGCAGCTCACGTTTGGTGGTAGTGGACAGAAAAACAGGAACCCAGTATGACATAAAGAACTGCCTGGAACATGGTATCATTGACCAGAAGTCTTTCGATCAGTATCGTGCTGGAACGCTAACGTTGACCCAGTTTGCTGACCAAATTGCCAACAGAACCAGCAGCACTGAGATGAGCATTGCAGCCAGCAATGTTGATGACATGGTCACCTGTAGCAGTCCCACCCATGCCACACCATCCTCTCCTACCGTCCGTAAACGTTTCAGCAGTATTTCTATTACTGTTTCTCCCCCTGAGATGTTCGATGACCAGAGCCCTGTGGCAGCTATATTTGACACAGAGACCTTGGAGAAAATAACTATCTCTGAAGGGCTCCGAAGAGGCATAGTTGACACTCTTACGGCGCAGAGACTGCTGGAGGCCCAGGCATCCACAGGTGGTATTATCAACCCTGCCACTGGTGAGAGACTGTCGCTGCAGGATGCTGTCCATCAGGGAATCATTGATGAAAGCATGTCCACTAAACTGAAAGCTGCCCAGAAAGCCTTTCTTGGTTTTGAGGATGTGAAGACTAAAAGAAAGATGTCTGCAGCAGAGGCAGTGAAGGAGACGTGGCTGCCTTATGAAGCTGGCCAAAGATTTTTGGAGTTTCAGTACCTGACAGGAGGCCTGATAGAGCCTGGGACTGGACGTCGTATCAGCATTGAAGAGGCTATCCGCAAAAGTTGGCTAGATGGTCAGGGAGCCCAGAAGCTTCAGGACACACGGAGCCACCAGAAGAATCTCACCTGTCCGAAGACAAAACTGAAGATCTCCTACAAGGAAGCCATGGACAGTTGCATGGTGGAGGAAAGCAATGGTATGAAGATGCTGCAGGCCTCTTCAGTTTCCTCCAAGGGAATCAGCAGCCCTTACAATGTCTCTAACCCAGGATCTCGCTCTGGCTCCAGGGCTGGTTCCCTTGCCGGCTCCAGGAGTGGATCTCGTAGAGGCAGTGTGGATTACTCCTCTACTTACACCTACAACTTCTCCTCCAGCAGTACCACCTATGGCTCCAATTCTCACTTTTAATACACAGCATAGAAAAAATATGAAACTAGACTACTTATCACCAGCAGTTCCTATGCAGTTTGCTTTTCTAATTGTTTTTCTTCTACCTATGAGATTTGGGGAAGTTTGTTTAAATACTGAATATGACTCTGAATTCATTTAATTATAACCATTTGTTAAATGTTTGTAGTTTTTGGTGATTTGGTGTTTCAATATTAAACTTGATGCAGAGTATTATTGATTAATTTTCTTATTCTAACACATAAATGTTGAATATATATATTTGTCATAGCTCATTTTTAATATAAGGCTTTTTTAGAATTTGAAAAATGTTGGTTGACCTCAGCTCTAGCATGCAGTCAGAATTTTGCTGTTTTTTATTCTTTGTTTTTTGCAGCTTGTGTGAATGTTTTATGTTTTAGAAAAAAAAAACATTTCTTGTCAATTGCAAATGCTGAGGTTTAGTTTGAAATATCGACAAAGTAATAATGATCAGCTATGAAATTATTTTTCATTTACAATGTCATTCTCAATTGATTCAAAATAAAGTTGTCATAACGATTAAGATTCATTCATTTACTCATTCATTCATTCACTATTTGTTCTGTGCATTAAAAGCAGAAAAAGTTCACTGAGGAGAGGCTGATGTACGTCCTATTATCAAAAGCAGTATCCATTGTAACCTATGGATGGCGCTAATTGCCATGCTTAAACTGTTGCATGCCTGTCAGCCTGTTTGGCCATAACGGCACATTTTACAGTTTTACCAGAGGTGGGAAACAAAAATAGACAATTTGGTTATTCTGTGATATTAGCAGGACTATTGTGACTGAAAGGGAATTTCCCTGGCAGTGCATGAGCTGACATATTAGAAATATAATAATCATGGTCCCTACATACCTACTGTGTGTAATATGTGGACAAATATCTCCTACGGACCAAAGATAATGTGACTGTCCAGGCACCACTGGGGATTTGGACATTTTAGTTCAATACATAGACCACTCAGGTTTATGATAATGAATTTAATCATTTGAACTATATGAAGTCATTATTTTTGAGAGTGTATTTGGTTGAACAGGGTAAACCCAACGCTGCTGTGGCCAACATATATTCTGAATGAACCCCCTATACAATAGCCTTTGTATTACTGAAACTAAAATATTTTGACATATTTACAGAGTTTTGGAAATAGCCTTAACATAATGCTAATTGCTAATGATAACAACAACAACAACAACAACAACAATAATAATAATAATAATAATAATGAAGCGCTGTAAGGCAAGTGTGTGATTTTTGAGATAGATTCATAAAACTAAAGACATGTATAACGTAAATATTTAAGGTGATGCACTCAAGGATTTGCAAAAAAACACAAATTTATTGCGCCTGTGCGCCTTTTTCTGCGCCAAGCAGCGGTTCAACTTGTAGAATTACACTTTGGTGAGATCTGTTGGTGTTTAGATGGCTTGTACTTGTATATGCTATGATATAATGAGACGTACACAAAAAAGCTAAGTTTATTTCTATTACCTATCTCACTGTCCGCTTCTCACATATGAAGACTTTTACTTAAGGGGAGTCCTCTCGGGGGACGGCTGGAGGAAGTCTCCGTCTGTGAGGGGTAAAGGGTGAGAACAAATGGAGGGAGAGAGAGGCAGAGGGAGGAGGCCACAGGGAGGGGAGGTGGAGTGGAAGGGGGAGGGAACAAGGCGAGACAGCCCTGGCGGCGCAGTGGGAGGACTAACCCATGCCAGGACTTGTGGCGGCTTCGGCGGCAGCCTGGACTGGAGGAAGTGTGCTGGAGGGGCTGAGCAGAAGCAGCAGTAACAGCCGCTCTGGATCCGAGCAAAAGGCTCCCGTTTATAGCACCGGCAGCCACGGAAAAGGCCGAGGAGGAAAGCACCGGGTCCAGCTGGGACGAAGTGAGCTCGGCTGCTTGCGATCAACCTGAGAGCAGATTCCAGCAGAGGAAAATGAGCCTCTCAGCCTGCATTAAGCCTGTATGACGGGCTGAGGGCTCTTTGATCAGGACTTTACCCCCACTCTTTCTCTTTCAGCAGCTCTGACTGACAAAGAGAAACAGAAGGGGGGGAAGAAGAATAATCAAAGTACTGGCTCTTAGTTTGAAAAGGTAAGGCACGGCGTCTGAACTTTTCCACGGTCAATCACTAGCTGGGAGGGTTTTAAAGTCGGGCTGGTCAGTACTTTAAAAGCAGGATTAGACTTCCGCGCAGTGCAGGACCCCTCAGCCTTTTCCCCTTCTCTTTAGCCCTTTGCTCAGTCTCATTTCATTGAGTCTGCTCATTTATTCAGAGTGCAAAACAGGGCATTGCTCTCTGTATTTACTTTGGCTCTGAGTCCTGCTAAAACCAGGGGTGTGTTTGTGTGTGTGTGTGTGTGTGTGTGTGTGTGTGTGTGTGTGTGTTTATGTGTGTGCACTTCAGCTCTTCCAGCACCACTGAAGACAGAGAAGAGAGTCATTCAAACTGAGCAAGCACTGAACTTGTGTTTTGTTTTCTTTTTTAATGTGAAAGAGTATTATTTACGGCCTTTGAATTGAAGTCCCTGAAGCTTGGCTTGACTTCTTTGAGTCTTTTTAGCTTTTAAATGTTTTCCTCAATGAATTGTGTTTTGCAGTGGCTATAATTTGGGGTTCCTTGCTGCTGTGGGCTATGGTGTACTGGAGACCTTTTTATAATGTGAAACATATGGGGCCATTCTTGTGGAAGACTTGTACCTAGTGGTCTGTAGAGCTCCAAAAGAAACAAGCCTTTTTTGTCTTTCGTTGACTGTTCGGAGTCGTCTGATGGTGGATAAATGATGGAACGGGAGAGTTTGGCTTTTTTCTTTGAGCTACAGCTGCTGCGTGGTATTTGCGGCCTCAGGGCTCTGTTTCTTCAGGCAGCCATTGTTGATGACATGTGCAAGCTGTCCTTACATCACAGCAGCTACAGCCCTCTTCACCTGAGCACCAGTCCCTCCCTTTCCCTGCTTGGAAATCAGACACACACCTGCATTTACACCCGCCTGCGCACCTTCCGTTCAAGCAACATAAACCATGCAGGTTGTTCCGAACATTTTGCAGGCTAAACTCTTTCAAGATTAGCTTTAATTACAGACCCAGCGAGACAGGAGAAACATTTTTGAACTGGCAATTATAGCTTTTGTTGGTGGTTCTATTTTGAGGTCAGAGATGTATGAACAATATCTGCCCCTCAAGGCAAAAGAAATGTGCGTCAGAAACCCAAAGTGTCAGATTTTTCTCACTGATATAACAGGCGGAAGTTACAAAGGGCTGGCAGAGCGAGTGATGAATGGAAATCCTGATATTGTGGTTTGGACAGGTGGGTTGGCAGAAGGTTAGTGTTGTGTACTGTAAGCAGAACACTGTGATCTAACCCTTGGAGGAACAGCATGGGTCTGAGCACTGGGGCATTTCACTTTGTCACAGTGGTGCCACGGCCGCTTGGCTGACATGTGTAAGCCATTAAACAGAGAGAAGGAGACCTGGAGAAGGAAGGAGAATGAAAGCAAGAAGGGGAGAAAGAATGGCAAAAAAGAGGGGAAAGAAAAAGAGAGATGAGGGAATGAGAGAGAGTGGGAACGTAGTCCATTTTGGAACACATTCCACTATGACCTTGGGATAGAAAACGGTAATTAGGGAGTACTTTAGGAGCCTTAAGGGTGCACAGATTTGCTCAGATCCAGGGCTGTCATTTTTATTCCCGTCATTATATCTCGTGAAAATGTGGGACAAATACACGTTAGAGTTCCAGGGTTACTAAATAAACTTGCTAAAAATACCATGGCTTTTTTTTTCAATAGCTCTTTTTTATTTCAGTTCTTCAGCAGTGAAAGGGTGTCAAAGCCATAGCGTAAACATGTTGAGCCCCTGACAGGAAAAGGCCAGAATAAACTGTGGCCTTGTCTCGCTCTCAGCCATTCAACCAGCCCGTTATGCCACTGTGGACATGTTATCCTGCAGTATGAGGCACGCGCTAGTGCCAAGTGTGAATACAAGGCAGTTTGGAAAAGTGAAGCTGATGGTATCAAAGTTATTACGTGGCTATTAGATGTGAATGCTAAATACCAACTGGGAGCCAGAGGACTAGGGCAAAGAAATCTGTTCTGGGTGTATGACTCCTGTCATCTGATGCAGCGGTAAACAGGCATGAATAGGTCTTTTCATGAGCTGGACAAACGAAGAAATGAAACTGATAGGAAAAAAAGGAGCTAAATGTAGTGTTAAAAAAAATCAGTTCAGCAGTCCCCCCGCAGGCAGACAGACTTCCTGAAGCATTTATGGCACTTTAGGTGTTACTCAGGTTTGCAGACAAACAGCTTAGGAGATCATTAATCTGTCCAGAGTCTACCAAAGAGACAAGAGACAGCAGTGTAATGTATGTGTAGCTGTTTTTTCCATAGGTGCTAAGCAGAGCCAGTTCCTACATGCTGGGTTGGATGAGTTTTATCACCCCGCTTTGAATTGGAGCTCTAAGCGTAGCTGGAGTAGCACCGCAGTCTGCACCAGATAAAGTTTGAGTTGATATGTAACAAGGGGTTTGGTGCTTTTTTTTCTCCTATTAGTGAGGGATATCAGCGTACCCATTTTTCATTTCACGCACATCATTTCAGTTTAATGGTCCTGTAATGATATTTAAGCCATTATAAAATGGAGGCTGTTGCCACAACATGTCAATCATAAAGTAGAAGCTGGAGCCAACAGAAGCAATTCAGCGTGATTTTGGAGGGTGAATGGGGGGGAAGGGGCGCCTTGATTGCTTTCATATGTGTGCAAGCATCATGGGTTTTTTAGGTTTCTTAAATTGGTTTAAAAAAGACTTAGCAGCTGTTACTAATTTGGATTTATCAGTTATGTAGATTTAAGTCTTTTATTTGTTAAACTCAAGTTTGGTGGTTGTATTTGGGGACAATAAATGAGATTTTGGGCTCTTTATGGCAACACAACTATGCTGACAGTACAGACTTAATATTAAATCTGTTTAATTAATTGATGCTTTGATTGATAACCAAAATAAAAATGCTAATTAAAGCTTCATTCTTTCATGCTTGTTACCACTCTGCTCATATTCCCTTCTACTGACTGATGCTGTCTTTTACCTTTAAACTTTTTAAATGCATTTTTTTCCTTCCCTCATTTGACCCTCTATAACTGTATTTCCTCTGCTGCTGGGTTGTACATATATGTAAAAGCAATCTACATGGTGATGTCCACACTGGAATCTCTCATGGAAAATACAGTCGGGGAGTCTGTAGACATGTAGCGACCAGCCTAATCACACACAAACAAACTTTCGCGTAAATGGATTTGGTCCCTGCGGCTCAACCCCAGGCTCGGCAGACAATTTGCGACAGTCAAGCATGCAACGTTTTTGCCAACTATTCTGTCACCACAGTGGACTCAAAAATGAAAACAACCGTGAGGTCACTGTTCACATGATTAGGCCATGGTTTTTAACCCTTAGGGTCTGACTAACCGATGTCTGGATTTTGAGACAGTCCTCTTTGAAGTTTATGCCCTATTACATGATGCCGTCTTCTTTCATCTCGTTGTTCACCTGCTGTACAAAATGGAAGATTCCGTACAGCGCGGGCCAGGTGAAGGGTGTGGCTGCTGAAATAGAAACAGGCTTCATCCCAGCACTTTAATATGCCTTTGCACTTTGTTTGCCATGCATTTCTTTACTCATAAGTGGAATGTTTGATTAATTTATTTTCAGCGTTGTTCTGGATAATTGAAAGAAAGGCATTTGGAGCTGGTCCCAAGTGATGGTCATGCATGTGTGAACGTGGCTGACAGCACCCACGCAGCCCTAGTCAAGCTCTTACCTGCAGGGGTTGGAGCTGGGGGAGCCAGACACACCCTAATCCCCCAACATCCTGACCTTAGTAAACCTGTTGCAGCTTGCCCACAGCAGACCTGGCAACCCGTTTTCTCGAATCTCTCCTCGCCTACCCCACTCCTCTACCAGTCTTGCTCTCACAGTGCCATGGGTGGGCTCGGGATTTGAGTTCCTTGGCACTGCTTATTCTGCCTTTGTGAGCTAATGCTGCACCTCAAACCAGGAACAAAAGCAGTCAGTGCAAATTAAAGACCAATTATCTTTAGTGCGTGCTGGGGCAAGTCGCTCATGTTAGCTTGAATGATGAGTGGGAGAAGTGAGAGGTCTAGTAGGAAAAGGATGTTGGTTGCTGCAGCGTTGCACATGAATGATTCATGTGACATTATTAATAAGCCTCAAGTTCAGACGTTTTATGATTTGTTTTATGATGTGATATATTAGCTACTTTACATTTGAATTGCATGAATTGGTCTGAACCTTTACTTCCTCTTAGTTACCTTGAAATTTGTTATTTAATCAATTGTTCAACAGTTTGACTTTCTGAGAAATATGCTTGCTTGCTTTCTTGCGGGAAGTTAAATGAGAAGATTGATATCACTCCCATGTCTGTCAGTTAAATATGACACTAATACCAGCTGCTGATTAGCTAGCTTAGCATTAAGACTGGAAGCTTTGGATGTGCTTGTAGGCGGATTTGATTAGCTATCGACAGAGCCAGGCTAGCTGTTCACCCATAACATTAGCTTGATTTTTACCGTACAGACATGAGGGTGGTAGCACTTTATCTAATTCTCTGTTTCCCAAACTGTTTGAAAACTACTTTAAAACGGATCTTTATACTCATGATTGCAGCGCCAAATTAATCAAGTGACATGCTTTCACACTCCTGGGTCATGTGGAGGTTAAATGTTGGTTAGATACTCTTCCCATCTCCAGTTAGCACGGTACTTTGTTACTTCAAAAACATTTTTAAGTCCTCTTCTCATTCCCCTGCCCTCAAGATACACAGAGCCTAAGTACTGGTCGACCTGTTCATTAATTTCCCATTAGTCAACAGTTTTTCCTCAGAGTCTCAGGGGAAATAGACTAACCCCACCATTAGTTCCAACAATACCCGAGGACCTCTTCCCCTGCGCTCCCACCACCTCCACCAACACACACGCACTCACAAAACACCCAGCCCCGTTTCCCCGAGGGGTGACCTCTTCATACACATGGCCTCTTTCATTCCGCTCCGAGGGGTGGTTTAAGCTGTGGCTACACTGTCCCTGGTTTATGGCTCCCTCTCTGGCCCCCTTCAAAGTGTTGGGCTGTAGCCTGCAGTCATTGCAAACTTAATTGATGGACACATTCTTGACTATGGATCGTTTTAATCACAACAAACAATTGGAGTCACTCAAGGAGGACGATGGTATCTTTGGCAGCTTTAGGAATGTGTCTCTGTTTGTGAGAGTGTGTGCTTGTGTTTGTGTGAAATCTGAAACTTTTATCAGGCTCTAATGGTCAGTTATGCTGTTCACAATTTGGTTTGCTTTATTGACAATATTCTAATATATTTCTGAAATGGAATATATTAGATTTTGAGCTAGAGATGAAAAGATTAATCGATTAGTAGATAGACAGAAATCAAAATGGCAACTATATTGATAAGTGATTGATAGTTAAAGAAATCATTTGAGTAAAAAATGACAAATATTTGCTTTTTCCAGTTTTTTTAAATGTGAGAATTTGCTTTGTTTTGGACTGTTGTTCAGACAATAAAAGCAACCTTAAGACATCTCTTTGGGCTCTGGAACATTATGATGGACATTTTTCATTATTTTATGACCTTTTCGTACACGCATGATCAGTTAATGGAAAAAATAGATGCACAGCGAGACAGAACTACAAAGTCCGAAACTTTTTTCACAGTCCATCAGCTTTTTTCAAGATGGAGACAAGCATTTAATGTCTGACATAACAAACAAACAATACATTTTTTTCAGGAAGCCAACAATGTAAAAAGATGTCATAGCCACCTGAAATCTAAATCAAGAGTTGTATGACATAGTTCAAAATGCAAATATCAGTCAATTAAAATTAAAAAAACTTAAAAAGATATTTACATTCTATCAAGGAATACTACCCATCCCTATCCAATTTACCAAATTTAGACTTAAATCTATAAAGATTTAAGTTTGCCACACTGGTTCTGGTGTTATGGCTATTAGCTTCCGCCAGCTTCCTTGAAATAATTGGAAAAACAGCAGGGAACACTTCCATTTAAAATCTTCAAACAGAGCTTTCACAACATCAATCCAAATCTGCATTTTTATTTATTTTATTGGATTATTTAACCTCTTGTTAACAAGGAAAGCCCCAAAGAGATTAGAATAAAATCATTTTCAGGAGTGTCCTGCAATAACAATGAGTTCTAGAAAAACAGCATAAGTGCACAAAAAAGGCCACAAAAACCATCTATATTTTAAAATACCCCAAACCATCGGCAGGCAGAAGAGAGAGAGCCCAGTTTCTGAAGTGGTCATGTTTACAGAGAGACCAAAACTTTGCAATATTTGATCTAAGAAGGTGCAGAAAGTTCAGGGCAGAGAGAGCAGCATACAGAACATATTTTGCTGTAGCTGTAACTCACCACTGTTTTTTTCCCCCTGTAAAGAACATCTGCAGCTTGTTCTTAGAGTCACTGTTTTGTTTAATCCTTAGAAAATCAGAAAATGTGAAGATGACCACTTTGAATTGTTTTTTCCGACTCAAAAACCTTGATTTATTAATTTGAAAATCATATAAAACAACAGAGAAGCAGCAAATCCTCGCAATTATTAACCTGAAACAACAGATGTTCATGCTCACTTGATAGAAAATGATTAGTTGCCGACTGATTCATCGACTGATTGTGTCTTTGCTATTCTCCGGCTGACAAACAGCATGCAGAGATGACTAGATAAGAGAGTAAGTGATGTGTCTGTGGATGTGGTGGGGTGAGGCAGGCTCTCTCCAGACCACTGCAGCAGGAAGTGCATGGCCATGAGGTCACAGGGACACGCCATCACTCAGGGATTTACAGTAACTGGTTTCAGCCGGAGTTCTTTGAAAAGTTTTTTTTTCGTCTTTGTCACTGGTGCTTTGACTGGCAGTGGATTCTAAATTGCTGGTGTTCATTCTTTTGATACCGCTGCCCTGTATCTCTTTTTGTAGCAAACAGAGATAAGTAACAATCATCTCTCACACATTTCAAAACCCTTGATATATTGCTTCGTTTCAAACCAGTACAGCTTTTCTGATGCAAACTGTTGACCGTTTCTGTGCAAACAAGACAACCTCTGTCATGCAATCTGGAATTGAGGTCATTCTCTAAAGATATCTGCGGGAAACTCACACACAATGACTAACGCTGAGGACTTTGACCATCAAATATTGACTCCAGCAAAGTCACCTGCTTAAAGTGTGGATGGTGTGAGGTAATCGAAGGGCCTAAACCACCTGCGTCTCTGCTTCATTATTTTTAACAGGAAGTCCCAACAGTCAAGATGGAGGAGGGATATGAACTCGACCTGACGTACATCACGGAGCGTATCATCGCAGTGTCCTTCCCCCGGGGGTGCTCGGAGGAGATCTACTCTCACAACCTGAAGGACGTCACGCGAATGCTCAAGTCCAAGCATGCAGATAATTACCTGGTCAGTGCTCGTCTGTGTGCTGTCTCACCTTGAAGTGAGCCCAGTGTCAAAGTGCAAACAGTATTGATGTCAGGGCTGATGGGCTTTCATGGGATGTTGACATGAGAGTATTGATTGCACAGTTCATCTTTCACTCATCTTTCACTCATGTAAGAAGCATTGTTAAAGCAGCATGCAGTGATCTGAGGGACAACATTTGAAGTCATGTGCTTTGTTGTATGTTTCCTTTAGATTATCAACCTGTCAGAGAAAAGACACGATCTCTCTAGAATGAACCCCAAGGTAAGTTTGGAAATACAAAGCATTTCAATGGCAAATTAGATCTCTGTTCATCCTCTTTCATAAAGTGTGTCTAAACAGCTACAGTAACCAGTACAGTATTGATTGGTGATGCATTGTATTGTGTTTTCAGACCCTGGATACAGGCTGGCCGGACATGCACGCTCCACCCCTGGATAAGATCTGCACCATCTGTAAGGCCATGGAAAGCTGGCTCAATGCTGACCCTCTTCATGTGGTGGTTATACACTGCAGGGTGAGCATTTCTGTTTAGCATCTGTATGTCAGTTTTGCTTTAATGATTTAGCAATTACTCCTGATTTAATTTTACTGTATTGTAAGTTTAACTCGCAAAAGCTCAAATCTGTGATTGACAGCGACCAAGCAACCCACCAGCCATCATCATAATCTAATTCAAAAGTTGCTCAATCCCGATTGATGCACGGAAATAGCCTACATGACACCACCATTTTCTAAACTATCCATGCCCACTTCAAACCAGTGAGAGGAGAAAAAAATAAACTCAAATTTTTGTCATGGCAACTAACCAATGCTGTTCTAACTTTGGCAGAAAATGGTGTGTTTATGCAGGATCCCATCACTCACAGTAGGGAGATGATTGAGAGAGGAAGTATTTGGGCCCTTTAAAACAGAGTAAAACCACAAGTGCTGCATGTGTAGTGAATCATCTCCTGTCCTCTCCTGTTTCTTTAGGGTGGCAAGGGTCGAATCGGAGTCGTTATTTCATCCTTTGTGCATTTCACTGACGTGTCTGCCAGGTAACCACTACTATGTGTACCGTTTTTCATGTTACTTTAAAGCAACATTATGCAAAAATATGTATTTTTTTTCCTAGCCTCTGGCCTTAAAACCTCCTCCTAGCAGCAGGTAGCGGTTACTTTAGCAACAAGTAAAGCCATCTGTTCACCAGGAAACTCACTGAGAGATGAAGCAGAGCAGCTGGACATTTCCTCTATAAAATATGATCCAGTTTCACCAAAATCAGTGGTGGCGGTGTGTGCCGTAGATTTAACTCACTTCTCCAACCTGGCAACCCAAGTGACCTTTTACAAGAACAGAGTGGGAATGAATGAGGCACCATTCTCCCTTTTATAAGTCAGCGTACCATCGAAATGATTTTGAAGCTGTTATTTTTAGGCAAAAAAGTTACATAATGTTGTTTTAAATGCTGTTGTTTATTCTGAAGTCAGGATTTCTCATAATATGCAAGTGCCCACTCCCTGCTGACGGCAAACGCCATCAACAACATCCCACAATAGTTGATGAAGACTCATTCTGTAGACCACAAGCAATGTCATCAACTAACCACAGCTGATTTATTTACTTACTTGAAGTTAGGGTCAAGGTGATTCAGATAGTGAGTCAAACAAAAGTCACCTCTTCCACATTCAAAGGAAAACCGCACAATTTAAGCCATGAATCACCCCGTATTGAATTGCATGAATCAACTTGGAAAAATGCTAGTTACTGTAATAGCTCCTGGCCACAGTGTCAGTTTCATGAAATCTATTCATTGTGAAGAAAACCGAATTTTCAAGCCATTGTCAGCCACACAAATTCAACAAGGCTGGAGATTTACTAAGCCCTAAAGTAAAGAAATGCAACAAACACTAGGAGAAGCAGCCTGGTGTTATGCCACTATGTAGATCCTCTCTGCACACAGCAGCAATTGTGGCATGAGCACACATCGGCCTTCGATTAGCTTCCCTCTGTGTTTGTGTCCCGCTGAGGAAGACCGGGCTGGTAAGGCGAATGTGAAAGACAGAGGGCAAAAAGAGGTAGAGGAAGAGATAGGAAAACAATGAGGCAGTTTTACAATGGAATAGATTTGGGGGGAGGGAGGCAGAGGGAGAGAGAGCTGTGCTGAAAAGGCTCCAGCGCCTGTTGGTTTTAGGTCTGTCTGAACAGCAGAGCTGTGCACACACTCTGGCCTCTCTCTGTCCTCTTCTCCCCCCTCTGTGTTTACTTAAGGCTGGCAGTCTCTTCCTCTCTGCTGGAATCCCCTGTCTCTCCGGTTACTTTCACTGCTGTCCATTATGCATGTGTATGCATGTGTATGTGTGTGTGTGTGCGTGTGTGCGTGTGTGCGTGCGTGCATGCGTGCGTGCATGCGTGTGTGTGTGTGTGTGTGTGTGTGTGTGTGTTACTCTAATTTAAGTTAGGGTTAACACCATTCAATTATAGAGCAGCGGAGTGTAATCTCTCTCTGGAGTCATAATTACCTTAAGTGTTTAATGTGTCCCTCTGTCTCCCTCAAAGTGCTGATCAGGCGTTGGACCGCTTCGCGATGAGGAAATACTATGATGATAAGGTCTCAGCTCTGATGACACCTTCGCAAAAACGGTAAGACCCAAAACTCAAGCACGCCCGTCTGTCTAGCAGCACGCGTCTATCCATGTGCTGTTTGACTGGTGCTTTGTTGACCCGCTTCCAAACACAATCACGTCCCAGGCCACCTGATTCAATACAAAACTCTGCATGTCTCGATGCTGTTTGTCTGCCCAATGTTGTTTATCTTTGTAATGAGAATGGGACTCCATGGTGATCTGGTGTAATCCTTACCGTGTGGATCACTGTGAATCATCAGCGCTCACACTGATCTCCACTGCAGAAACTCAGCTCTCTAAAACAAGAAAAAAAGCAGAATGTTACTTAGAATTAGAAAAATTACCTGCTAACTGAACAGGAAAATTTCACTTACCAAGATTTCTAAAACAAGTTAAAGTATCTAGTCTCAAAGAACCCACAGTTATCTAGAAAAGTGATGCAGTCAGACTAAAAACAAGTACACTTGTCTGGATTCAAAGAAATTCTGACTTTGACAAAGCAGTTTTGTACTTGTCAGTGTTGACCAAACAGCTTTATAATTATGGAAATTCTAGTTTCAAACATGAAGTTACTCAGAACCGGTCATAAAATCTCATTAACAAGTCATACTATCTAATTAAGGTGATTAAGGACAAAAAAGCTTGAAACAAGGGAAATGCTCTCAAATAAAAACTGCCCAGTAAGAAGATCTTTGTCTTGTCAGACAAAAAACAAGCATATATTTCCTCTATTTAAGGTATTTCATCTTACTTAAATTTCACTTTCTGCAGTGTTGTTGCAGTTTCTCTGAGCTGTCCTGTCCCCAGGTTTATGTGAGATAAACATTTGGCAGCTACAACATGGACAAATGAGCCCATTTTAGTATAGCCGTTTTGACACTAGTGAGAATTGACAATACTTTTTGCAGTGTTTTACTATAAGGAGTATAATCATATGCAACACATTTAATTTTAAAAAACAAACCAGAATTCTCAAATGTCAGATGTTGTCTAAAAAGTATAATTTGACATTTTGAGAAATGTGCTCATTCGCCTTCTTTGCTTCTCGCACTCCCATGTCTGTGCATTAAATATGAAGCTACAGCTAGATGAGAAACAGCTAGCCTGGCTGTGTCCAAAGATAAAATATCCACTAACCAATGCCTCTACAGCTTATGAATTAACACGTTATATCTTCTGTCCTGGAGTCTCTTGGAGTCTTGTCAAATCAATGAGGTTGCCAGGCAACCTACGAGAAGCCACTACAATCAACCCAGAAATTGTTCACCACATAAACCCCCCAAAACCACTAATTGTTGTTTTCACACTTCGGTTCTTGTACAGATTAAATAACGACATATTACATGTTAATTAGTGAGCTCTAGATGTGCTTGAAGGCAGTCTTTGGACAGAGCCAGGCTAGCTGTTTCTCCTTGTTTCCAGTCTTTGTGCTAAGCTAAGCTAACCGGCTGCTGCCTAGCTTGATACTCAACATAAAGACATGAGAATGGTGTTGATCTTCCCATCCAGCGCTAAAGTGAGTAGGCATATTTTCCAAAACGTTTAACTACTGTCGCGTCTGAGAAAAACCCTGATGATGTCGTTGTGAGGTCACCAGGGTTATGTCAGTTTTGTCTTGGAGATTACAGATTTTCTAGTGAAAGGCCTGTGTTACAAACTAAGAGTTTCAGTTTGAAAGACAAGGACATTTGCCAGGCTATACACAATTATCATTGTGTTGCATTCTGGGAAATGTAGGATCAAGTGTTTGTGGAGTTTGACCCACTCTAGGGATTAAGTACCTGTACATTTTGACCAAGGCTGCATTGATTTTCAGTCATTTCCTTTTTTTTTTAAGTGAAATACAGTCTAAAATTTGTAATGTTTTGGTTCATAAATATCTGATTTTTTAAAAAAAGCAAGACCACTTTTCAGGTTTTGGTTGTATTTACAATAGTCCTGCGTGTTATTTACATCCAGCTCTGTGCTGTCACATCAGGTATGTTTGGATCCTCAACAGTCTTCTCAGTGGCTCCATGAAGATCAATGCCTCACCCTTATTCCTGCACTGCGTCATCCTTCATGGGATACCAAACTTCGACGCCACTGGAGGTTAAACTCATATTGTTTACCACTTCACAACACCCAATGAAACTACAGTTGCTGCTACCAGGACAGCATAAAGAATCCAGACACAACCACATCACAGTTGGAGCAGTAAACAAGATGGAGACTTATCTGTGCTTTATATCTTTCTCTTTTTCCAACATACATGCATGCTCAGGCAGATAGAGGCACTTAACATAAACAGAACTAAAAAGAAGAACTTCTTTATGGGCTCCCAGTAAATCCATGGGAATTCACACCAGTGTTTGCATGTAAACTGCTGTTTGCACTAATTTCACTGGAACAACAGATGTCTTCGTCACATCGTGGAGCTGAAATCCCTTTCTCACAACAACAGCTTATCACACTTTAGCTATGAGCAAAACAATCTGAAAAGGTACTCATGGACATCTTACCAAGCAGGCTACTGAAGGTCATGTTATCGATGCGTTTATTTGAGAATTAATGCTTTTTTCTTTCTTTTCAGTGTGTCGTCCGTACATCAAGGTTTACCAGGGAATGCAAGCAGTGTATTCGTCTGGAATCTAGTAAGAAGCTTATTATTGCTGTTTACTTCAAAGAATGTCAGAACACTTCAAAGCGATTTTCTGTTTGACTTCAATTTTGATTTTAATGACATTTTATTTTATTTCAGTAAATATTTGTGATTGATTCCAAACTCTGGCTCACTCTGTCTGACTCCTCTGTTGTTTTTGTTTCAGTCACATTGGTCCAGGCCACAGAGATCGTGTATGCATCACCCTGGAGCCTGCCCAGCTTCTAAAAGGAGACATCATGGTAAGAAAATCAAAAGATACCTTTTTTAGGGTTTCTAACATCAATATTGACTGTAGCAATCATGATATTTGTGTTTGTTCCTTTCTAGATTAAATGCTATCACAAGAGTGACGTGACTTCAGAGCGTGAAGTTATTTTCCGGCTGCAGTTCCACACGGGAGCAGTGCAGGGCTACAACCTGATGTTTGAAAAAGAGGACATGGAGACTGCCAACAAAGGTACATTTGAAAAAGCCCTGAGAGCAGGCCTCAACGTGCTGCCGCTAGTTTACAGAAACTCCTCTGCTCCACGCCGCATCTGCAGGGCTCGGTCTGGACTTAATTTAGACTTGGCACTTTGAGACCAATAATCATGTTTTCCCAAACATGTTACGCGTACTGAGAGAATCCTATTCGCAGACGACACCATTCATATTTCCATTTCTGAGTGCTAAATGCATTCCTGTGTGCTTACATTCCAGATCCCCGATTTGCAGATTATGGTAAAGTGGAGCTGGTGTTCTCTGAAGGACCAGAGAAGATCCCAGGTAGATCCCAAACTCTTTGTTTTTCTTACAGAGAATGCTACAGGGAGAGGTAGCTGGAAAAGCAGACTCAGAGTTAGTTTCTCCGTTTCTCCCTTCGTGCCGTCCTCTGCTCTGTTCCGCCCCCTCAGCCCCCTGGTGAGGAGGGATGTGGAATGCTGCAGAGGGGAAATGTAGTGTGAAGTGTGTGCTGACAGAGATGTAAAGAAGCACAGCATGTGCTCCTCCAGAGCCCCACAGGACTGAAATTATGTTGTGTGGGTCTGCGTATGTGTGTCTGTTGTACTGTGTGTTGTGTGTAATATAGTTGCTTAAGTGTTCATTAAACACAATTTGTGCAGCAAGGTTGAAATATTTTGGCTAAGGTTGTGTTGGTCTTTAGATCAAAAATGTGACATTGCCAGTCATTGCAGCAATATGATGTAGATTTCAATCTGCAGCATCAGGGGTGAAAGTCAAACTTTTAATAAAACCTTTTGGGCTTCAATTGTTGTTATTATCGCATGGTATGCTGGGGCTATTTTTAAAGGAGTAGTTGGGACATAGGCTTTCTTGCCAGGACTTAGATGAAAAGCTTGATATCACTCTTTTCTCTGTACCTTAAATATTAAGGTACAGCCAGGAGGCAGTTAGCTTAACTTACCATAAAGACTGGAAGTGGGGAAAAACAGCTGGATTGCAAAAAGTAAAAGAAGCAAAACAAAACTGCCACATCTAAAGCTCACTTAATAACACACTGTTAAATTTTTACAAAAACCAAATGGAAAAACAACTAATTCCTTTTTTTTTTCTTTTTTTTTTTACTTTGGACAGAGCTAAGCTAGCTGTTTCCCTCTGTTTCCTGTCTCCCTCGAGCCTTTTATTTTGTGTTTTACAATAGCATAATGGCAATAGTACTTTTCCTACTCCCTGTGTTTAATGGAAACCAAACGCCTACAGTATAAACGGTATCTACAATAATGTTATTTTTGGGTCCAGGTGCAGACAGGTGGCAAAATGGGGCGGATGTTATTGTGGACTACAACACAGCAGATCCTCTTATCCGCTGGGACTCCTACCAGAACATCTGTGATGGTGAAGGTACTGTTACTACGCTGCATTAGTCACTACATGACTCACTAGACTGATAACAGTGCCGTGGTCTGCCTAATGAATCAGACTGATCTGAGTGGAAATATCAGTGGCTGTTTTCTGAATGGAAGAAGGATGCATATATTTAGGCATGAAGTGATGATTATCCCACTCTTATTTGAGTGTGTTCTCTCTGTTTCTCACCTCCAAAAACACAAACACAAACTCTTTTTCTCTCAAGGAATTAACACAGCGTGACAGGTTCTGTGCTCCCCGTTGTGGAGGGACTGCAGTGTGATTGCATTAACATGCACTCGCAGTCACCACTGGCTTGGTTTATGTTTCAGTCGTTGCTAACGTCGGTTATTACTCATGAGTGGGCCTTAAATCCCAGGCAGTCAGGCCCCATGGAAACAAGACTTCTATTATGGCGAGGAAAGGAAATGAAAGCTAAAATGTGCTTTAAGGCTGCAGTATGATGGGCATGACAAACAGTGTTGTTTCTGTGTGAAGGACAGGGAGGAGAGTTGATGTATGTGGGGAATGCTGGGTTCAGAGGAAGAGCAGTCAGTTCTCAAGAGATTTCTATTTTGTTGTTTCATCAAATGAATAGGCATGCTTTAACCATCCCACACATGCACACACACACACACACACATGCGCACACACACACATCTCACCAGCGCCTGCACAAACACACATAGACTCACACTCAGAGCCACCCTGTCGGGGCGTCCCGTCCTAGCTGCGGTTGTTGCTCTCCACTCAACCACAGAATTCACAACAACCTCCCAGAATAGAGCGACGTGGTGGTAGCATTAAAACACAGATCCACCCTTTCCCAGTATTCATTGAGTGTTTTTATAAGCTAAGTTCAGCTTGATGAAAATGAGCTGCCTCGTTTTTATTTTCGTTTAAAATACCCCAACTCGGCCATATAGACATTTACACACACCTCTGGGAACGCAATGAAAGAGCAAAACACTCAAATTTAAGAATTCATCAAAGCTGAGAGAGAAACAAAGGAGCAATTTTTTTTCTCTTGCCTTGATTCCAAAGCATTCATGTGGGATATTTACAGCCTTGTTTTCTCATATAAACACTACATCTGAGAGGGAAGAATTGGGAGCTCTGCTGGAATTCTACATGTACTTACCACCAGTCCTCTGGCAGGCTCAGTTTGCCTCTGAGAGGCTGTCAGTCAGGGCTTGGTCAGGAGGAGGAAGTCTCAAAAACGTTTGCCACTGTAGTGCGAAGGTTGTGAGAAAAGAAAACCTCATTTACTTCATTGGCCTTTCAGTGAGAATGTGTGCTTATCTCCAGGTGTGAATTCAGAGTTGAATTTCAACAGGCTGTTTTTTCCAGAAAGGTTGTTTTCTTAAGTTTACTGTCAAAATAGTTTTCTGCCTTTGTGTTGTGTGTCTCTGTAAGGGCCAGATTACAAAGTATATATATATTCTGCTTACATCTTGTGGTATATTGCCATGCAGATAGTTTTGTGATATGTGTTTCTCTAGAATTCCATTAATGGAAGAAAAAAACCTTCACTGATTAAATGTTCCTTAAGTGAAAGAACAGAAGTATTAGCATTCAAATGTTCTGAAAGTACCAAAAATCAAAGTACTCATTATGCAGAATGGACCATTTGATAATATGTATCATATCATTGGGTGTATAAATTGTGATTCATTATATCAAAGCACTGGTTTAATGTTGCAGCTGGCAAAGATTGTGCTAATTATAACTGATTACTGGAGAGTTTATAGTAATTTATAATAATAAAGTATTGATTGATATGTTTTGTGTTATTAATCTCAATTTGCAAATTACTAAATGTAGTGGAGTAAAAAGTATGAGGTAGTGTAAAATGGAACTACTTGAGTACAATACTTGAGTAAATGTACTTAGCTACATTCCATTACTGGGAATACACCGGATGATCAGACAAAGACCATCAATTAAAAGGACAACAGAATAACAGTTGCAAAAAGAGAGAAAACTTACCCAGAATAACTGAAATGTTGTTTCTGGTAGCAAATGTTGCTTTTGAATTTTTTAAAAATGTAGTTTTCAATGTTTCCAGCACCGCTAACAAAATATTACCCACCCTCATGGTATTGAAGTAGAGCCAGAAAACATCTTTAAACCTGAGCAAATAAAACTGTCTGCGTGACAAGATACCACAAGGGGTGTGTGAGAGGATGTTTTATGAAGTTTAACCCTTTCATAATGGAGTTTGCCCTCAACTGTTTGTTCCTCTCTCCTCTTTCTGTGTGCACAGTATGTCCTGTATAAATTGTACAGATTTTTTAAGAGAGACATTTCCCAGAGGGCTGTCGTGCACATCGCAGGCACACATAGAACTTTGGGCGGAAGAAAACGAGGATGATCATCATCATTATGCTTTCGACTCACGGTTTTGGCATCCAGGAGGTGCGGGATGGTAGTAACTGAGAAGGAATGGAAAGGTTGGGTAATTGCATGGCCAAACACAAGCAGACCTCCTCCTGCGATATGGCGACAGCTTGGGTAACAGTTCTGGTTTCGTCGCTCTCTGCACTGTAATCGCTGGATTATTCAGGGACTGACCATACCACAACAACCAGCGTGATGAATGCTCAATATAAAAGGCTTGACTGATTTTCCCAAGCTAAGAACATACTTGGTTAACCAGTCATTGGTTTGTTAATGTCAGTGTAATCCCAATAGGTAAAACAGTTTTTAAAACAATTGTCAAACCCCATAATTGAGTTTAGGGCACATCTGTTTCTTTGCTGATATTGTACATGAGGACTGCAGGCATGCAATTTCATGACACACGAGTGAGGGAAAAACAACTGCTGCTTTTCATGAAAATTGCCCAGAGCTTCAAGTAGAAGGCAAGGATTGCTTTAATTAAAAAGTGTCTTTTTACAGAGTGAAAAAGTCTGGAGCTGCAGGAATGTTGTTTTCATTCTCTGATCCGCTCTGGGCCGCCCTCGCTCCTTCTTTCTTTCTTTCTTTCTTTCTTTCTTTCCCTCGTTTTCTTTCTCCCTTCTCTCCCCAGTGGGGTAGTCCCCTAATGTGGGGCCAGAGGTCGGGTTACTACTTTCCTCGTCCCACCTCCACCCCTAAGCTCCGCCTCACTTGTTTACATTCCTCTGTCCTTATTTGGAGATCTCAAGGTCCCCCCTTGTGTGGAGTGCAAACACTCTCACCTTCTCAGCAGAGAAAGAAAGCAGGGACAACTTATTGGAACTCTCTTGATTTGACCCTGACCATTATCCGCTGATTGAAAGCCATGTTCGCTCTTGTGTGTCTGCCGTGCCTCTTCTCCTCTTCAAGCTCTGTGTTACCGGAGACTGAGATTGTTTTGTGTGCTTACCTGGCATTGGTGGTGAAGGTAAGAGCTTTTTTTTCTTGAGACAGATGAGTGGTCACGAGGGGGAGGGGTAAAGAAAAGAGAGGCAGGACGATGACAGGGGGTGACGGAAAGATGGCCAGTAGTGAGGGAAAGAGGAAACATCTGTCTTGAAACCTGTTTGCACCTTGCAAGAAGAAATGTTACAAGTGGGATTTGTTGGGAAAACTCCTGGTGGAGCTGACCTGCGTGGAGGCCCGAGCCGAGGCAGCTCAAGGCCGGATGCAGGTTCAATTAGTGTGTTTGTGTGAGCGGGGGGGCAAAGCCATACATACAGGAGCTTTTGAAGAGGAGGAGGAGGGGGAGCCTTTATCATGCGTGTCTGGTATTCAGATCCTCCAGTCATGGTTTGACTGAAAGGCAAGTACTTAAGGCGGTAGGTAGTCTGAGGGAGAAGCATTGGAATCATGTTCCAACTCTCTTTTGTTGAGGACGAGGGAAAGTTACAGTGAAACAGCAAGTTTTACTCTCTTGGCAACACCGCACATGCATTTCTTCTCCAGGCCTCATTTTGAGTAAGTCCAGAAAGGCTTAACTTAACTTGAATTGTTTTCTGCCGTGATGGATTTGACTCTGCCTCGCAAAATGACAGACTTCTGTGGTTTTACTTCCCGAGGATTAAAGAGGCTGTTTGGACATATGCTGGGGGTCAAGGGGCAGGCGAGAGGGAGTAGGGTGGCTTAATCACAGCAGGGAGAGGAATGCAGAGGTCAGACTCTGACGATCCACAGTCGTCTGACTCTTGTAGTGGTCTTAGCATCTTTTATATAACCTGAGCATGAGGAACACCTTTGTCTGCTGTGCATGCCAGCACCTTGGCAGTTGACTGGGTGGCCAGATGGGAGTTGGAAATTGTTGGAATATCTTTGCTTGAGATTAGACTATCAAAAAGAGGGGGATTTGAATAGTTTGGATGATTCTTTTTATGTCCTGACACATCTAATCAGGGGATTTGTCTCACTTCAGTGCCATGATTCACATGTTTTTTCCCTGTCAATGTATTAATGCCCGAGTTATTTGTAGTGTGATGTATGCTTTGTATTGTCTGGAATATATTGTCTCTGTCAGGTGAGGTGTGATTGTAAGTGTTGAGCTTTGTCAATAACAGATTCTGAATGATGGAGTTTGTGGTGATGACATGACTGTGCATGTTAACAGAGTCTTGTTTTGTCTGTGGTTTTGTGCCGTTTGTGTTCGTCTGCGTGCGTCTCTGTGTGTACGTGTGCCCATACCAGCTGACTGTATGAAGCGCTGCATCTCTTCTATTTTGCAGCACCACGCTCTCAAGGCCTAACCCAGGACAAAGCGGCTAACAAGAGGAGCCCCAACGGAGGAGAGGCCACACTGGGCCGAGGGGCCCGCACGACCTCCGCCACCTCCAGCCCAGACCACAGCGACCACGCCCTCTCAGTCAGCAGTGACTCGGGCCTGTCTAGCACTTCTCTGTGGGCGGACAGACCCACACCTGTCGTCACCACCACCACCACCACCACCACCACTACCACCACCACTAAGCCTAACCAGGGCCCCAGCCAGCAGGAAAAGGTTCAGCTGAAGCGTCTTCTTAGCGGCTTTGGTCTTGAGGACCCCTCAGTGGAGGAGATGGATGATCAAGGCCCCAGAGTGGGCATCCAGCAGATTGTCCCAGCGCAAGTGCACATCAATGGAGACCCCAGACCACGAGAGAGGGAAACGGACATCTTGGATGATGAGGTCATTACAGGTCATGATCTGCACAGTGTGGACAGTTTAGGGACCTTGTCGTCCTCCTGCCACAAGAGCAGCCAGAACTCCCTGCTGTCTGATGGTTTTGGGAGTCCCGGAGGAGAGGAGCAGCAAAGCCAAAGCCAGCACCACCTCCACCACCCTGCACCCCCTGCCATGGAGGAGTACGAGAGAGCCTATGCTGAGGCTAGAAGGGGCTACATGAACTCCAGGAGCAACTCTGTGGCCTCCTCTAATCCCAGCAGTGCTCCCATGCCCAAGCAGCATGTCTACAGACAGGGAAGCTATTCCACACAGTCCTGGGTTCGCCAGCAGCAGATGGTTGCTGCACAACAGTTTGTCTACATGCCCGAGGATGGAAACGAAACAGAAAGATACCCAGGGAACAAGCAAGGCAGCAGCTCACCCAAAGCAGGCCTGTCCACGGAACCCCAGGGCCCTACCAGGGACATGACAGCAGATGCTCTGAGAAACACTGCACCACACAAGGAGCAGGCAACGCTAAACAACAACAACAACAACAAACGTGACGAGGAGTTCAAATCTCTAACCATGGACATCGACAACTCCATCGACCAGCTCAACCAGCTGATCATGGACCTGGATCCCACATTTGTGCCGGTGTCGAGCCACGGCAGCTCCATCAAGAGGAACGGCGAGACTCACGTGAACGGCTCGGCCCCCAAATGCTCAAACGGCCTCAGTCTCAGATTCAACGATAATAACTCAGCGACCCTGAAAAACACACAGCAGTCAGGTAAGATAGCCAGACAGTCTGGGTGTGTTGGTGATGGTGTGGTGTGGTCTGCAAGTGTGCTTGTGAAAAGCAATGTGTGACAGTCATTATGAAGTCAGAGTTGTTTTGCCAGAGATGCCTAATGAGCGTTAAACTTTGATTAAATGATAGGAATATTTTGAAAGCAGTTCCTCTGCAGCGGCATCAAGCTTTTCTCCTCCTTCACTACAGAGTTAACAAAGCACGCCTTCTCTCCCTCTCCCACCTGGCGTGCTTTAGTGGCAGAAATAGCAGGGTTGTTGCCAGGTTTTCAGATGTTTTCAGTAGGTGTCTGAGGAAAGAGCGCCGTCCAGACTTGCCTGTATACCTATCTGACTAGAGGATCAGTACAGTACATGAAGAGAGGGAGAGCAGCTGTCATCGACCTTTCTGAGCATTGCCGTCTCTCAAAGTTTGGCTATTGAGGTTGCATATTAAGGAATACAGATATTTACAAAATCAAAGTCCTTGTGTGTAGAAGACATATTGAGCCATATGTAAAACACAGCCACACAATTTCTGTCCTTAAATGTCATCTCTAATAGATGCTCTCCTCATTGTAGTCTTCTGTTCATCACACCTCCATCTGTCCAGCCTCTTTTCTTTTGAGTTTCTATCAGTGATTTGTTGCTGTAATCTTAAAATACCTCCTTTAGTTGTTGTTGTTCAGTTTGTTGAGCAGACAGAAGTTATGCAACGCAATGACTCTTGTATCTATGGTAGATAGCCACTAAAGTTATTTCCACTTCGTTCATGTTGAAACGGATCCCAGAGCCACATTCAAGGATGCAGTCTATGATCAAACACTGCACAGAATGTCTTTCACTTACTGTATATCTGCTTCTTGCTGTAAAATTACATAGAAATTGCAAGATAACGAACTTCCTTAGCAGGCTTCCTCTGCAGCCCTACAGTGATGATAAACATAATTGGAAAAACATAGGAACTTTTTGCAGTATTTTGGCAAATGGATATTGATATCTGTCTTCCGTGCTACAAAGATTTGGCTCAGCCTTACAGGTTATCAAGTTCAGTACTCTGAAGAATATTAACGCCAGGTACAATGGCACTGGATTTGATAAGCTGAAAATCATTGAGGCAGAGAAAATGCAGAAAGCTGTCTGTTGAATCACACTCCAGCATGTTCGTGTGGTTGCAGGGGGCCACAAGATGGGGAGGCCTGAGGAATTTCCAAGGGAGGAACAAGTGAGCCTGGAGGCACTGTTTTTCCCATTTGATTCCAAAAGCATACCTGTCTGTGCATATCAACTACACAGAAGCATCATTCCAAGAAACAAACGCTGAAGGCTGTAAATTTGCTCATTTGCAAATAACCTGTAGGAAATAACGGGTTGTTAGCTTTTAATGTTTGCACTGGTAACAGGGGTCATAGCTCTGAGTCATTCTGCCCAGCTGTGTTTTGACATGAATTTGGAGGAAAAGTTATTTGTCATAAAAGAAGGCTCGTTAAATTGTGTTGATTTTATGAATAATTCGCTTACTTTTTGCATCCAGTGTGCATCTAACTAGACCAGTCATGCTTTCCCTGCTTGTGCCCATCACAGCATTGCGCCAAGCCTCCATGTTGTTGTTGTTTTTCCAAACTTTTCTTCATGTCACAAATTCACCCGTTTCTGTTCTCATAGCTGTACCAATGAGGTGAAGGAACAGGGGAGAGGAAGATGGAGGAGGGAGGTTAGAGTATTTATGTTGTGTTAAAGGAACTGGGGCTGACATTCAGCAGCTGATGAGAGGTGACAAAAACTCAGGAAGGTGTTGGGGGGGGGGGGGGGGGGGTTCTTCACCTAAGGATAAAGCTTGCAAGAAAGATTTGATCACAAAATTCTTCATATTCTTTTATCCACGATAACTTCAGGGAAATTTTGGTTGGACTTTTTTTCCATGCATTTTATCAAACAACATTATGGCACAAGACTCAAAGATACAATCTGTTTGTAAAATGCGTCTGCAGCCTTTGCCAATGTTAATATCAGTATTCACTTGAGGAATTATTGAATTTTGCTCTGATTTTTAAATAAAATTAGTGTCTCAGTATAAAATTCCTCTTAAGTAAAGATGATATGGATAAAATCTGCTACTACAGGAAATGTCATTTTACATCGCTGCATCATGGTAAAGTCTGCTTTCAGAAAACTCAAGTGAGAAATCAGTTAAAGCTTAAATAACCAGATGAGTATGTAATGACTGAAATACCAAGCAGATCAAGGAACTTAGTCACATTGATGCTAAAGTCTTGTAAAGCCAATAATGCCTTAAAGGAGTCCTACTCATTGATTCGCAATGGCCTGACACAACTGCAGACCTTTAATTGCCAAACCTCTATTGCCACATAATACTGTATTTATCCTCATATTGCCCAAACCTACTCTTAAGGGTATATAAGGTTACGGAAATGATGATGCTGAAAATGAGTCACTGGAGAGAGTTTGTCTCTGTTGTGTGATCGCGACCAAATGTTTCAGACCAAAGAATACACATTCCGTGTATCAGTGGTGGACTCATATGTAAAAGCCTCTGAATGTATATAATGAAGAGAAAAAAAACTTGTGTCAGTGTGGTGCGTGCATGGAGGAACGCTGCCAAGTGTGCACGACACTGTGTGTGTGTGTGTGTGTCATCCAAACTCGCCCCAGTGAGTAATGATCCCCGGCATTAGCGCTTCTGCGCCATTAGCATTCTTCAGGGCTGAGAGGTCGGAGCTCGCTGGGAGGCCTCAAATTAACACCCTGGTGCTGAGTGGCAGTGCTCTTCAGAGTAGTCACAACATTGAACCCCCCACACACACTCCACACCTTCCAGCCCACCAGCGCAGACCCCTGGCATTCCTCAGCTGTCCTCTGAAAACATGGTGGTGGTTCGGTACCCCGGAGTTAGCAGGGTGGTGCTTTCAGTTTAATGTCTGGCTAAATTAAAATGTCCTCAACATGTGAAGTGAAAATAGAGCAATCAGCGCAAGCTGAAATTTAAATCTTAACAAAATGACACATATTAAGAGTGCAGTAGCGTCACATGTGACCTTGAATAAATTTGTCATTGTGATACACTGATATATATATAAAAAAAAAACATCATTACACTGTGATCATTTTTTCACCCATATTTACCAACTCTAGTCTATTATGCCTTAATTTCGCAGTAGACAGACAAAGTGCTTTGACTAGATGAAGATACAGTGTTTTCTAAAAGGTATCAAAGGTCACTGCTGTTTTTCCTTTCAGTGTTTGATTTTAATGTTACTTCCTTGAAGTCAGCGATGCCTGTAAATCTGTAACATGTCTTGATCTGCTTGCTGTTGTCTGTCTGTGTGTATCCAGCTGTCCAGTCCAGTGACGGCCGGGTGGGTGTCACAAGGAGTCTGAGTCGCCAAGGAAGTGATGTCACCGATCACCCAGGCTTCTGCACCTCAGGGTGGGGTGGGACAGAGGAGTACAGGGTCCAGCGGACGTACTCCCCCTGTGTGCCACAGTCCCAGGTAAATACAGCATGTGTGTGCATTATATTTGTATGTATATGCTCATGTACTCTGTATGGTCGGTTACATACATGTGTGTTGTTTGTTACAGCATCACATGTTGTACAGGAGTGACAGTGCTGACTACAGGGCTCAGGGCCCAGACGTGGACAGTGGGGTTGAGGCTGGGAGTGACATGACTCCACCCACACCCGCCTTCCCCATCTCTCCGCCAACACCTTATGGTAAGTACTGCATGTTTCCTTTGTCATTGTAAACAGGCTTCTTTTATCTGAGCATTTGATTTTGCATGTATTTGTCACCGGCATTATTTGTTAGGTTGAATTAAACACCCCCGTCCTCCCTTCCTTTGCCTTCTCAGTGAAAAATATGTCCGAATTGACCCAGCTCAGGCAAACACCGTCTCCGAGCATGCAGTCTTATGGAGGCTACAGAACAGACCACGGTAGGTTCAAACCGCTTCAAAACGCAGATGGAAAGCATTGTTTTGAGAAAACGGAGTGTCAAATGAAGCTGTGATGAAAATCTCTCACTCCCAGGGAACAAAGTAGTCTTTCTTAGTGAACTTAACAGCAACACGTTAGAGCACACACTGGAAATAACAATCTTTATTTACAATGCAGAAATGTTGGTAACAGCCTTTATGCTAATAAGCACCACATTAATGGTAAATATTTGTACCTTAATATAAAGTGTTACTGAAATGTCACTTTCACTGTGTACCAAAAAAAACAAAGGCCCTCACTACAGAAAATTAAAGTTGAGCAAGTTTCTGTGAAGTGCAGACAAAAAACCCCATTGAGACAGTTTTCTTTCTTTTCCCTTTTTCTTCTATTAACTTGTGTTTTTCCCCTGGCAGTGACTATCAGTGAGTGGTCGGTAATTGAGAAAGTCTTCTTTCATGTCTGCCCTGTGACTGCTTGTTTGGATCCACTACCTCGTTAGAACGGAGCTATTTCAGGTCCCCCTTGCTTTATCTAATAATGGCGACACTGTCGTCGGTGGAATTTGAGCGGTTGTGAGACAGGCGGCTGAAAACAAAGACGCCTCACCAGCGCTAAAGCAGGGGGATTCCTAACCAGTCTCTGCCCTTCGTGCTTGGTTTTTGGAGAATGTCTGCGTGGTCGTGAGCACTTTTTTAGACATAATAGCGTTGTTGTTCTTTAGATTCAAACTGAGCCTCTTTTGTTTCTTTCTGTTTGCGTGTTTTTTTTTTTTCTCTGTGGTGTTTATCTGAGGTGAAACACACCCTAGCTGCAAGATTCCCACAGATGAAAGGAGATGTGCATTTATAGCGCTTTGTAGCAGCTGCATTTTTGCACTTTGATGTAAATTTCAAACTGGTTTCATGATCATAGAACTGTCGCGCAAAAATTATGAAGCTGGTTTCGCACCTGTCTCGTCTATATAAGCTGTTTACATGAAGCTAGCTGTCTTTTATGTGCCTTGTTTTTTTCACAAGATTGCACATGTGAGGAACTACTCACACACAGATGGATGATATCTCATTAAACCTAACCTTTACCTTCATTTTCATCCTACTCTGACCTCACAGGGGCTTGTTCCCATAGTCAGCTACAGTAAGATAAATGGTCGTAGGGCCTGGGAGCAGATCGGTGCCCCTGCTGTGCCTCTGACTACCTCAGACACCCAGGCGAGAATCACCGCATTCACTCTTGCCACATCTCCATGGTTACTGTGGGTCAGGAAGCATGACACAAAAACTTTTCTTCCCCCATGAAAAGTGTCTCTGTGTACACAGAGGGGAAACAGGGACGAGAAGAGACCAGCAGCTCTTTCAGCTTCGCACCTCTCGTTCCTATGAGAGTGAGCCGGAGAAGACCTGTGTGGAAAGCCTGGCGTGGAACTTGAGCTTTTAGATTCAGGGCTGTCAGTGGCTCCAGGCGATGACTGATTAAAGCTTTTAGATGATTGTGGCAGAAGGCTTTTCATTTCCAGCCGTAATAGAGTCTGATTTGTTGACTTCGCCGGTTGCGGCAGGGGTAATTGGTGATTCGTTTTATATAGATTGATTTATGCTGGGTTGAAGGCCATGTGGACAGTTTCCATTTCATTTCAACTCCAATATTGATTGTTTGCTTCTGGAAAGAACCCAGAGCCCTTTCCCAAGGGTCCCCCCACACACACTCCATTACCATTTATTTTCTGTATCATACAGTTCCAGTTTATTTTCACGTATTTTAACTTTAAGTTTGTTTTGTGCAGATTTTCTCTCAGTGATTCTTGTAAAACTGTTTTAAATGCTGTATATTTGTGTTTAATTTTATGCCATTTAACATTTAACAGCACCTGACTCTGAAGTGTGATCAATAAATGAGCATGAAATATTTGTTTCCCTTCTGTCAAACAGAACCCCGGGGATATCCAGAGATGATCAGTCATGTTGGAGTTGACGGTTTACCAGACTCCTCCATCAACTGCCACAGGACGCTAAGTGCCACACACTCTGCCTCTATTGTTGGGACCCTTCAGAGGACAGACAGGTACAGATCTGACCTAAGCGGAGGGAAGGAATTCCAAAACAAACCCCAATGAGGTGTTGATTTGTTGGTTAATAAGTCTTCTGCCTCAGTGGTAACACCAGCAATAGAAACAGTACATCTGTTTGGATGCACATTTTCAATTTGGCAATAAAAAACAGAGTGTAAACACCTAAAATTGAAAAAAAAAAATTGAAATATGGCCACTTGGCTGAGGTGTGCATTGATTAAAAACAAAAAGGCAACAAAGGAAACCATTTTAACAAACAAGTAATGACATGCATGAAGCAAGGTCACTTGTCCCGGAAGAGACAAAAAATGGTGAATTTTTTGTTTTGTTTATGACCTTTGTTTGTTTTTTTTCCTGAAGTTCTTCCATCAGTCAGTCCTGGCCAGAGCATCCCGTCCTGAGCCGCCACTCCTCTCTGAGCAGCTACCCCTCTGCCAGACAACCAGCGCAGCACTCCATGTCACTGGAATATGGCCACCACTCTCCTCCCCTGCACCACCCCCACATCCACCCTGCTCCCAACGCCCACAGCTCTCCTCGCAGCATCCAGCGAAGCCGTATGGCTCGATACGCTCTCAACTGCAGTCCCGCTCAAAGCTTTGACGAACAGGAGGACTCGGGTCTCGGCTATGGCACAGACTGTCCAAACTCCACCTCCTCTCTGCTGGGAAATGGAGGCATGGACAGGGAACTTTTGACCACCATGGATGGGCAGAATCAGTTGCAGTTGCCCCAGATGCAGCCCCCACTTCTGCCTGAGAAGAAGAGGGCGTCAGATGGGGAGCATTCGCTGGGAACAGCGTCTCCGGCCCTCAGCGGGTTCTCGAGTCCCCACAGTGGGAGCTCCCTGAGTATTCCCTTCCCCAACGTTTTGCCTGACCTCTCGGCTCAGATGCCCGGCACAGCCTCACCTCTGCCAGGTGAGTTACAGTCCCCCATCGAATGCCCCATTGGTGTCACATGGCTTGATAACTGCACACATATAAACATTATCTGATGTGTTTTCCAGATGTGCTGTCCAGCAAGCAGGTTACTGTCAAATTTGTGCAGGATACATCAAAGTTCTGGTACAAGCCAGATATCTCAAGAGATCAAGGTAGGCTTCCAGTGTCCACTTTCATTCTAAGAAAAGGAAACTTTTTCTCTACTACAGAGCTGCCTCACAGTTATGTTTACCTTCATGCAGCCATTTCAGTCTTGAAGGATAAGGAGCCTGGCTGCTTCATCGTGCGGGACAGCCATTCCTTCAGAGGGGCATATGGACTGGCAATGAAGGTGGCTACTCCTCCACCCTCAGTTCTCCAACAGACCAAGAAAGGTAAGGTTGCGAAGCGCACGTGTCTTTCAGTGAGCGTATTGATACCGGTCTCGTGTCTGTGGGTTAAATATAGAGCTGAAGTCACAATGTGGTTAGCATAGCTTAGCACAGAGCCTGGAAGCTGAGGGAAACAGCTAACCTCGCTCTGAGTATCTTGTTTGTTTAACATTCTCAGGAGCGTAAATGTAAAAGCAGCAGTTTGTAATTTAAGATTTCTTCTTCTTCTCTCCTTCTACTCTTAAACAACAAGTTGTTTTTACGTACGGATTAAACCAACCTGCTCTGCTTAGTGCTGGACAGAAAGCAGATAAGTGTATTTTTCAAAAAGTTTAATTATTCTTTCAGTTATTACAGTGATGATATCAGTTCAGTAGGACAGACATCCTGGGAATCACACATTTACACACAAAGCCATCTACAGTTACAGCCCACTGTACACACCTTCACGCTGGAACATGAGTCCCTCCCTCTATTTGTGTGTGAGAGCTGCTCACACTGTGTTTCTCTCCTGGGCATCATCACGACGAAGCCAAACAGACCCCTTTTGCCTGATAGTCTTAGTTGTACAGCTAGTGTTTCAACCCTTAACAAAGGGTGTGGCGGGTCCATAAGCCTCCTCTGATCCCACGGCCTTCTTCTGGGAAGCTCTCTGCCCCACATAACTCTGTCCGATATACAACCTTGTATCCGAAAAAACTTAAACATTGTGTAAATCATAAATAAAGTAGAATGTTACATATACTCACTTGAAAGCAGTACAATGTTTCACAGGTAAACAGGTTCATTGGTAACAAGTGATAGTATCATGATTGGGTATGAAAGGACCATCTTTGAAAGGCTCAGTCGTTCATGAGCAAGGATGGAGCGAGGTTCATCCCTTTGTGAACACATGATTGTATAAAGGACGTTACTACATGGGAGCACGTGAATCCATTGTCGGTAAACACAGTTCATTTGCAAATGACTGCATTCTGTTTTTATTTACATTTTATGCAGCATTTTAACTTTTTTGGCATCAGCATTGTAGATGTAATATCCAGCAACTGGGGTCAAAACAGGCAGCTCGGTTATTTACTTCCGAGTGTGTTTGTTTAGCATATTCAGGAATTACAGGGAAGGATTCTTTGGAAACAAAACAAAGTCTCTAGAGGAATCTGGCCAAACATTCTCTGGCCGCGTTTCAACATGAAAACAAAGGCTGATTGAGTGATGATAGAGAGTCAGACATCACATTTTCGGATTTAAAAAAGGGCCAGGGGACATTAAATGCCACGCAATAAGTATCAGAAACCAGCTGGACTATTTATAAGCTCTGTTTTCTGGCAAAAGCAGCACATGAGGACTGAAAGGATGCCCTTATGCCCTTCCTGCATCAACCCACCACAGCGTTCAACCCTCTCATTGTATCCCCCGCTCACACCTGTCCTTTTGTTTGCCGTCACCCCTTTGCAGTCCAACGGCACCTGTGGTGACATCATGACACGGTCCCTCTCCGCACTTTCAGCTTAGGGCATTGTGGCTCCTTCTAAGTGTGAAACCCAACCCACCTTAAGGAGCGAGCCTTTCTCCAAGCCTTTGTGTGAAGACATTCCTCACACAGACTCCTCCTGCCCCCTCAGTGGCGGTTCTGTTCAATCATAATCCCATTAATCTCTGGAGAGATTGGATGTAGCGATTTAATATGTTTCATGTAACTCCTCACGGCTGGGAAACTACGTGTTGTGCTGAGATAAATGCTCGGGAGCTATTATTTAGGTCAGAGTAAATCTTGGTTGTCAAGTACAGGATGGTTTTGCTCAGATAGATCACAGACTCTTATGATGAATTAATTATGTCTCTTATCTCTTTCTGTATCTTCTGTGTCCAGGAGGCGATCTATCCAATGAATTAGTTCGCCACTTCCTCATTGAGTGTACACAGAAAGGAGTGCGGTTGAAGGGTTGCCCCAACGAGCCTTATTTTGGTGAGTACCAAACCTCTCCCATCACTGGTTGACAAGAGTGACACTTCCTGGCTGTTTGGCTGTACTGCACCAGTGTGAAAGACTCCATGCACCATACTGCCCTCTATTGGTCTGTGATGCATTGTACCACTGGCTGCTGATAGGTCATTTTGTCTGCAGACAGATGACTGATTAATGCACATGGCACTTTATCCATAGCCTGCTGTTTTAGCTGTCCTTTTAAAGCACAGTCATGACATTTTCCTCTCCCCTGACCTGTAGTTCCATGATTTTATGCTGTTAAGAGTGCACTACAAGAAATTCTCAGCAAGTGTTGAAGCTGTTGTTGTTGTGGCTGCACCTTAAAGTATTAAAAACAAGACACTAATGTGGTAATAAAGCATCAAATCCCATTGTAATATTGATTTCATATCTTACTCTTTTACAGGAAGCTTAACTGCGCTGGTCTGCCAACATTCAATCACTCCCTTGGCCCTGCCCTGTAAGCTCATCATTCCCGACAGAGGTAAATGTTCGACACACAGTGGAGGAAGATTATGCTCAGAATAGAAAATGAACACTATTTAGGTTTTGCGGCTGCCCGTATCTGCCAGCCTGTCTGCTCATCCGTCTGGCCATCATTTGTTGATGTAGCTGTTGAGGGTTTTTCCTAAATAATCTCACTGACGTTTTTGCTTTTCTCGCCTCTAGATCCTCTTGAAGATGTTGTGGAGACTACCTCACAATCAGTCACCAACTCTGCTGCTGAGCTGCTAAAACAGGGTGCAGGTAATCAGGCATCTAAGATCACGTGCTTTAAATAGACATTATGACAAAGCAATGATGCCACCGTACATAAACACTGGCATTTCTGTGACACTTTTGGAAACGAGTGCATCCCTGCTTATGCACACATTTTCCTTGTCCTGTTATTATGGACAATGGGGCTGAGTCAGTTGCTCTACAGCAATTTAGACTCAGTTGTGATCTGAGTGTGATTTCAATCTCTGTATCCCTGCAGCCTGTAACGTGTGGTACCTGTGCTCCGTGGAGATGGAGTCGCTAACAGGCGTCCAGGCGGTGCAGAAAGCCACCAGTATGACTCTGAGCTCCAACCCTCCACCAGCCTCCACTGTTGTCCACTTCAAGGTGTCCTCCCAGGGAATCACCCTCACTGACAACCAGAGGAAGTGAGTACCACACAGGCATATTCACACCATACACACATGCATAGAGACCCTGTCCTCACAACAACTAACCCCTCTGTCTTTTTTTTTTCTCCCTAGGCTCTTCTTCAGGAGGCATTACAATGTCAACACGGTCATATTTTGTGCATTGGACCCTCAAGATAGAAAGTGAGCATTGCTGATATAAAGTCGTCATTTAACAGTTTCCAGAGTGCTGGTCATGGCTATTGTTGTGAAAATCTGTCATTACTCCAACCAAGTGTTAATTTAAGTGCTAATTTTGAATGTGGAAAACAAACTTCAGTGTCTTTAACAAACCAATAACACAATTATCCTCTTTGCGCTGCTTACAGGTGGAAGAAAGACGGCTGCCCTTCAGCAAAGTAAGTAAATTATTATTATTTTACCAGCAGTGATTTTGAAAGTGACGTGCTCTGTTTGAGGCAGATAACAGCGCTGTTGTTAAGCACTTTACTCCACCTCTGCAGGATCTTTGGCTTTGTGGCCAGGAAAACTGGCACTTCCATGGACAATGTGTGTCACCTGTTTGCGGAGCATGACCCCGAGCAGCCAGCGAGCGCCATTGTCAACTTTGTTTCCAAGGTGATGATTGGCTCACAGAAGAGTAAGTAGGCCCGCTTCGGGCTGAGCTGATCACATGGACAGACTTTTACTGAGAGCAGACACAAGATATAAAGACTGAAATGGCTGAAACAGGACAAAATGTAAGGACTGAGGATGGTGATAACCTGGACATTAACCCTGGATATTAACTGGATGTTACATAGATAATGACCACTGAGCAGCGCCAGGACATTTTTAATGACTTCTTCTAATATAAAAATTTAAATCCCCTTCTGTTATTTCTCTTTTGTTGTAAAATGAACTGTAAAGTAGCCAAGTAAGAAAACAACTAAATATTAAGAAATGTGTAATCCCTTTTTACTGGTTTACAACTGTAATGTCTTATACAGTTCAATA
The DNA here is from genome assembly GCA_037975065.1 of Chaetodon trifasciatus. Lineage (NCBI taxonomy): Eukaryota > Metazoa > Chordata > Actinopteri > Chaetodontiformes > Chaetodontidae > Chaetodon > Chaetodon trifasciatus. Next base: position 8,119,991 of record JBBMOE010000012.1, read on the forward strand.
TAATCTCAACATATTTTAATACTTAACACAAAAGCTGCTTTTCTTGTTCCTGCGTAGCAGTTTTATGGACAAATCAAGAAAACCCTACCTTATTGCATGTAATTTTTTCCTTATATTTAACCGAAACAAACTTTATTCAAGCTATTAACAGTCTGTAAAGTTGTAGTGGATGTAGTGCTGCATCTGTTCACCATGCAGTATTTTGTTGTGGAGCTAAAAATGTGTAAAAGCAGTGCAGAAAATATGTATAATTTGGATTTTGGAAATAGGCAACGTCGCATACAGGATTATCTTATTTTATCTATGCAATGTAAAATTTTATTTTTTTAAACCATGGCCGTCTGTACATGTGCAGCATGTATGAGGCTTCTCTGAACCTGTTGAATATAACTTCCTTCTTAAGATGTATGTGAATAGCCTATGACCACTTTTATAGCTGCCGGTAACATTTTGATGAAAGTGTGCAAGCGTGTGTGTTGAAATGAGAGAAACCATAGAAAATATTTTAATTAAACCCTAATATATATATTGACTTGTTAAAAACACGTCAGTGCTTTGCGTAGAAGATAGAACACGTGGCAAACGGCTCAGCTGCCAAACTCTGGCTTTGTTTTGTCTTCTTTTAGGGGGCTCATGGCCACAAACAGCACTGCAGTGTTTCAGTATCAAAAGTCTTCCAGTATCCTCACTTTTGTACATTTTAATAATAAAAAAAAGACACAGGCTGCTATATGGAGAGAGCAAATGCTGTAATTGTGTTAAAAGTTCTTGGAAGTGAGAAAAGTGCTCAGTGTCGCACAAGGAAATTTTAAGATTTGACATATCTTCCATTCGTCGTCTGTCTTACATATAAAATGTACTTTCTCAAGCTGAGACAATAAAACTCGCCATTTTATCCAGAGAGGGACCTACCACCACAATACAGCTCTGTTGCTATTCTTACATTGATTATGTACACATTTGTTATCTTGTTATCGTGACCTATTATCTGTACCTCATATGTCATACTGTGCCTCTGTGTGTAACATGCTACATGTGAACAGTTTATTTGTATATTGATATTGCATTGTTTTGATGTGTTCTGTAAATAAAACAAAAGGAAACCTTTATTATAATTTATTCAGCTAAATGAGCTGGCTGCTGGCGGTAGCTTCATGTTTAGCTGGCATACAGACATTAGCGTGGCATCGACCTTCATCTAGCTCAGTGGCTCCCGACCTGACTAAGTGACGTATTTAATAGATATCATTACTTATTTGATGCATAACATATGCAGTACAAAACAACTGATAACTGTCTAATGAACCCAAATAGTGACTGGAATAACTGTGGAAAGTGTGTTTCCTCTAACTATTGCATCAGAGATGAGTTTTTTTGGAACTTTTCTTACAATTTTCTGTCTGTTGGACATTTTTTTTTTTTTTTTTTTAACAATCAGACATAACAGTAGACTTCTTTTTTTGACGAATTCAGTGTTTTCTTGTTTCTGATGAACACCCCTTAAAATCAGTAAGCTCCCTCTGAAGCTTTGGCGACTCTAGGTTGGGAACCAATAATCTTGCTAACGTTAATTAACAAGAAAGTGAATATGTAGATCATGCTGAACATATTTGTTAACATACAGTTTTATACATTTGTTTCTTAGTTTTTTTGGTTGCTAAAATCATCTTATTCCACTCTCTCTGACAACATCACACAGGCCTATGTATTCTGTATGTTCCAGCTCTGAACTGAAGCTCTCTGATATTTACACTGAGTGAAATGATCAAAAGCCAAGACTCCATGTGCTTTTTTTCTAATGGAAATATTGTAGATATCTTGTGCATCAGGATCGTATCTGCTACATTTTGGAAACTTTGGGTCTCTAATAGGATTTTAAATACAGTTCTGTGGGTTTTTATAATGTTTGGCTGCACACCAAGTGTGTTTAATGACTCACCAGCAGGCTGCTGTTTAAGGGGTTAAGCACACTGAGCTGAACCAAAGGCACCATGCAAGCCACAACAACTGGAGTATCAGTCACAGGCTGGTTTCTAGCTTCAGTCTCTTCAGTAGCTAATCTCCCAATACAATATCATGAGACTACTGCCCAGGGGTCAGTGATGAGGAAACTTTACTGTCATTGTAGAAAAGTGAATAGCTTCAGTTCAACTTGCAGCCAGCAGAGGACACTAGCAACACAACACTTTTGAACCTGCACATGAGTGGAGCTGTTTTGTGACGTGGCTTATTTCCCCAGTCAAAATTAACTTACGTGGCTTAAAGGTGCAATAGTAATGGTGACAGACTTGAGTGGGCCACCACCATATCTTTAAATAAGGCTGACACACACATGCATAGACACACACTTAGTGCATATGCACAGATTCCAGCACACACATGCCCGCTGTCTCATTTGTAAGGTGCAGTAAAAGAGGATTTTACCTCCACACAAGCCTGGACAAGTTGCTCCAATGGTGCTGAGAGGGAATAAAATTGCAGAGCTTGGCCAAGGAGAGAGGAAAGGTGTAATGGGTTAGACCCTCCCTCCTCCCCCCTCACTACTGTCCCTCTGCAGGTGGTGAAAGTGAAGAATTCCCGGGGAGGGCAGGAAGGAAGTGAAGGCCCAGGTGTGGCGACTGCAGAGCCCAGAGCCCGTCTTCCTCTGTTATTTAGTGCAGAGTGGTCTCAAAATAAAAGAAGCCGGGGAAAGTCCAGAAAACGGTGCAACGTTAGACTACAGAGGAACCTGTCAGGAGAGACAGTATTTCACACAGGTAATAACAGTTTGCATGAGTGAGCTATGTAGGCCTAACTCTGTATTGCAATGACTCCCCATCAAACTTGATTTATATGTCTTAATATTTACTATTAGCAAGATAATTAATGATATAGGAGGATGCACTTAAAAGAACAGACAAGAAATTGCCTGAGACTAGAGCTTATTTTTCCAACCCTTAACCTGCACATGGCAGCCGCTGATGAGTGTCTGTAATATAATCACCGCTATTGTGTTGACATTCCTGACCTGAGCAAGAACCCGTAACGGACACTGATTAAGGCTGTCACAGTATGCCTGTCTCAACAAATAGCAGCTTTCCAATAAACTTCACAGATTTACACTAGCTGGCTGAAGCCAATCAAGTTTCACGTTGCAGATAATGCGGAGGTGAAAGGCCCTGTTTATCAGACTGACAGAGCTCATTCTCATTCCTCCGGCACCCCAGCTCTGCAGCATTTTTACGGCCACTTAATTAGAGGGGCAGGGCTCATCTCTTTTCCTCTGAGGCAGAATAAAGGTTGGGGAGCAAAAATAGAAAGTGCATTCTGGGATGGCTGCACAATTTGAGGCCCCTGTTTGGTTTTCAGCAGACGTTGAAACCCCAAAACACACTGCAAGATTAATTGCGGGCTTTCATAATAGGCCATGCCATAGTTAAGGTCAGGTAAAGATGATGCCCAACACCATCAATGGATCATTAATCGTTAATGAGTAATGCAGTGTGGACTTTTATTTTGTTTTAGAATCGTTTCAAAATTATGTTAAACTGTCAAAGCTGCAAATTTCTGTGCCATACACAGATAAACCAACTGAGTTTGTGATGCACTACTGTCTAAAAGGTCTAAGAGCTACAGAGCTCATGGGTCCCCGGTCACTGATTGGGGCTGTGGAGGGGTCTCCTGGGCCATGCTCATTGTCACTGAACTGGAAACAACAAGCAGTCATGTTAAGTGCTGCTTTTGTAATGTGAATTTGTGTTAACATCATGGTTTGAACAAAGGGGTTTGGATTTGGCGGGGTAGTCCGTCAACCTCATCAGATGAGCTCAAGGATTCCTTCATTAATACAAGCTAACATGCTCCAAATGCTAATGATATAAAAGTGGATGCTGACACAACTCACACATGGTACAAACACCATAGGTTGGTGGGAGGTGTCCTGTGCAGTCAACCCACCATAGCTGCTGGTATGTGGGTCAAATTAGTTGAGGGAGTCCCATGATCTTTCCAGATACTCCCTGACTCCAGAAAAAAAGAGGAAGATGAAGGAGGAGGAGGAGATGAAGGAACAGGGGGAGAAGAAGTAGAGGAAGATAGAGGAGAAGGAGATAGAGAGAAAATACTAAAGCTTATCAGACTTGCATGCTGATACTGTAGAAAGTAAATTAGATAAACTGGGTGAAGCTTGTCAGAGACGGACAGAACTTTTTGCATGCTAACAACGTCTGTTCTCTTCATTTCTGCATCAAACCACGTGTTGCAGCCACAGACCTCCATCAGTTATAAAATAAATGGAGCATTGTAGGCCCTGCATCTGCAAGAGATATTCCCTCCTCCGCCAGCTATAATTTTGTCTTTGTTTACAATGAGTAATGGTGTGTTGGTGTCAGTGAGAAAATGACACATCACCGTGCAAGAATAAATTACATTTAGCTGTTGGTTTCATTTGTATTTAAATCATTTGATTGTGGGCCTCAAACGCTGGAAGAAAAAAATGATAAATGAAGCATGAATGAAAAAGTACTTTGTACTCAATTAGAAACAGTTTTAAGGGCAGTGCACACATGACAATCATGCTTTCCATAGAATTTATTTACTATAGTTCTTTGAATAACAAGACTCAGTGACAGAGCGACTGAAAGAATCAATATGCTTTGCACATGTGAGTGAATGTACATGCATGTTCAAAAGTCCAAATGTGCCTATACGAGACAGAGAAATACAGACATAGGAAGTGATACTGTCTGGGGGGGATTCGGGGCCCAAAGTGAACGGCGCCACTCTCAGCCCACTTCCGAGCACTCTGCAATCCGTCAGGCTGAGTGCTGAGAGTTCCTCTCTCTCCATCCTCCACTTTGCTCAGACCTAATTACAGCCTTGGACTGCCTCGGGGGCCAAGCCTCCAGAAGTGGGGACCGTGACAGCTCCACGAACAGACCACTCCAAAAAAATAATTAACCGACCCTGGAATTAGATGAAAGGTGGCCTTTGCCCTTTTGGCTCTTTATTTTGTCCACCATTCAAACCACATCTAATAATCGGATAATTGTCGAAGCTCCGTGTGGGTGCCAGCCAGCACAGAATCAAAGGGAAAAGATGATCATATTAATCATAATAGAGACCTTTGCGTCCAATTCATCTGCAATGGCAGTCTGCTCGAAAGGCCCTCAGACGGGCAATTATATGAGAGACAGTCATGAGACTATGGGGGAAAAAAGAATAGCAGTGACCGTACCAGACTTGTCATGTGATCTGCGGCAGCCTCATTCCTGAACAGTCCCACCCCTCCCTTCTTACTCCAACACACCTCCACAAGATATGTATCCACACACACGCTCTCCCCAGACACAGCAGACCCCCACTGCCATCCCAAATTCCAGGTGAGGATGGGGAAAGAGTTGGTTGGTGTTTGAGAGTGAGGGGCACACACACACACACACACACACACACACACACACACACACACACACACACACACACACACACACACACACATCCTTCTCCTGGGTTAACCCGGACATGTTCTGCAGACCTCCAGCTGATTAAACTGTGCTTTTCAATCTGTGAGCTTTGGCCCTTGCTGCAGATTCTTGTGCTTTTCCCTGCAACTACAGTAACACCATCCCCTCTATCTCTGCACTGAACACAGGCAAGACCCCGCTAACAGAGCCAGACGTTTGGAAAGAAGCATTATTACATGCGACACATCTGTACTTTTTAATGAAAGCAGTTCTGGTCATACGTCAATCAAACAAACTATATTATTTTCTTCCTGCTCATGATTCAAGTTTCTTTTTTTCTTCACTTTTAACTTGAGATATCACACGCAACTGACATGCTGGCGTTGATTTTCTGAAGTTATATTTTTCAGAGCTGTGAGGAACTTAGCCAAAACTATCTGCATGACTAAAACGTACCACTAGAGGTGAGAACTTGATTGTCTTAAACAAGTAAAGGTCCTTTGTTATGATGCTAAATGCGGGGATAGAAATATAATAATAATAGTAACCAATGGCTTTTACAAGATGAAACTGAGAACATGTGTGACACCCAGAAGCAGACACTCAGTAGCTATTTTATATTTAGCCTGCAGTAAGCTATAGCTCAACTGCTGGAGCCAATGCTGAGCACTCCTAGAGCTTCAAGCCAGTGTATCCGATTTGTCCTAATCATCTTAAAACAGTGGAAAATTGCTCTGGATTAGGACTTGACAATTGCGGATGGCCAGTGTAGTCTTTGACAGCAGGTTATGTTAAACACATGTACAGTAATATCCTGTGTGTGTAAAGGCAAATTCTTCACACTCCCTCTTTATTGAGTGGCTGCTCGGCGGGACGACATTCCTTCAGTACATTACTCCCTGTGCCCGACGCTCTCCTCTGCTATGCTGAATATGCACAGGTGGCTGAGAGACCCCCTTCCGAAGAGCTCTGAGCGGAGGAGAGGGAGGAAAATCAGTAGGGTTTTTTTCAGCTTATGAAACAAATGTTTGGCATTCCACTGAGCACTGCTCTGCTGTAGACCTGTCTGTTAACAGGCGGCAGTACGCCAGGGCTTGTTGGCAACCAATTTGACACTGGCTTCCAAGAAATTTCAACAGCAAAGAGGAACTGTACACCTCACCTCTCCTGCTGTTATTCTTTTGAGGTATTTTGGACATTTTGTGCCTGTATTCCCTCTCTCATCTGTAACCAATTAATAGTGGAGCTAAAAACACTACAGATGTAATTACTCAGGAATTTTCTCACTTACATGTGCGGTATGTGTCCTTATTTTAAGGTCTGCTTTGTAGCACTGACAAACGACTAGAACAGGCCCAACTATGTCACACGTCCTAACGACGAGTTCAGAGACCGCTGCTTTACTGTATGTGTGAGGAACAGGTACATGAGGTGCATTTTTTTCTGTACACACTGAATACCATATGGGCAGGTCACCTTGAATTATGTTCAGCTGGTGGATTTCCTCCATATTTTGAACAAAGCTGATTGTGTGGACTGATAGCAGCAGATCTTGTGGCTGAATTTCACTTTGACTTTCATCTGGCCAGCATAAAACCTGTTTACTATAGAATTCCATCCCTTGGATTACCGTCCATTTATAAAACTCAGCAAACATCAAATCTGCAACTCAGATTGATGTTACTTATTTGCAGCCTTTTGAAGCCACAGTTCTGCAGAAGGACTTGAAAATGCCAAGATTTGAGGTAAATAAAGGTAAACTATATGTTCATCATATGACCTACATACAAGCATAAATAAGGTTCATGTTGTCCCACAGTTAATAAGGTCATGACTAATAAAGTACATAAAATTATGTTTTGTACGGTCGTGGGAGTTTTAAAAGTAAAAGTACTCATCATGGGGGCCGATCCCTTCTAGTGTTTTATTGTTATACATGATGATGTACTGATAAATTAATGTATACAACAGCATTTTAATATTCTAGATGGTCAAAGTGGAGAATTTCATATACTGCTGATTTTTTGGCTCAAAAAATATATAACATTTAACAAGATTTTTGTATGTTAAGTATTATTCTGCAAAGCAATAAATATAGCTATGAAAGCACTGCGGTATTCAAGTAACTGTACTTAGTTACATGCCACCACTGGCTTTGTTTCCATTCTTTCATATGTCATCTGTTGGAGGGCTGCACTCTTGTTGCTACCACAGTATCAAAGCTTGAAATAATCACCTTATGCTTGGATTGGTCACGGTTTATGAGCTTAAACCATATACAGGTCAGGCAGGGTCATGTACAGTAGCTTCTTGGGCTGCAGAGCAGTGGACACACACACACATGCAGAAGCACTGGACATAGCTCGCTCACTGCAAGGCAAAAAAACACACACAAGCAAAGAAAAAAAAAATACAGAGATATATAACAGATGAGGCCATTCAAGCCTCTTAAGTGTCAGTGCATGGTTGAAAAATCAGAGCTGCACCACAGCTGTAAATGCCTGACATCCACACACACGCATACACGCATACACACACACACACACTATTGGCGCCCCCTATGAATGAATCTTAGCATGGCAGATGCTTTGACCCTCTCCTGTGAGTGGGCTTTTCAATCTGACAATTAATGCACATCAGAAACTTTTGTGCGTATTTTTGTCTCGAGTAACATGATTATTTCCCTGAATATTTCCAACAGCCTGACAACTGCATTATATGTTGGAATTTATTCAGATGAACTAAATCCCACATCTAAGGTTACAAAGTTGTCAAATTTTTAGATTTTTTTATTTTAATTGATTCAAAATTAATCTTACAGAGACATACCGTAAATGTTATTCTCCCGGTCTGCGCAAACCCCGGCATGTTGAAGCTCTGACGGCTTTAAAGGAATAACGGAGCCGAGGCAATTCATCAGTAGACCGCAAGCTATTCGGGGGTGTGACTACAGTCACTGGGGTCTATATATTGAGATGTTTTGTCCGGTGGCTTTATGTGAATGAGAGGGAAGCTGCCCAGTGAAAAGTCACCACAGTGGGACACTGCACTTCCTCACTTCGACACCACACATACGCGCTCAGACGCCACAATGGATTCCTGTTTTCGCGCACTTTGCATGACTTTTGTGCTGGCATCGTTCACCCGGAGGTCAAGTGCGGTCGGACCGGTTATCAAATGCGAGCCATGTGACGTTGGAGCGCGGCTTTTGTGCAAACCTTTACCCAAGGACTGCGCCGAGAAAGTCCGCGAACCGGGCTGCGGCTGCTGCATGACTTGCGCGCTGAGCTTCGGCCAGCCGTGCGGCGTGTACACCGGGAGATGTGGCTCCGGACTGACTTGTCAGCATCAGCCCGGTGAGACGAAACCTCTGCAGGCTCTGCTGGAGGGACGGGGGATCTGTGCAAACGCTACTAATAAACGACCCCCCGCCAGACCAACACCTCCGGTTAATGAGCTGCCAGGTAAGTCTTGTGCGTGCACCTTTGCCTTGTGCGTCCCGTGCACGCTCCAGATACTCTAGGGCTGTTGAAGGTATAAGATCTGTACGTGCATATTAATGTGCAACAACTGTTCAAACTGTTTATTTATCACCTTCACTGAATCTACGAGCTTTTGATGACAGAAGATGTGTTGATAGGACCAGTTACAGAATTTATTGTCATTTTGGGGAAGTTGTTTCTATAATGACGTACGGTCATTTGCAAGTGATAATCAACTTTTAATTCCTTGACATGCAACAAGAGTAGAAATCCAACTGAAAGCGACAACCACTAATGGTTTTAGTTAATAGATTCTCTTCATTCATGGAGAGAGAGAGCGGAGGATGAGGCAGGTTGAAGCATCAGAGCTAGAATTTGATGGTGCAAAAGAGAGGTGCAACTCAGTATCAGGAAGATGTTTCCTTCTGCAGCTCAGTGCAAAGACCTGAAACTCCCCGAATCCATTGACAAAGGCTAGATGTTGATTCTCAGGTCAGGATGATTTTGAGTTCTGTCTGACCTTCAGCTTCAGGGATTGAAGGTTTAAGGATAGAAACACATGTGGAATCAAGTGGTTCAAGTGGTGGCAGCCATCTTTCATATTTCTGCTCATTTCCTGCCAAAATCTGAAGATATACATCATCTTAAGTACTGCTTCTGAAAAATGGATCACTCAGGACCCTCAAAGTGATGTCCATTTTCCTAAAATCAAATCAATGTGTCTGAATCAGCATTAAGATGCTTCCTAAAATGGAAGATTGTATATCCTTTTGTACTGTTATGTGAAAAAAAGCGTGTCGTTCTCAAACTTTAGCAGAGACTATTGAGACTCAGGACGAGGAGAGGAATTCCACCGGTTCAGGCCCTCAGACCTCGTACAGCACCCACAGACCCGCGGGGCCCCTGAGACCTCCGCTTCACCCCTTCTTCCCCTCTGCCAAGTCAGATGTCCTCAGACGGGAGCAGCAGAAGCGAACCCAGAGCTTTAAAATGGAGGAGCTGCCGGGACCACTCATCACAGACCAACAAAACTTCTCTCTGGAGACCAAACAGGAGCCTGAGTATGTAAGTACCACAACCAATATTTTTCTGTCTTCAGAGCATACTGGAGGAATGTTTTTCTCCTCTTCCTCTGTGTTTTGGTGTTTTTCTCCCCCTGCGGGTGATGAAATGTTTTGGGTAGCGGTGCTGATGGTTGGCAGGCATCGTGAGCAGTAGAATGGCATAGCAGTGAGCGGGTACGATGGCCCTGCGGCTGACCTGGGTCAGGCGGTTGTTTGGCCACAAGGCGTCCGCGTGCCGGGTGTACTAGGAGCCAATGAATGATGGATTGGCCTATGTGAGTGCCTGTTGGGAAGCCCTGCTGCTATTTTGATCTCTTCTTTGGCCAGAGAAGTGAGCACACACTAGTAATGGGCTCTGACTGGCTGCTTTGATTAGTGACTGGAGTACTTGGACTTGAGGACAAGCCTTTTGGCTCCTTCTTTGAGCTTTTTGAATTCACTTTATCCCCCATCCTTTGTGTAAAGTGTAAGAGTTCTAAGCAGCTTTGGCAAACTGTTAAGCTGCTACAAGTCGGTGAGATGAATTAATTTCTCATCCGTCACCTCTTTCATTTTGCAGCCACCATTGTTTAGGTATTACAGCAGAGCGGTGTGTGATGCAGCTTTGTTAACGTCTTTATCTTAAAAAACAAAACAAAAACAAAACCATGACTTCATGTCAAAATCATCCAGCGAAATGAGCACACACTACTGACATCAGCTGCAGTCTCAGGTTTCTACAAGTTTGAGCTGGAGATGTTGAAGTATTGGAGAAAGTAACTGCTTATGTGTTCCCTCATCTGTAGGGTCCCTGTCGGAGAGAGATTGAGAGCATTCTCAGCAGCCTCAAGATTACAGACATTCTCAACCCCAGAGGTTTCCGCATACCAAACTGTGACAAGAAGGGCTTCTATAAGAAAAAGCAGGTAAAAAACCAAACATTTGACACTAACTATATGCTAAAACCATAGATTTATGCATCAGTTTCATGAGAGGCTGCACCTTATTTAAACATCTACTCGATAAAAACTTGTTTACAGTTTTGAAAGGCTGCAAAAAGGAAACCCACATTTCCTTTTCTACATGCTGCATTAATAAAGATTCAATGCTGAAGTCGAGTGACTCAAACTTTAGGTCTCCTGCAGCCCAATTACAGATTCGTAGCTGTCCTCCTGTATTCATCGGTAGTTATTAGAGCCTCATCATTGCACCACCACACCAGTGAGGTAGACCCTAGCCGCTGCCTCTGGAGACAGGAACCGCAGGGGCCAAACCCCAGCGGGGTTGACGGCTGGGACGATGGCCGTTTAACAGGAACCCTCCCAGGGAGACAGACGTCAAGGTGGCCACCGGCACCCGATGCGCTCCCCTCATAATTGCTGGACTTTTGAGAGGCATGCACAGAAATAGAGCTGCAGCCATCCCCACGCTCACATGGTTCACCCACGATCGGGTTGTAATAAATGAGTGGTTCTGACGCATTCATATGGAGGCACTTAGGGCTCCTGGGCCACTGCATCAGTGAGGCAGCTTTTCTTATAACACAGTGGTCCCTCCTGCTTAATGGAAGTGTTCTCCTTGACCTGCAATCGTCTCATAACCAGCCTCACAACGCCAGGCTCATTGTCTCTGTTTATGTAGAATGGACCTAGTGTACCACGCTGAGCCCCGAGGCGCTGAAGGAGTGGCAGACATTTCACATTGGCCAGTTTAATTTGGATGTTTGCATGATTTTGAGCAAAAACATGTCTTATTACAGCTCTTAATAACAGTAAATGTCTCTACAGAGAAAAACTACCAAGACGCATTTAGTGCTGGAAGCAGAAGCACTTTTTTCAGGAAACTGTGCTTACAATTTTGATTACTGAATTACTCTCCTACTTTTGAATTGCAGCTAAATTGAACACATCACCTCCTGCTATACTTCCTATGCAACAGCCGTCTGACGACGAGAGAGTCCCACTTCAGCTCGGATCAGCTTCCCAGTCAAACTCCACAGAAATATTGAAATAAATAAGGATGGCTTCCTTCCTGATCAGCTCTGTCTCCTCTGTGGAGCAGCAGCATAGTTGCTTTAGCTCTTGAAATGAATGGCTGCATGTTTTACTAGAGTGGAGGTTGACCTTTAGTAAAATTGGCAGTAAAATAACAGCCCTTGGGTAGCTCCACAGACTCTGTAAGTCATTTGTAGTACCCATAATTTGGAGCTGTGGGGTATAATCAGCAACAGATGATTCGTACTGGCCACCAGCTTCTGAAAATAGATCTTGGTTCTCAGTTGTTCACAAACGGGACTAAGCAAATATTTTACCAGGTTTCTGTTTACCTTAAAGGTCTCTATATGTGTGTGTAACAGGAGGTAGACCATAAAAGCAGCTCAAAATACCACAGCGTGTTGGATAACCAAGGCTGCGTCGACTCAGCACAGTCTGACCATTAATGCCTCTTAACGATCGCTGTTCTACTTCATTGAGTAAAGTGGCTTGTTACCCATAATGCTGCATATTCATCTGGATTTGCACATTTAGCTGCTTCCCCCCTCCCCCCGCCCCGTATTTCTCTTCCCTCCCTTCACCTTGTCCCTTCCTTCATTTTCAGTGCCGTCCATCCAAAGGCAGAAAGCGAGGCTTCTGTTGGTGTGTGGACAAATACGGGCAGCCTTTGCCAGGTTTTGATGGAAAGGAGCGAGGAGACGCCCAGTACTACAACTCCGAGAGCCAATAGGAGCAGAGCAGGACAGAGGGAGGGAGGGTGGGAGTGAGCGCAAGAAGAATTGTAAACAAATGGAGACACTGAGGATATTGGGAGAGAGGTCAAGAGATGGCTCAGCCGATATATGGATGTTTGCTATTTCTATCTGTTGCCTGTGGGACCTTTTCTGAGGCAAAGGGAGCAGAGGAAGAGGTACCGGGAGGAAAAAAAGCCTCCGTGTCGATGGACGGATTCTTCATAAGCTGTTTGTCTCTGATCCATGCAGGGCAACTTCTGAGAGGAGGACACATGTCAAGAATTGACCTCAGAAGCCTTATTCTGATTCTAAGACATTCTGTACTTGTCACAAACATTGATGAGAGCGCTCTTCATTTACGCACAACTAAGTGGCATTGCACATGTGTACATGCTTGTGATGTGTAATCGTAGTTTGTATGCTCGTGATTTGTTATAAAGACATTGCGTGTGGTCACCACAACCATAAAATGTATGTACTGTATGTATGAATAGCCTATGTCTTTCAGAGTAAGCATGTGGTGCCTTACTATGAATTCCTGTTCCTATGAATTCCATTTTTCTGGTTGCTTCCTGCTCCTCCGGGAGTTGGACTGCTGGACTGTGCAGCTCAAACACTACAGTGCATTTTAAGTTTTTTTATGCTTGATCTCAAGCCACAGAAAGAGAGACATTTCCTTTCATCTGTGCTGTGGTTGTTACTGTTTTGTTGTCACTTTGCATAAGCTGAATTTTCGGGATAAAGGCCACAAACCGTTATCTCTGATCTCTGTGTAGCCGGTGATAATGTTCATCACTTGCCTTGGTTTGAGTAAATACGCTGTTTGCATGTACAATGCAACCCTCAGAGGTCTATTTTTACTTAATAAAGGCAGTATAAAATTATCCAGGTATTGCATTTTAATTTTTTTCTCTTCATCTTGCCCTTTCTTGCCTTGAGTGTGTGCGAAACTGTGGAAAAACACATGTAATCAGGAGCCCATCATGTTGAAATAACATTTTAATTAGATGCATATCCACAGAATTAGAGGAATATGTACAACAAAACGAATAATGGAAGAGCAGCATTCCTTGCAAGTAGCGTTCACAAATAATTTGCTTCACTGAACAAAAGGTCAGCAGCAAGCAAAAGCATAAACACGAGTGAATCATAATAAATACGTGAATATAAGCAAGAGGAGGTCAAAAAAAGACAAAAGTCCCATATGTGAGAAAGATGTAGCTAAGACGAGCCCTCGGCAATCCTCTGCTAAACCTGTGGACCCGCAGAGACTAGTAGAGGTAGACAAATGCAGAACATCCCATCCCAAACCTCACAGTGGCTTGGATGAGTCCTGATATGTTTGTGCTTGGCCACCATGCACATACTTGTGGCACTTTAAGTATTTCCCCCAATACCCATTGAGGAAACGCCAATGGAGATACATTCAGACAATGTCAACATGTCGAATGAATGAGCGGCTGTGTTGTTTCGTGCCGTGCCCAGCTCCATTTTTGAATGAATTAAAAAAAAAAAAACCTGAAGAGGTTTTGGCAGAGCTGTGGACCTGTGGTTTTGAGCAATGGAGTTATTTAGTCAGAAACACAAATGTATACAGTGTTGCCCTATTTACAAAAAAATAGGCAAACATATAAAAAATCTAAAAATGACAAATGGTTAATGATAGTAAGAATATACAGGCACTGAATAAATAAGTCTTGATACATACATCATGTAAATAAAATGAGAGGAAATTTCCTCCTCTGAAATAGGATGTTGCATTTTATGTGAATGAGTGTGTTTTTGTAAAAGGAAGTCAGTTCATGAGGTGGTTGCAAGCTGATTTACACCATTTCCTGACACATGTTTGTTTGTGTCTCTGTGTATTTGTGCGTGTCTCTGTGTGTGTGTGTGATAACAGAGTCCATCCTTCAGTGAGTGACTTCTTGCTGACACTCTGAGTCACTGAGCAGGTCGCTCGATCCTGGGATCTTCTTCCCATTCCAGGAAGAGACACACCAGCAGCGAGCGGGCGGCCCGACCAGAGATGACTCACACTGCAAGAGCAACAGAGATGGGAAGCCGCGTGAGTAAATCACCCTCTAGTTTACAGATGAATCTCTTCCAACAGGTGGAGTTCATCTCATTTTGTGAAATCCTAAAAGCCTCACCTGCTTGGCCTTGTAGAAGCCGTGCTTGTCGCAGTTGGGGAGGTAGAAAGTTGTGAACTTCTCTCCCAGTTTCTGCTGTGAGCTGGTTATCATGTCCAGTGCTGCGTGCAGGTCAATGTGACAGGGACCCTGTGCAGAAAAAAAGACAAACAGTGAGAACTACACCCACATATAAACAAATACTGCAAAAGTTATCTCTGTCAAAAATCCAAAGGTCCGCAAAACCAAGTGCTCCCTCCAGTGGAAGGAAGGTGAATTACTTTGAATCGTCTTCATTAGATTGATGTTTTTTCCTTACCTCGTGTGCCAGTTTGTTGCGGATGGCGTTGAGCTTGGCCTTGATACTTTCCTGGCCCTCGGCGGTGTCTTGGGGGTCAACAGGGCCATTGACACCCAAAAGGTATTGCAGGGAGCCACGGCCAGTCACTCCATCAGCTTCCTCTGTACAGATTTTAACAAAAACAATGACTTGAGAATGCTGTTTTTAATCAGAAAATTTGAACATTTTCAGGTTCCTGTGTTGCTTTGGGGTCACATTTTCACAGTGAACAGAGACAACTCTGAAACTCTGAGACTACCTTGGCCCAGATCTTCAGTGCAGACCCCCTGTCCTCTGGTCAGAGCGTGGAGCGGCCTGGCTTCACCGGGCCTGGGAGTGCAGCGGAGACCCTCGCCACAGTGGGCTGTATGAACCCCGCAGGACGCTCCTTTCTGCAGAGCGCAGGCCATGCAGCAACCACAGCCAGGCTCCCTCAGCACCTGCTGGCAGTCTGCTGGGATGGCAGGACAGCTGTTCAGTTTCTCCTGCGTGCAGGGGAGGCAGCGGATGGGCTCCAGCCCCACCACTGGGGACGCCCTCGCCGTGGCCCAGACAGCCAGAAAGGACATTGCTGCCGCCAACATAAGCTTCTCGTATAATCCGGGCATCTCCATTCTTCAGATAAATATGTTTTTCCTTTTTGGACTTGCGCCTGCAAACTGCTCAGTGTGACTGTACTTTTCTTTAAACTCATTTCTTTGAAGCTGCAGTATTTATATAGAGATCTGGCCTCCAGAGGTGTTAATGATTGACACTGACCACAGATATAAATTTTTTTTTTTTACAAAGCTGCTGTAAACGGTGGATGACCCTGCTTGACGTGCGTAGAGCCAGGTTCACAAGGTCTGTTGTCAACATTGACTTTGGAACATAAAGTGATCGTACATCAAAACAACCCTGTTTTCGGATGACCAAATTACTGATCTGTGCCTTTACCTTTGAGGTCATGACAACAATCACATGAACGCTGCTTTTTGAAGAATTGAACCAATAAAGTCATAATGAACCAACAACAAGGAATACATAATCTAAGGAGTTGCAGGCTATGAGATAATGCCTGATGATCATAAAAGCTCTGGTGTTGACCAACACTTAGTTTGTGAAGTAATGCTGACAGATTTTGCGTTGACACTGTTTTCACACTAAAACCCTATTTGTCCCTTTCATCTCTTTGGTGAAGGTTCCTCTTATCAGGCAGACAGATAAACAAGATCATTCCCCTTTAGCATTGCATAACCCTAACATTATGGATTGCTCCGCTAGAATCACAACATGTTTGTCTGAAGAAAGCTGGTAGTAATTGCTTGGTTCTTTAGTGTAGTATTTGTCATAACTATATGTATGGCAAATGCCACATACCTGGATTTGCTCTGTGTGTGATGTACACACCAGCACCACCACTCCTGTGTACTCTGTGACCCAGAAGTTTTCATTTTTGTTTTTTAAACAGAGAGCTGATCTCTAAATGTATTGTGCTGAACTACAGACTGTGTTCTTACAATGATTCAACTGGGAAAGACCAATAAAGTAATTAGGATTATTTACCAAAGTATTTTATTATTATTATTATTATTATTATTATTACAACAGCATAACTTCCCATAAACTCCTGCATGTTTATGTTGATGAGATGGTGGAGATGAATGGTCAGTCAGGGTCCTGGATGCTGGTGGCGGTGAGAGTTTCAGTGTGATGAAAAACACTTAAATGATGAGAAGATGGGCGGCATGTATGTATTTGATGGTTATTTGACATTTTAATTGGTTTTGAACTTAAATAAGGGAAATTAGAGGTTAAAATATGCTGCTTTCTGTGAATGCATCATAAAAAAAATAATAATAATCCAGTAATATACAGTAAGTACAGTGCTCACAGTGGTCATTTTTCTGCATAATACTTGATACCAGTACATTTTTCTTTTACTGCCTTTGCTTAAAAAAGGGACATTTACTTGTATTATATTTTTGCATATTTTCTTATGCAATCATCTTTGACTTAAGGATCTGAGTACTTCTTACACTGTATGGAGAACATTCAGTGTGGATGAGGCCTTACTCACAAAAAGAGCTAATTTATGTGCATATAAAAATGCCTTTGGTCTCCTTTTTCTTTGCTTTTACATGTGCAGTCATGTATCATGAGACAAACAGCATCAGATCTGTGTTGCATAAGTGTTTCCAAGGTTTAATACTTTCACCTCTCCAGTATTTCAAACCTTTTTATCAATATATTAACCGAAAATGAATCTTATTTAAATAAATAGCAGTCAAATCAAACAGTCAACAATCTAAAAGATAACCTTTTCCAAAATGTCCTTTAAACTTAAATAAACCTCTGCCCCACTATGTGTGGGAGTGTTTGCAGAGAATACATAAAATACACAAAAAATTAAGTATAACAAAAAAATCTCTAATAGAACAAATGCTTTCGTCACGCAGTGAGCAGCTTTATTATTGTACTTTCTGATTTTGTTTTACGTTTGTTTATTCGCTGATAATGATAAAAAAGAAACAGTTTCTTGCACATTTCACATGGACTTTACTCTTCAGTAGTGCCAGCCCTTATCGTGGCATGTTAGCCGTGGTGAGCAGGGTCATCGGTTGATGTGCCCGACGTGTTCCACGCTGACCTTGAGGCCTGTGAAGAGTGTTACTCAACCAGCAGTTGGTGAGTGGTTGCCTCTTCAATGTTGACCATCAGCTTCACCACCCACTCAGGAAACAGACCCTTCTTCAAAGGACATTGATGAAAAAAACAACATTATAGCAGAGACTACACTTTTAGAAGTTAAAATGAAAACTTCAAATAAACACTCACATCCAGAGGCTCCTTCTTGTGTCTTTTCCTGCTCGTCTTCTCCCTCGCTGACGGTTTAGGTGGTGTGAGTCTTTGCAGTCTGATCGTGGAGGTCTTAGAATAACAGAGTGCCACCTCTTTTTCCATTCAAGCTGTGTGTTGCCAGATATTTAATTTCAATGTAAACCATGCCAAAATACTTACCTTTCCTCTCAGCTCACCACTGCTGGACCACTTTTTGTTTCCTAACCTCACCTGTTTAGGTGGAGTAGCTTCATCACTTAAATCCACTCCTCGTGAGCTCTGATCTGACACAGAGAAATTCCTCATTTCCTCCTTGCGATGGCTGGTAGGCTGCATTTGAGGAAAACTCTCCTGGCTGTGGGAACGAGACAGACGCCTTGGTCTCATAACCCTCAGTACAGCATCATCATCATCTTCCTCTTTTGCACTCTTGTCTGTTGCCATCATCTCCACTGTCTCCACACCTTCTTTAATTTGAAAACCGTCCTCTTCTTCCACTTCTCCTGTTTTACTTCCTTCAATTTCATCTTCCTCCTCTGATTCCTCCTGTATCGGCTCCAGATCTGTCCTCTGTTGTTATTTTTACAAACAGAGAGGTATTAATATTGGAAATCCTTTAACAGTGAATTTTATTGGATTTTTGAACTGTGCAAGAAAAGCAAAAACTGTGGATTAAAACTCACATTTTGCTGCTGAATGTCCATTTAGCTTGATGACTGAGGTTTGTGGATATGGAACAATCCTGCAGTTTCAGGTCTTCATTAGTGGATTATTCAAATCAGGTGTGGAATCTTAACTACAGGCAGGTGACAGGTGAAAATTAATGACCTTTTTTTTTGATACATGGGCTTGTCCACACCTCGCAGTTAATTTTTTAATTTTTTTTTCCCTATATACTTCTAAAAAAAAAAGAAAGAAGTGTCGTCAAGAGCAGGCCAGACACACAGGTGGCAATATAACCTTAACTCTAAAGCCTGACCAATCAGCAGCCTGAAAAAAGCTATTGCCCATTGTAAGAAGTTAGGGATCATACTGTATGTGTGGCCTGATATAAATAAATAAAGGCCTAGTCCACACATAAGCTGATATTTGTCAAATGTAGATTTTTTTTCATGTATTTTGGCCTTTTGTCCACACACAGCAGCAGTTGTAGGTCAGTGAAAGCAGAGCTTTTAGGAAGCTCCTGCAAATTCCTTTGCAGTGTTGAGGAGTAGACAAGAGTTTTGGCTTGTGACGTCAGAGTGTGTGCTGTTATCTCTTTATTTGTTTACATGAGGTGATTTTGTGTAATGGAGGACATGGCCACGTAGTTCTGCTGCTAACCTTGATAACAGCACTTTTTGCATGTTTACACATAAATGCTACATCATGTGATGAATAATCCAACTCTCCCACGACACACACGCCTCCGCCATCGTCACTGCCTTTGGACAAGCTCCGGTCACAAAATTACTAATCTGACTACTCAGGCTTCTGATTGGCATGCTCTTGACAGTAATTCATTTGTGTTTTGTGCTTTCGTATAGGCAGAAAGTTTTTTTTAAAACAGTCCTTGAGTTTTTTGGATGAGGAAAAAAACCCATTTTTAAGAAATATCCGTGAACGTGTGGACTTGGGCAAAGTTAGCCAAAGTTAGGAAACCATGAACTGGGACTCTTTTCCACTCAGTCTGTCAGCATCCTAGCTCTTTTGCTTTCATTGCACGAAATGTCGCCTCATGTAAGTTAAACAAAGGAGGTTAATGGTGCACACTTCCCTTCCCTGTCTGCACATCAACACTGCAGAAGGAATTTCTGAATATCTTCACCTTGGAAGAAGTTTTCTAAAAGACGTGTTTTTGGTGGCCTAAAATGCATTTTGTTGGATGAATAGCCAAAATGCACAGAAAAGGCTATATTATGGGAAATACCCATATATGTGTGGACTAGGCTATGTGAAAGTGAAAAATAAAGCACATAACCTGAGCCAAAAGTTCAATATAATAAAATCAGTGTGTTGTAATAGACTTTGTATAACTATTTTTTTTAATGGGACACTCCAACAACTCCAGTTTACTCATCACAAAGAGTACTAATACAGTTTCTATAACTTGCTCTGTGTTGTTGTCGTTCTAGAAAAAGTTCAGGATATCTTAACTTTTGTATGTTTTTTTTGTTTGTTTGTTTTTGTTTGTTTGTTTTTTGTTTATCTGCTGCCAACACAGTATCCCATTGACTGAACATGCAAAGAAGTGTAGGGATGTGCAAATAAAAAGGCAATGGAGAAGCACACTGCACACTCACAAATGTGGATGTAAATGCTAAAATTTGTATAAAAAAATAAATTGTCTTTGCAGACATTCTATGAGGATGGAAATTAGTTCAAAATTAGATACAGTGAGGCTTTCTTACAAGTTATTATACAATTACAGATCCTGCATGATCATTAATTTCTAGTCTTTTCTTGGTTGCTGAAATGCAACCGAATGAAATGTAATCATTAATGTACGCTACAACCTAATTTACTCATCATGACCTCTTTTAGCCCTCATGACACCAGGGGGAGGGTTGTTTGTGACCCATCATTTACCTTGGATTCCCTTTATTGCTTAATGTCAACTTCGGCCTGGAGTCAGGGAACTGGACCATGTCGGTGATAACAGCAGCTGAACTTTCTTTAAGGTTTTTTTTTTTTCTCTGTAGAGTAAGACCTCCTTCAGGCTACATCATTATCATTCATCTCAAATTGTGAATAACTGAGCAGAATTTAGAAAAGCAAAATGCTTCCTAGGCTGTACTACACTGAAAATGGTGAAGCAAGCCAGGCGTTTGTTGATTTAACTGCTGCACTGAGTGAACCCCAATGCTGGGAAAACAATTTTGGCGGCCGCTCAGTGTTTGGGACATAGTAACATTCACCTGGCTGTGGGCTGTGGAAGGACACTGATTGGCATAATAAATGTGTCACTGTCAGCCATATTTTGCTGTGCAGAGTGAAAGCTGGTATTTTAAGAGCCATAAACTAAGGTGTGAGAAATGAAATTTTACAGAGTGGAACTAACAGGAAAACTGCCCATAAAAGTTATATTTGTTACCCACTGATCGTTTGCTGTGCTGCATGCTATGTTTGAGGTTTGAGGGACAAATATTGTGTTTCAGATTGAAAATTATCATATGGCTCATACCTAAAAATCAACAAGAAGACCTTCATCTGCACCCTGCACCACAATCCCAAACACCTACTTGCTTTATGTCTCAGCAGCAACACTTCTAGACATTCATAGCCATACTCATTTGATATTTTATACACCAATATTGTCTTTATTACAAAATATTCAATAACCCAACTTTACACTGTACAAGATACAACATAGTTTACAGCTTTTGGCTATTTACAAAAAGTATGATCTGCATATCAAAGTGAATATATCTAAAAAGGCAGGTTGCAATCACTGTAAGCTTATTGAATAAGGCAAAAACTTGAAACATGATGTATTTACACTTTTGCAGATCAAGTGAAAGTTCTACGATGACAAAGATATAGGCTAGAAAGATATCTGAAGCGCCTCGTATATCTGAGACTGCATCCGAGAGACGTGCTAAAGCTCATATTTGTTGAGGAAAACTCAAAATGTAGCTTAAAGATAGAGCAAAAAGAAGGTGGAGTACATGTAGCATGTCTGAAATACAACAGTAGCCAGACATGGCATCAAAGTTGCTGTCAGTGTGAATGGAGCATTGGAAAGGCGTACGCTAAAGGACTAAGTTGTGCATTTGCAGAAGTTGTGTGCTTATTGTGTGTGCTCATGTACTGCATGTACTTTCTGCTGTGTGGATGAATGCTGTAATGGACATGTATGTTTGCACCATGCATAAGGGTGTACTGGTCCTTCATGTGATGTTGATCGTCATTTTGGCATTCACTAATTTCCATAGAAGGACATGTCCATCTCAGTAGAACTGCTCTTCAGGTGTACACATCTTGACTGCCTTGTCAGTGCCACTCAGCGTGCATACCACATTACATTAAACTGTGAATCAGGGCAATATAAGTGGGTATTCAGGAACCCTTATTTCATCTCTCCTGGTGCTCGAAAAGACACTTTTTAAGTCTACCGATGCTGTCTGAAAAAGTCCTGTATGCTATGTTCAACCCCCTGCAACATGTTCTCTCATGTGTGGTGAGGCAATAGAAGCAGTAAAACTAAAGCTCCATGGAAAGCTCAATACTTTGGTTTTCTTTCAACAGGAGGACCGTTACTATGGCTGTCAACTCTTAAAAAGTCATGCACTATTCACTGTAAATATGTCTAAAAAAAAAGAAGCTTATTTCATCCAGTGAGCTCCGAGTATAAAAAGTATTTTGTGCTGTTTCATTACAATTCAGAGTTAACCACACATGCATACGCACACTCACAAGTACACACATGCATGCTTACATACACCAAAAACAGAAACAACACCGTTTTACACTGTAAATAATGCAATGTATCCTTGGCATAATCAGAAAGACAGTGCAAAAGCAATAGCATGATCAGTCCTTTTCTGGATATCAATGCACATATTCCTTGTAGGTGGAATATGTCGTACATATGAAACAAAGATGCACATTATACCTGGATCTGAGGGAACCCAGCAACACCACAAATCTAATCATCTGGAATAGAGAAAAGAGGATTCCGGGTTTCTTTCTTCTTCACTTCATGTTTGTCTTCCAAGAGTGGCAAGCAGTTAAAAATCCCTAAAAGCAAGTGTGATTGTCCGTATCACTGTGCCATTTCTCTGGATGTTTGTATCCTGAATGAGCATACTCTGGGTTGTGCCAGTAGCTCAGGATTTATAGGAAATACCTGGACAGCCCTGTCTTCTTCAGGCTTCCAACCAGGGTTTTCTTTCCATTTTTCATTCAAGTTCAACTTTGCAGTCTTTCATCCTACACTGCTATGTCTGCAACAGCTGCCACAGCCTCTATCTGAATCTCTGTCACCTCTACATCATCCTCATCCTCCTCACCCACTGTGGGCACGCAGGGGGAGGGCAGGCATGTTGCTTGGCTGTTGCTGCTGTTGGCGGTGTTCATCTGCATGTTGCTGCCCATGCTGGCAAAAGCAGTCAGGCTGGCGGTGGAGGAGACGCTGCCCAGATTGGTCGGCACGCTGGTCTTGCCACAGGAGTGGATCCGGCGCGCCAGGCTGGCGGAACGAACCACTGAAGAGGTGGTCACAGTGCCCACGCCCTGAACCTTCCCCTCCAGGAAGTAGGTCAGCATCTCACCTTTACCTTTGACGCTGACTTTGCCACGACACACCAGGTCGTAGTTGGTATTTAGCAGGCGGTACACCTCTTCAGTCACCTTTATCATAAAAACAAGGAAATATATGCACCTATGTTAAAATGACTGTAGGAAAACACAAAGCTCAATCTAATATCAAAATAAAACTGATTAACTTGCAGTAAAACTATTTTCTTGATATTCTATGGATATCTACTGGGCCTCAAACTATGTTTAATGCCACAAATTTATTGCTTTTATTTTTATTGCTTTATTATTATATGATAACATATGAACTTCACAACATTAATTGTATCAAAATACATTAAACTTGAGGTCCTGATTCATGATCCAGCTGCCCACCTCTATTATAAAGCTGTAAGCTGCAAATTCAGCTGCAGTGCCTCTATTGATGCAAAGCAAAGAGGAGACTGTCAAAAGGTGTCTTGGTGATCAAAGATCACCTTAACTACTTTTTATTCTGTTCTCCCTATAAACATACTTAAATCACTTTTAGATAAATATGCTAATTTAACATGTGCTGGATACCTGTATCTTGCCCGGTACTCCAGTGCTGTCCATCCTGCTGGCCACATTGACCGTGTTGCCCCAGATGTCATACTGAGGTCGTCGTGCCCCAATCACGCCTGCAACCACTGGACCCACATTAATACCTGCGCAAACATGAGGAAATGTCAACACAAAATAATGCTGAACTGAGTTTTCTCATAGTCACACTGTGGTAGTTAGTTAGTTGTTCAGTACAAGGGCAGACGTACCCACTCTCAAGACAAACTCATTGTATGACTGATAGTTGATTTCATCCAAAACGTCAAACATCTCAATGGCGTAGTCCGCGATTGTGCTCAGGTGGTCGTAAACAGATTTTTTGGCCTACAGAGGAAGAACACAGAGCAGTTAGGATGCATGCATGATATGATTGTTCATATTGTCTTCATTATAATGTGCAAACACACACAGGAACACAAAATGACATGCCACCTTGGTACCAATGGTGGGGACGAGGCCCACAGCTGCCATGTATGTACTGCCAATGGTTTTGATTTTCTCAATGTCTTTGTAGCACTCCTTATCCATGAGCTGCAAAACACACATTCAAATAAACACAATGCAACACAGTTAAAATCTCCCAGAGGCTTGTGTTCACAGTCAAAATAAGTAAGTGACCGTTCCCACCTCGTCAAAGTCAGCGATGATCTCATTCAGCAGTCTCAGGCACTCCACTCCCATGTTGTTGCCATCCAGCTCGATGTAGAAATCATTGAAGTTTGGGATGGAGGCAAACAGGACACCAACTTGTGCGTAGGACTGGTAGTAGAGATCCTAATGCAAAAAGGAAGACCACAGAATAAAGAATAGAAACAAGTCTTCTGACGTCCATCATTTTTCTCTCTTCTGTCTGTTTATCTACCTGTTTGTCTGTCTGTCTGTCTGATTGCCTATTAGCGAGGCTCACCATGTTCCTGGGGTTCGACATTAGGAAGTGTTGAGCCACGTGTGCGGGCAGGAGATTGAAGAGGATCCTCCTGTTGTCCAGCTTGACTTTCTCCATGCCATCTCTTTCCTCTTCCGCCTGACAGCAAATGCAGCACACACACACACACACACACAGAACACATGGCAGTGAGGACTGGAGCTTGTTCCACATTTTCACCACATGGGGTCAGTAAAAACCCTTTTGAGCCTTACAACATGAACTGTGTGTCTTACATTTGGATTTTTAATGGGTACATTACACAACTAATGCTCCTTGTTAAATGATTAAATGGCTTAAAATTCAGCTTCAGCACTTCAGTCCCGCTAAGCACAATATTCCATCTTTTTACACTCCTGATGTCCAGTGAATCCAAGCCGAAACATGCGTCTTACCCTCATTTTTTGAAATGATCAGTCCATTAATCAATCAGTTGATTGACAGAAAATTAATTTGCAACTATTTTGCTGATCGTTTAATTCATTCTTCATGCAAAACCGTTTCATGATTCCAGCTTCAGAAATGTGAAAATGTGTTGTATGTTGTATGTACTTGTAATGTATGTTTAATAGTTTTGCGGTTTGGACCGTTGGCTGTAAAAAATAAGGAGTTTGAAGGTGACAATTTACAAAGCAAATAATCAGCAGATGAATCCAAGATGAAAACAAATATTAATTGCAGTTCTAATAATTCAAATTCAGCTCCCCTACAATCAACTATAACAGTAAAATGCTGCTTTTACATTAAGGCATGAGTAATGATAATCTAATAATACATAATAATGTAACAGTAGCAGGATAAATCTTTCTGCATTAAGTACTTAAATACTTTAAGTACATTTTCCTGATTATACTTGCATACTTTTACTTCAGTAATATTTTCAGTGCAGGACATTTACTTGTGTAGTAAGGATCTGAAAACTGCCTCTTTCACATGCATGGACACATTAGCACACACACACACTCCCTGACCTGCACAGCCCATAGGAAGTCCAACCGTAGTTTGAGGTCAAGTTGCCGGGAGTGGAGGGCCAGGGCACTGACAAAGAGCAACAGAGACAGGATGGGCTCATAGCCCCGGATGTGGAAGGACCCCCCACTGTGGAAGAGACCAACACACAAGTCAGCACTGGACTGGACCACACAGAAAACTACACATGAGGGTTGGATGGACCCCCCACAGAGTGGAGAGCAATCATGAGTAAAGTTTTACTAAATAAATAATGAAGACAGATTTTTAAAAAATAAAACATGAGATTAAAAAAAAGCTTGAAATTTCAAACCATACAATATCATATTATTTACTGAAGCGTGACTTCGTTTAAAGAAAATGAGTTGTTCAAAAGAGATTTTTTTATCCTAATAAGCTTAACAAATTCCACGTAATCACTTTTCAGGGGCGCATTTATGATTTGAGCTCCAACAAAATTGGCCGGGCCCCTCGGTGCTGGGTTGAAACAGCTAACGTGCTCCCATCATCCAGCCCACATTGTCCTTTCAGCCTTCTGATTTGGAACTAATGAGCACATGTGCTGCATCAAAGGGTGGTAAATGAAAGAGTGTGTGGGCTGCAGACAAGCAAAGACTCCTCCACACACATACATCTCGGCACTGTAAATGTTCTTCTTAACTCCTGGTTATCTGTTCCTTCTCTGGATCAAACAAACAGTCATTCACAGCCAATCTTTGCCTCTGATACTCTAATGAGGCACAGTCATAACTAGATCGGGGACTCTCACTTTAAACTCCAAAGGGATGTGTGTTCATGCAACTCTAGGAAATGACAGAAATAAAAAGTGCAGACGAGCTGAAGTGTTCATGCATCATCGTGTGTGTCTGTGTGGTGTTTTGTGGTCATGCTGCGCCGTGAGCCTCACCCTGCGGTCTTGCGAAAGCCGCTGAGCTCCAGCACAGTGACATACAGCACCCCCAGAAGGAGCATTAGCGCCATCTTTGGCAGCCAGGAGACCCGCAGGAAAAGTGCCAGGGTGAGTGTGCCCACCACACAGGACAGGAAGGCGTAGCGGGCACCGTCACAAGGCAGCTCCGCCATGGTGTGGTTGGCGCCACTGTCCACATCAATGATGACGATGGAGCTGTTGGTGTTGGCACTACCCCACAACCAGGGCATGCAGCCCACCTGACAGAGGAACAGGAAGACACATGTCCATCAAGGTGATCGGCTATTTAAAGAGAGAAAAGCTTCATGGTAGCCTGCTCTAACAGTCTGCCCATTTCCGAAAAAAGTTGAGCAGGATTGCATATCAGAGAGTATAAGCTGTTTCAATATGAGTCCATCACAAATAAATTAGATGATGGACTATTCAATCTTCGTGCGTTATCAGCACTGCTGATACAATATCTATAACAAAAATAAAGCATTTCAGTCAAGCATCCAGGCATATGCTTTTTAAAGCAGTTATATCTCAAAACATGGTGACATTTTTCTGTGTGGACGACATTGTTACAGTTGCCTTTCCCACTTACCACACAGGCCTGGGCCACAGCGTAGATTAAGAGCACTATGAGAATGCAGAGAGCAGTGCGGATCTGAATGGTCAGGCACCCTGGAAAACACTGAGAGACAAAAACAAATTAAGAAGTCAGACGAAGGAGATCGTAGGAGCAACATCAAGTGATAGAACACAACATTTACATTGTACATATTCTATATGAGTTAATGCATGGCATTACAGTAGGACAAAGTGTGTTAGTCGCTTTAGGAATGGTTCCATGTCAGTGGGTAAAGAACGGAAAGAGAGGGAGGACATGAACCTAGAAAAGCCCCAAAGTGTAAAAAACGACGTCTCACAGCGACATAGTCAGGAGGTTTGAGGATGACCATCAACCTCAATAAAAGCAGAAATGAATAAGCTAACCACCTGAGTTTAAATACAGCAGAGCGGCTTAAAAAGTAATCATGAAGCCAGTGAATACTGAATCATTATTACAAGATTTTATAAAACACATTTACATATTTCTCTTTAGTCAGCAAAAAAAAGAAGAATCATAGCAGAAAAAAATTAAAATGAGGAAAAGTTAAACTTGCCGGATGTGTTAGGACTAGTCTGTCAGTAGTAGAAGATGACATGTGCATAAAGAATGAATGAAAAGGAAGATCTTTACTCAGGTTGGCTGAGGATGAGAAAGCAGCTGTATTTACCTGTACTCTAGTGATATGCAGGTACATGATACAAGCTACAAGGAAACAGATGCAGAAGACGAGAAGGACTAGTACCACTGTGCCCCTGAGTGGAAAGAGAAGAGAGAGAGGAAGACGGCGGGGTTGGTTAAAAAGACCCGAGCGACTAAAAGAGATAAATGCAGCAAAACAGCAATGGAAAAAAGAAGAAAGACAGCTGTACATACTGTGGTATGATGAGAAGATAGACAAGGCCAAACAAGGCAGCGAGGATCAGAGAGAGGACCACTGCATTGGTGAAGTACTCATCAGGAACCTGGTGGTACTGTGTAATGCCAGAGACCAGAGGAGAGTGAGTATTCATTCACAGGCTTCATCCACAACAGCTCACTGCACAGGTACAGCGTGTGCCTCACCCTCTGCTCGCGCTCAGAGCACTTATACATGAGTGTGAGGAAGTTGAGGTCCGCCGTGTCGGACTCGGTCTGGCGGGCCTCGATCAGCCGGCCGATGTAGCGGTTGACCCGGGTTCTGGGGCTGCTCTGGATCAGATTAGCCTGGTTTGTGTTGGTACGGTTCCTCAGCTTCTGTGGAGCCGTGCGCATAGCTCTCCGCTGGTGGGATTAAAGAAAGAAATCTTCACTGAAAATGCAGAACTTGGAAAACAACAGTGAGATAAATGGCTGCAATGAAGCGCCCTGTATTTTCTGCAATACTGGAGTATTATCATATTAGGAACAAGGGTGAGTAAGAGTCAACAATAAACACGGGCAGCGGATTATACTTTCAAATTAGGACATTGCCTTCACACTTAACTTCATTACTGAATGCACCCTGCTGTGTCTGAGTGTCTTCAGCAGCCAAAGTGAGCAGCTTTGCAAAACATTGGGTATTGGAGCAAAGCCAGATAGTTAACATGGCAGAGTGGATGTTTGTGTGTGTGTGTGTGTGTGTGTGTGTGTGTGTGTGTGTGTGTGTGTGTGTGTGTGTGTGCGTGTGTAGTTGTAGGTGTGTGTACATGTAAGTGGACATGCTGGATGGATTGTGTAACTCAGTAGCACAGTAGGGGAGCAAAGGGTGAGCAAGAGTGTTCATGAGATCATTACATGACATGAATGTGTACAGCTCACGGACTTCCTTGATTTCCTTGTTTTCTATTTTTCTTCCTGCTTCCTGTCCTTCCCTGCTTCTGTCTATTCTTCCTTACTTCTGTCTTTCCTTTCTTGCTTCCATATATTTCTCTTTGCTTACTTCATTGCTTCCATATACTCTTCCTTTGCTTCTTTTATCCTCCCTTGTTTACATCTATTATTTCTCAGTTCCCCCCTTCCTTGCTTCCATATGTTCTTGCTTCTTTCCTCCCTCCCCTGGTTCTGTATAGTCTTCCTTACCTCCATCTTCCCTTCCATGTCTATCTGTTCTACCTTTTTTCTTGCTTTTCTTGCTTAGTTTTGTTTATTTTTCTGTACTTCCTTCTTATCTCCCCTGCTCCAGTCTATTCATCCTTACTTCCTTCTTCACATCCTTGCTTAATCTTCCTTACTGGGTCTCCTGTTTCTGTTTATCCTTCCCTCCCTCCATCCAGCCTTTCTTCTTTCTCTCTTCCTCTTTTTCCTTCCCTTATTTATCTGTGCCTCCCTCATGCTCTTCTTTTGTTATTTATGAGGCAGTAGAACTGTGACCTGCAGATGCTGACTTCTCCTTATGTTCCATACTGTGCTCAGCGTAGCACAGGACACATCATGCAGCCATGTCTGCTGCACCAAAACTCCTATTCATTCATCCCTTGTCCCTCACATCGCTCCCCTCCGTGCCTTGAATGCATATGTCATTGCACACAATTCAAGTGTGTGTGGTCTGAATATGAAATCACCATTCAGCAGAAGGTGCATGTATGACTTAACTTATCACCACTTTTTCCTTTTTCATTTGTCTGTTTTATGCTATTCTGCCTTTTGTCTATGAGCTGAGGGTGTCGCCATTACTGGTAATAAAGATTCAAGAGGAGACATTGTTGTGTAGTGTGAGGCCAAGATCTACTGGATTCACTGGATTATAAAAGTGGGAAGATGTCAAACTTTCATATTAAATGCTTTACATCTGGCAAACATGACATATTGGGTGTGCTACACAGAGATCCTATGCTTGTGAGGACAATGTTTGGACATTATTAATGACCTGATGCTTGTAACCATAACTGCTGCATGCCTTACCAACCTGATCTCAGTCTTAACCATAAAATGAATCATTAACCTTATGGGGACCATTTCTGGGGGAAGTGAGCGCCTACATCTGATGATGTGATCAGTTGTTTGTCCAGACCAGAAGAAAAATACAAAGGCCACAGACAGACAGACACACACACACCTGAAAATCTGGATTAAAACAGCTGGTGTAAGAACTGTACAGCTGCCAGGTCACAGGATTTCTCTTCAGACACACAAGGTCAAGTAAGCGCTTTGACATTTGGCCAGATTGCCAGTGTCACTGGTTGTATATGTGGGGGAAATGCTGTGTTGGTCTTCGACAGGAGCAACATGCTGAGGTCATTATAGTGTCACTCCCTTTCTTCTTACAATAAAGAACACATCCTGTGAAAGCCATATATTTATTTTCTGACTAAGATGTACAGTTGCAACAATAAGTTCTGAATGCAGCTTTGAATAACCTGCAATCCTGAATTATTTTCTCCTAAACTGTAGTTCGCTACCTCAGCTATTCAGTTGCACACAGTCAAACATTCTCTTGTATAACAAAAAAGTATTGAAACATTCAGTGCAACCATGGAAAGATGTATAAACTTGGATAGTGACTTTGATGAAGTGGAATTTTGGGTGTCATAATTTCCAACCAGTTACCTCAATGTCACTAACAGAGTCAACTGTCAGAGAGTTTATGATTCATCGCAGGGCTAAAACTAATGATTAGCTTCATTACAACTAATCTGCTAATTATATTCTCGATTAATCATTCGATCTATAAGATGTCAGAAAATAGTGAACGCCACAATCTCTTAAAGCACAAGGTGACACCACCAAACTGCTTGTTTTACCCAGGTGACGGCCCAAAAGTATGCAGTTAATTAAGACAAGGGAAAAGTAGCCAATGCTCACAACTGAGAGGGTGACTGTGTGGCATGATTGCTAAAAAAAAAAATTACTTAAACGATTAACTGATTATCAAAATATCTAACGATTCATTTTAGACTGATCTTTCAATTGTTTCAGATATAATTCTACATCTACATCCATTGAAGGGAAACGTTACTAGATGACTTCTTGAGCATGATCAAACAGCACTATTGGACTCGATGCTGGCTGCAGTGCAAATATCTCTGCATGAGTGCAATGTTCAATGAGCTGACAAAGCAACATGGATGCGGGAGCATCCGTTGCACATGCTAATGTCTTCCTGTGTGTCCAAGATTTCACATTAAGAAAGCCACTAAGCCATGAAGGAATCCACGATCACTCACTGTTGCTTCTCTAATGTTTGCCCAAGACCCATTGGATGATCCACAATTCAACTCTTAAGCCCATACAAATTTGCACTGTGGATCTGCCAAGTCCACACGTTAAGGACATTGAAATATATGACCTGAAGTGTCTTTTTTTACAAGACACCCAAGTTTAATATAAAGAAGATTAGTTTAAAATGCCTCTTAATTTCTATATATTTCTTCAGAAAGCGTATGCCTGAAAAATACTGTTGCTGAAGTTGTCTTGACTTATACTGTAATGCTAAAACAAAGTCATAAAGACAATAAAGAATTGGGGTTGTGGTCTTAAATAAAGAAATCACGCCACAAACAAGCGTCTACCAAACATTTTTCACTATTGCAGCAAACTCTAGACATTCAGACTCTAGATCTCTGTCTCTATTTCAGTAAATCACAGCACGAACAAACACAGAAACGTCAACACAGACACTGAGAGTTTATACCTTATCACCGTCCTCGCAGTTCATGACATTGGAGAAGGGAATCTCAGCCTTGAACATCTTCCTGCAGTGCATAAGCTGCACTAGTAAGTAGCACACAGTTTTGAACTTCATCTTTTTGGCGGGCTTTATATCCGAAAGAATCAATCCTGGGAATATCTGTCACCAGATAAGAAACGGGAACAAGGATTTAGTCATGATAACCCACACAGTGATATATATTATGTAAGGGCCTATAAATCATGCACAGGCACTGGACAGTATGCACGTGCACACATGCTCATGCACACACACGCATGCAATCATTATCATCAGGCTCAGGAATTTAACTAGAAGGTGGTTTAAATAAGGTCAATCCCTTAGGTGATTTTATTAGTTTTAGGACTTTGCTGCCCTCATTTCTCTCTCTCACAAAGCTATTTTAGAGACAGCGATAAAGATTAAGAATACGTTAAAGACGCTAAGGAAATATCTGTCATTTGTAGCAAGAAACTCGTGCTTTGGTCGATACAAAAAGTTGGAAATGTCTCCCTAAGGTGGAGTGATTAAAGGCACAATAGCTAAACAAGTAAAATACACAACTCAGCTTGGCCACATTTTTCTCTGAGCCATGCCTCCGATGAAGTCTAACCATCAGCTATATTAAGAGGATTAACGAAGTCTCCCGCATATCAAAGAAAAATGCACGCAACTGAGATGTTACAGGTTCATATAAGGACCCATTTAGTATCTTGCATAACGTGGAACCTGCTGCAAGAAATGACGAGGGAGAAGAGAGGAGAGGAGAGGAGAGGAGAGGAGAGGAGAGTAGAGGAGAGGAGAGGAGAGGAGAGGAGGCCTGATGGAGTAATACAGAGACAAGACTGAAATTCCCTCTCCAGCTGCTTGTGGCACATCTGTTGGAGATGCGCATGTTAATGTGTATGCACTGACACACACATCTCTCTGTAAGTTTGGAGGAAAATGTGCAGATTTGAGATGATAGACGCCACTGGCTGTTTTCTTATTCTTTATAGCCCCAGTCCAATCCATTACAGGCTGGAAGTGAAATCAGCTCAACAACAAATATGTGAGAGCTCCATCATGTGATGCTGGATGCTTCAAGTCAACACCGTTTTTCTATTTGAAGGATGGGTTGAGTGTAGATCTTGGCATAGAAGTAAAGACTGTTCAAGATAAGCCTGCTTTTTCAAGCTAGCCTACTCTGACTTACCACGTGCAGTAGACGAGGTTAATATGGATTAGCATACGACCTGCAGAAGCTTTGCTAATGTGTACAGTACACTGTCTAGGTAATAAAAGGTTCAACTAAGGCCAGCGTCTGATAGGAAGTGTAATCTGAAGACACAAGTGATGCTGTCATCATTCTCCTCTGCTAAAGGCTCATAGAAATGTGCAGTATTTTGAATATACATTCCTCAGCACAGAATTACAATACGATACCTTCCGTCGGTGAGATGGCACTATAAAGAAGGTTTCAATTTCATGTTTTTGGAGGAAGGCGTTCCTTTCGTGTCCGTTTCCAGGCTCCACCTCATAATCTCCATTTAGGCACTCCAGCGTAGATCTGGTGATGTGGACTTTACTGTGGAACACAAGGACAGGCAGGACAGGATAATACACAACACTATCGAGCAGTCTTGAAGCCACCGCAAGCTGCAGAAATTAGGTGCACTTGGCACAAACAGTTCTGAGTAGGTCGTCTGCAGAAGGATGTTATAGGAGACATGCTCCTTTCGTGAAGATGAAACTTCCTTTAAAATGCAGCACAAAGATCGTTTTGCTTATGCTCAAGTCTTTTAATTATGCTCTTATGTACACATGCTTGAGGTTAGTGCACTTGTTTCCTCAACAGTGTGCCTTTTTCCTGATTTGTCTTAAAACTATAACCATTATTCTTAAAGCACAAGCATTACTACAGACTCTTATTTGAAAGGAAGTACAGGGCAATATTAGAAATATGCACACCTCACTGTACAATTACACTTCAAGAGTCAAATCTGGATGATGTTGTCAGTCAAGATATTTTTTCCAGAGCACCAAAATAGAACAGTAAAAGAAAACTGGTGTCCATAGCGGTAGAGGCCCATGTAAAATGTCCATTACTGACCCAGGTAGTCCTCCAGCCTCCATCACATTGGCTAGGGTCACATCATTGGACCACACATCATATTGCCATTTCCTGAGGCCCAGCACTCCACACAGCACCCGACCTGTGTGCAAGCCCACGCGCATGTTTAGGTTGACTTCTGTGGCCTCGGCTACTGACCTGCAGGGGCAGAGCACATGTAGGGTTGGAGTGAGGTTGTAAGATTAAATCTGTATCTGTATCTATGATACATATATAATAAGGGAGGAGCATAGAAATTAATAGAAATTAAACACAATGTGACATTAACGCAGTTATTGAATAAGACTTATGCATATACTAATAATAAATATGTCTGTCAAACTGAGAATATTGTCTTCCAAGAGCTGAAATTTGTGCAAAATATTGAAAGTAATCTTTACATACAATAACTGAGGTCAGATAAAGGCAACACGCACATCCTAAATTGAGAATAATATACAATCTGTGACTATAAGCACTCTGTGTAAATACTGTATTGAAATCTGTCAAGAACAAGCATTGCTCAAAAATGCCCTCCATTGCTCTCACATACCAAAATAGACTAAAGAACAAAACAGACTGCTAAGCTGAGCATTTCCATTTAATCAGTGTTGAGGAAAAAGCCTAATCTTAATTAGCAGTCTTCTAGTCAAGTCATGAAAGTATCTCATTTAAACTGCTGCATCTCAACTTCTCACTTTCTGTAAGGAAGGTGGGGAAAACAAGCTCTTTCAAGCTCAGTGAAATAGCTTATTTTCTTTCTCCTACAGCCTTTTCTCCCAGCCAACTGTGGTTCCACTCGCTCAAATGTTCAGTGTTAGAATTCACTCACAGCACACATGGCTAATCAGGCCGCAGTTCGCCCTGCTTGAAGGAAATCTCTCAACATGGACTCAGTCAACAGGGTATTTAGAATAAAATAAAGATTAAAGGGAAGGTTGCGGTGTGGCAGCATATTCTACTGAATGTATGGACAGATGATGATGTTAACACTAATGAAATAATACCAAAAGTTGCATAAGAACACTCACGTTATGGTGTCAATCATGTCCAGTCCCATCTCAACACAGCAGTGGGCGTGGTCAGTCTTGGGTTGGGTCAGTCCAGACACACAGTAGTAACAATCCCCCAGGATCTTAATCCTGCGACAGTGGTTCTCCTGCCAATCAAAGCAGAGTGAAATCATGATTCGGCGCCTATAGGACCCAGTCAGTTAACAAGATCATCCCGTCGTGCTGCAGCACCTATGGCCTTTCATGGGATTATAAATTAACCTTTAATCGTCAGCTTAGTTAGTGTTAAAACCATTACAACAGAGCAGCAACAGTCATCAAGCCAAAAATCTTTCAGTTTCATCAGAACTGCACCGGTGGCGGTTGAGTTTAAAATTCTGACATTTAATTATAGTTTATCCATTACACTGATTACGCTGATCCATATCCATCAGAGTAATTTGTAAGTTTTGCTTCAAGCTATCCATTGCTGCAAGTTCCAAGGTTGATTGAGTTTATAGTGCAGGAGTTATTGCCTTTCAAAATGAGCTTCACCTTCAATTTAACCTCCTCAACATAACACTGTAATGTTTATTATATGTAAAAATATGCCATCCCTTAAGTTTTTCAGGCAAATTACTCTGATTATTTTGTTGTTCTTCAGAGTCAGGAAATCATAATTGTGCATTTCACCGCTTGGCTGGTTAGTGATGTTTAATGCATAAAATGTTGAAATGGCCTGATACTCTTAAATGACCCTGGATTCAATTAGTGTTTTATGCCAGTGTGGTTGTTTGACAACGTACACATAAAGATACACCACTGGCAACGCCTGCTGTGTAGTTTAAAATGACGAATGGCGAAGACAGTTGGAGGCACCCAACCCAAATACTCCATATATAGGAGAAACTAATGTGGTCAAATGAATGAATACGTGCACAAAAGCAGAGAGACAGACAGACAGTCAATAAGGTAAATAAGGCAGAGTACAACACATGACGATGCTGTGGACACATGCACTGATATTTGTATTGCATGTTCATCATCCCATGCCAACTCTTAAGACTTTGAGTTTACACCAACACTGAGACGTTTCCCACAATGCAGCCCCAAATCAGGGAATAAGGTGAGTCACTCTCACTTAGGCGACAATGTGCAGTGGCGTGAAAAGGCAGCTTACAAATATAACCCATTATTAGACGATGTAAGCAACAGACATTCATTTTACCAGGGAGACTGGGTTACCGCGGACGCCTTCTCATAACCCTTTATTGTTTCCATGGAGGTAATGGGATCACTGGCCATGCATGTGAAGCGCACAAAGACTCATAATTATGCACATTGGTGGGCACATGACAAGACGGATGCTCTATTTTTAACATGCGAGCCATGTGAGTTGCAGAAAAGACAGATAGCTGGGGCTTGTCGGCGGCAACTATTTGCCTCGTGGAGTTTTCCATGCTGCGGTCATGCTTTCTGAGTGCTCAGCGGCACAGACCCACGCGTGCTGCTCATGTTGAATATATTGTTAGACTCAAAGGTACAAAGGGAGGAACACTCAGCAGCACTATGTAGATTGTTGAGCATCCATCTGTAGTTTGTATTTTCTGTTAAAATATTGGATTTAGAATTGAAATAATAACTATCGATCTTAAATGGGAATTCATAATTATCTGAGATATCATCACGTCAATACATAACATGTAATTACACACATTAATACGCTGGTCATTCATTTCATATTAACTTATGTTATTTCTGCACAATGTTTACTATATTTATCATGCAAAAATATGATATATATTCAATGAATATGTGTCTATATTTCATATATATTGACTGTATATTGAGTTTGATCTGTAATATGAGTAAACACACATCTTGAGCATCCTATGTAGTGTATACCCTTCTAAATTTGCTATATTATTACTCACATGATGCATATTTTTATATGTGTATCTTATTCTCATCAGTCTCCCTGGTTTCTTGCTTGTTCTTATTCTTAATTTCTTTCCCGGGGATCTTATTTGATCTCTTCTTGAAAAACAAAATCTAAAACTTATGGTCAGTGGAATAAGATCAGTGCTATAATTAACAGCAAAATATTGCAGCTTCAAAGTTTTTATTTCTTTTCCTGACGGCTGAAAATACAGAGCTTCTTTTTGAACTCACATTTCAAACAGACACCTCTGAATGGATGTCAAAAGAAAGAGTCGCAGGATGAATAAGATGATACTTAAAAATTAAAATTTAATATCCCGTGAACTGGATCTTAATCTATTCACTTATGAAGCTAGCAAGTGAAATTCTTTGTTATGACACTTAAATGCTTCATCTGACAAACTTTTTTTTTACTATGACAGAGCCAATGAGGTCTCTTCGGGGTAACTCAGGTCATAGTGGAGCAGTAGCAGATGGCGCTACAGGGAGGCATAGCTGAAGCTACAGGAAGCAGGGAAAGCCCTGGTGCTTACAGAGTCTCCTACTCTGTACTTTTCCTGTGCTAATCTGCACTGTGAGGGTTTAGGAGCTGATTCAGTCACAAGCTGGATTACCACCGTCACGTGACTGAAGTATTGTGGCCAATCTGGGTGGTCATCAGCATAGAGGAAAGATGGGTACAGTGTATTATAGGCACAATTTCCATTAGTAAGGAAACACAAGCAATGATATTTTTAAGATTTTGAGTTTTGGATATTTCATATTGTGTTTTCAGTGAGGTCATAATGCATTGAGGGCAGGCATAGTTGTTGTACCTGGCACCTTACATACAGTATACCCGTACACTTGCAGAGATGCAAATTGGCAAACACTTCTGTGTGCACAGACAAAGAGAGGGAGAAAAAAGGGACACAGAGACAGAGGATGGGGAGCATTCAGAAAATGATTATGAAGGAAAAGATGAGCCAGCTGAGAGAAGCAGCAGTTCATTTCCTACAGGTCCTCAAAGGAGAGAGCAGAACACACCACGCTTTGTCTGTTATACAGAGACAAAGATCAGTGCTGTGTCCACATTATTGATGAGACCAAAGATTAGGGTTTCCACTCCCGTAGCTCAGCGGGGGGGGGGGTGGAAAGGACACGAGACAGACAGTGTGTTTGCTGCTGTCTGTCTTCAGTTGTTTCACCGTGTGGATTTATAGCAATTTTAACACTTTTCTTAATTCTATTTTGAACAAATTACACTGTTTTATACATTTTACATCAGACCATGAGATAGATTTGGAAAAAAAAAAACAACACATTTTTTTTAATCTACCTTGGTTTGTTGAATTATTTCATGTCAACATTTCATCAATAAAGCTTGACAATGATGCATTGCAAAGGCCCTCTGTTGGGCAAAATCTTTAAGAGTACTCCAGAAGTTCTCTCAACATTTCCTCTCGTCTTAACCCATTTTCCTCTTTGTCACTAGCTCTCTTATTGATCTGCATTCATATACAATCATTTATGCGCACCAGCAAGTGAATAATGTATCAACACTTCCTCCTCCCACCACAACCTGGTGGGCTGCAGCGAGCGGCTATTGGAGATTTGTGAAGTAAACCTATAGATATATTTAACAGATATGACGGATATGACAAATAACAAATGTTCAGTGTTCCAAGACTGTTTTATTTACAAAGATGGCACTTTTTTCTGAACATTTGATCACCACTGGAACTGAGGAGCACTGTTTTCTTGGAATGATATAAAAAATATCCCCACATTTGTGAGAAATACTGCAAACACACACACACACACACACACACACACACACACACACACACACACACCCACCCACCCACACACACACACACACACACACTGAAACAGCTCTGAGCTTCTATCTTCAGTCATAATCAGAAATGAATGATTGTAATGCAGCATGACAATCTAACATTAACCATAATGAAGTAAAATAAAGCCTTAACAAGTAAATGTGAAGCTCAATCTCATTATCCAAACTACGTCTCTCTCTATGAGACTAAACTGATGCTTGATCTGTGATTCAAGATTACAGTGAGATGAACACGCTGAGATTTTATTCTTCGTCAGTGTTTTTCTGACACTACACAAGTGTTCTCGACTTGTTGGGAACAGCCTTCGCTTGACATCAGCATTCAGCAGAGCCATGCTTAGGAGCTGTAATGAAACTAACAAGCTATTAATAATTAAAAGATTCAGTCAGATTTTATTCCAACATGACAAATGCAAAATATGCAGATTATTTCCCAATAAAAATGCGAACAGCTCAGTAACAGCTAAGAACAGTGACTACCAGGCAGCAGACCGCTGTTCAAGTCATGTTTGTGGTGACAAAAACAGTTATTTTTAAGGAGACATCGGGACGTTTTCCAGCTGTGTTTGTGCCAACAAAACTGGGTATTTTTAATAGGAAGTCTGGATATTTTCCAGTCATGTTTGTGGCAACAAAACAGGGCGTTTTTAACAAGACATCTGGACATTTTCCAGCCATGTTTGTGTGCGACAAAACGGCATATTTTAAGTTGCAACATGATCTTTTGCTAACCCTCAACAAAAGAGTTTTATACCTAAAGCTAACCAGACCTCAACCACAGCAGTCACAACATGAAACTGAGAAATGTGCAATGCCAACATTTATTCTAGCAGTGGAAAAAAACCTAGGCTGTAAAGTGAGGTTGTGTTGTTTAACAGACATGTGTGTTTACTAGTCAGATAGGGTCTGACAAGAAAATAGATGCATTATGGGAAGTGTAGGACCCAATGCTTTTGGAGATTGACCTGCATTCTTCACTGATGGTCAGTATATCTTGGCCTCTGCTGCTTCAGTTTAGACAGTGCTTTTTAAAATCTGCCTCATGTGAGTCTCCCAGCCTATGGAAGTGCAAATGTCTTTATGGTCACTGCAATGACAATCATCATCATCCAGAAATGGAAGCTTTTATTCTCCCTTACTCCTCCATGGAGAGCTCAAAGCTGGCTTGTTTGGTTTGGGTTTTGCTTCAGTCCACGGTTTTTCACATGCAGGCTGCAGGACTTGACAGTGATCCTTGCACCTGCTCGTGAGAGAAACCCAAACAGGGTTATTTGAGTTGTATTTATACCCAGACTTTGGCTTTCGGCAGGCAGCTGTCATAGTGTGGGCAGTGAACATTCCTTGTGTTTCATTTAAAAATAAGACATTTCTTTATTGGCGTCCTAACCAGTTGTATTTGTTAAACTTCTCTTGGCACTGGATTTTGCGTTATATAAACCAGCAGATGTACAAATTATCACGTCCACATTTGGAGGCATCTTTTTAAAGTTAACTTTTTACAGAATTTCTTGGAAATATAATTGGTTGTAGTACAATTTTCCTCCATTGTTGTTTCCTCACAGAGATTATAATTGAAATTGCATGTCATCAGATTACTCATGACTAGATGAGTCTTTGTTCCGGTTAATGAATTACTTACAGTATAATGTTTAAACAGGGAATAATTGTACTGAATCTCACACATGCTCCTTGGGTGGATCAGTCTCTTAAGAACAGTGGGAAAAAAGCAATTCAGGAATACAAATATGTTGGTGATTTATGTCAGCTTCAGCACACATTCATGCACTGCACATGTGATGCAGGCAATTTTGTCAGCTTTCACAGTCATATATGTGTGAATGAAAATGGGAACTCTGACTTGTCGAGGAAGGAAGAGGCAGCAGATAGATACATCATTGAGCCATCCTAAAAATGGAAACATGAGAGAGAGTGCAGAGAACCACGGGGCATAAAAGACACAGTTGAGGGAAGTAGGCTGCTGCATGTCAATCAAGAAGCTGAGAAACAAGGAGCGGAGGAGTCTTAAAGCTGTGATGCAGGGAGGTGTTGCGAGAGGAGAGAAAAGAGGAGAGACAAGAATGAAAAAGCTTTGTGAAACTCTGCCATGGAAACAGCTACAACGCACACACACGCATACACACACATATGCATATGGACACAAAAGCACATCCTGTTCAGAGCTATTAATGTTATATAGCATCACAACAACCATAAATTAATCACAGAGTCCCTCTCACAACAGAAACTGTTGTTTCGGGTGCCGGACAGGCTGTTGGAAACTCAGCCAGGGAGAGGAAGTGTTTATCGAGTGCGAGGGGGGACCAGTTGGTGTGTCAATTTACATTCTTGTTATCCCTCTTTGAAATAAATCTCCCTCTTTTGTTAGTTTTCTTGAAAAACAAACATTCCCATTATCATTGTGAAGGCTGCATAAATCTTTCGTGTTACTTGTACTAAAACTTGCACAAAGAAATACGACTACTGACAGAGAAAATGCCATTTCTCTGTAAAGACCAGTTCTACAGCGCAGCTATCTCTATCTCCTCTGCCAGGTATGGAATAATAATGTGCCTGCTTTGTGTGCCAGTCTTGCTGTTAGATTTTCACTACTTCAACAAAAACCAAGTTTAGTCAGTGAGAAGATTTCTTTCCTGAGATGTTTGCGCCTTCTCTTGGGTCTCAGCAGTAGTCTGCAGATTCTCAGCCTGGCGGTGAAGAGTTATAATTACTCCCAGCTTGTGTTCTTGTGGGTGGTGGGAATCAAACAGCCGATACTGATCACTGAGTGGGTTTCCTGTAAACTTCAACTTTCAAGCTAGCCCCTTACTTAATATGGCAGGGTACAGCAAAGAAAGACTATTGGTATTTTTGTCTCTCTCTATCTATGATCTGTGTTCAGCGGTTCATCTGCGAGCTCAACCTAGTTGAACTTTGGGCACAAGCAACGCTTTGCTCAGCGCAGTGAAAAGCATTGGTGGCGCAGTGAAAGTCATTGGAAATAATGGCAGGAGTCTACTCCAGGAGTAGAGTTCTGCTGGGCCTAAAATTCAGACCTGAATCCAGGCTGGCTGAACCTGACACAAGACCCGAGGCTTTTTACTTTATTCCATCCATTACAGACTGTTAGCTTTCCAGGCTAATGCAAGTCATTGGATATAATGTCTTTCCCTCTGGGTATTGCACTTGAAATACATGACACACAAGGGGGCAAACTATTGGCACACTCAGTCAGAGAAAGCACTTTTTAGACTTGCACTATTTTCATAATAACAATGGATCATATTGCTATATTTACTGTGACAGGTGATGTTTGTAGTAAAGCAGCGAATTATCACCCAAATCTGCAGTTGCCCTCAACTCTGTGGAGTCTTCAGCTCATTGCTTTGGTTTGTCTTGGTCATATAGCCTGCAACTTCACCGATTTAGTTCACTCTCACCACTCTTATCAATCCTGACCAGCACCAAATGGCAGCCAGGGAAAGTGAGCTACCTTCTTCTCTTCAGCAGCTGGTAGAGACCAAAAACAGAGCCAAAACCAGAGCCAATATTTAACTTTATTTTGCCAAGAGGCCAACAACATGATGCTGAATGAATGCTAATGTTGCTCCCTGTCTGCTGGATGTGCACATATGCTAACATGCTGACACATCAGCTTTATAAGGTAAGCTAATAAATTTTGTTTCCAGCTTATTCTCAGCTTCATACAACTGAGAACGGAGGAGGAGGAGAAAGATTGTGATGTTTTACATTAGTTTGAAATTCCCTCCAATACACAGCTGTGTAAGATGGAAAAGAGTGCGTTCGTTTTGTGAATATTAGTGATGATTGCTCATAAGGAAAAGAAGCAAACTGTTCCTAAAATGTCTATTTTTGAGGTTATGTCTAAGTGTTTGTTAGCCACCTGAGGTTAAAATGAGGTGTGACTGTAGACAGCATGAGTGAGTGGATGCTTTCTGATAAAGCTTGGTTCATATTTGCAGCCTTATCTTCATTTATGTTAGAAAAAAATTAGCTGGATGGCTTGAGGAGAGGAGAGGAGAGGAGAGGAGAGTAGAGGAGAGGAGAGGAGAGGAGAGGAGGCCTGATGGAGTAATACAGAGACAAGACTGAAATTCCCTCTCCAGCTGCTTGTGGCACATCTGTTGGAGATGCGCATGTTAATGTGTATGCACTGACACACACATCTCTCTGTAAGTTTGGAGGAAAATGTGCAGATTTGAGATGATAGACGCCACTGGCTGTTTTCTTATTCTTTATAGCCCCAGTCCAATCCATTACAGGCTGGAAGTGAAATCAGCTCAACAACAAATATGTGAGAGCTCCATCATGTGATGCTGGATGCTTCAAGTCAACACCGTTTTTCTATTTGAAGGATGGGTTGAGTGTAGATCTTGGCATAGAAGTAAAGACTGTTCAAGATAAGCCTGCTTTTTCAAGCTAGCCTACTCTGACTTACCACGTGCAGTANAGAGGAGAGGAGAGGAGAGGAGAGGAGAGGAGAGGAGACTTGGACTACTACATCAATAGCACTTTAGGAGAACACTGCGTTCCTGGCCCACGTCCCATGCAGCTTGACAAGTCCAAAGAGTGGACAGGTGGTGTGGGGATGGTGCTGGAATGGTATTATGAGATGATGCCCAGTGGCCATGTGGCATCGCCCGCTCTTCGTATGGAACGAGAAGAGTCTGAGTGCCCACAGTGACCACAGCTATGAGTCACTGGCACTGCCACTTCCTGCCAAAGTGGATCAGAATGAGTGGGGCTTTGGGTCAGGGCAAGGCTAGAACATTTGACGACAAGTTTCATGGCCGGGGACAGCCTTTCAGCGTAACACGAGGCTCCCAGCTAGCAGCCAAGCGGAGATCAGGCCGATCTATTCAGTTGTAACCAAAAGACTGAGACAGCTCCAGTCACAACAGCAAGAAAACTGACGTGGCTCAAGATAGCATTTCTTCTAGCCAAACTGCTTGTGATGCATCATTTGAAGCTAAATTCATTGAAGCATCTTTGAAACGAAGAGGGAAAAAAAGCTTGAATTAAAGTGCATAGACTTGTTGACATGACTTATAAATGAGAGTGCATCTATGTGTGTATGTGTGTGATGCATCATGTTTTGGCTCATAGCATCTCAGGGGGAAACGTAACTTTCTGTAGGATAAAGACAGAGCGTGGCTGACATACAAAACAGTAAGAACCAGGTAAAGCAACTCATCCAAGATTAGTTGGAAAGGCATTGACAATTATTTGACAATAACAAGCCAAACAGGAGGCGCTCTGTTTTTAGTCAGTTCTAAATTTGTGCCTGTAAACAAACAAGTTAAAAATAGAAGCCCTCAACATGGCCAAGTAAAACCTTCTATGAAAGCAAAAAAAGGGTTAGTTGTAATCCCGTGGATTAATGGATTTGACAAGGGCATGTGCCTAGTGTAAGTAATAGAGGCCAGATTACATGTAGATAAGGCTGTGGCAGGGTGATCTGCAGGGGCTCAGGGGCTCAACCTTCTCACCAAACAAAGATACTGTACGTGTCAGCCAAACTGAAAATAGTGAAGAAGGAGTGATGTTCTGCAGACGTGCTTTGATTCCAATAAACTGAATGTAAAGTAAAAGCAAGTCAAGGTACATACAGTATATAGCGCCACACTTTTGAAAGGGACTATCAAATTTTACAGTAAAAGTTGAGCAGATTTTCTAGACAAAAATCACAAAGAGTGAAATATTGAAAGACGGGAGAGCTGAAATTGTTCCCACATGCGAAGTACAGCAGTGGCCCCTTCTTTCAGTTCATTCACACAACCAGAGTGGAGGCGAGGTTTAGCCCCGGGTAAATCTGGCCTAGATTAAAAAGGTCTGTCAACTCTTCCTCAAATAAAGCACTGGATAATCATATTAAGCATCATATGGGCTTCCAGTATTCACTCTGACATCATGCTAAGCTGGTACAATAGTGGCATGTGCCAACACCCTGTGGCCAAAGCTGTACACGCATGCACACAAACACATAGACGTCCTTGTGTACACACAGAGAAAAAGAGCAGCTTTCTATGCCAAAAGTGACCAATTGACGCATAAGTGTTCAAGGAAAGGTAACAGACTCACCGTGGCAAGCTCATCAAACTTTCCAAACAGCTCATTTAGCAGTTTAACCAGTTCCTGCGCTGTGCATTGGGAGGCCAGGCTAGTGAAGCCGACTATATCTGCAAACAGGATGCTGCAACAGAGAGAGGGAGAAAGAAGTGTTTGAGTCGATGCAGGTTATTCATCGC
The DNA here is from genome assembly GCA_037975065.1 of Chaetodon trifasciatus. Taxonomy (NCBI): domain Eukaryota; kingdom Metazoa; phylum Chordata; class Actinopteri; order Chaetodontiformes; family Chaetodontidae; genus Chaetodon; species Chaetodon trifasciatus. Next base: position 8,164,948 of record JBBMOE010000012.1, read on the forward strand.
AGCATGTTCTACTGTATGCAGGACACAGCGTCATTGTGTTCCTGATCAGATTAGCTCCCAGGAATTTGTTTAAAATGACATTTGGGAAGCCTGAGCCAAAGTCAGCTTGAACATTCTCTTTAGAAAAAATGATTAATCAAAGCAAATTAATTGAACATTCAAATTAACGACCTGAAGCAGCAAAACCTAAAAAATATGAAAGAGAGAGAGAGAGAGCGAGACAGAGAGAGAGCCTGCCCCTTTCTCTAAATGACTGGCGGTGCAGTCAAGCAGAGCGACTCAAAATAGAAGCAAGAGCATTCTCGTGGGGATCAAGGTGGAGACATGTCCTGTTAGGAGCTGGTGGGGAGCTGTTCTGGGATATAATGCAACCATCAAGGCACTGTCACTGTCTCCAGGTCAACTTGTATTCCCTTTTGACAGTTGGTATATTTGGCTGGAAGGGCTTGAGGTTTAAAGCTGAACCGAAATTAAAAATCTTTTTTATATTTAGAACATTTTTCTTACTGATGTGGTCAGAATTGTAATAACGTCATCACACAGAAGAAATGTTGAGTGAGTGTGTGAGAGTTGCTGATGACTCAGCAGGTATTGAGATAACACGAACCAAACCTAAAGTCTAGCTCCACTGTCTAAGAGGAATTGAGTTAGCCTGGCTTGTTGGCTTCAACTTTCTGAGTTGAATATGAATTGAGATGTCTCAAATCATGTGGCTTTGTAGAAAAAGGTGAAAAACATCTTAAATCAACATTCACAGACATCAGTTCAACACTGCCGTCAAACACCTCCCTTTCCAACCACAGAAGGCCTAGACACTGAGAAGTACCATGACTGGGTATGAAAGGGGCATCCTCGAAAGGTTCAGTCATTCACAAGCAAGGATGGAGCGAGGTTCACCACTTTGTGAACACATGATTGTCTAAAGGTTATGACAACATGGACTCAGGAAGACTTTGTTAAACAGTTGTTGCTAACCACACTTTGTTTGCACCTGACTGCATTGTGTTTTACGCAGCGTCCCAACTTTTTTGGAATTTTGCTTGTATTCGTCATGTTTCAATGTAACTTAACAACAGGCCCTGAAGGAAAGGTTACTTGTGTTGAAAACTCTTGTCTTAATATGGTCCTCCTGCCCCTGAGAGACGACTCATTATCAATCTGCATCAGAGCAGAGCAGGAACTTTCACCGTGAAGGATTTGCCCTGAGTGCTGGGCGGCAGTGGAGGGTGTGAAGGGGATTAGTCATCAAACTCTGACTGTCTTGAACAACTTGCATGTCTGCGGCTCTCGCACTGACGGCAGACTGCTGTCTGCATGTGGGCTGGAGTTTTCACAATATGACAGAGTGCTGGATCTCTAAGAGGGAGCAGCTAAATGTCACTTAGTTGTCTGACAGATGCCACGGTAATGAGGGGCAATGGATTCAATTTGCTTGAATGTTTTAATTGGCAACCATCTGTGGCTGACAAGAAATTGAAACGTTAAATACCGCGCTAGTGTCAGCACTTAAAGTTTAATTCACTGAACCTCTGAAAAGAACTGAACTGATGCTATAATGCATTTCATATCAGTGGACAAATAAAACATCTAAGAGTGTACGGATGCAGTTGAAGCATCTTTAGTGTTTGTACTTAATTACTCAACAATAGAGCAAAAAGCTGGATAAATACATTATGAGTGATCAGCTCACACGACATACAGTATGTCCATTTATTTAACTCCTCAAACTATCACAATAAACTCCATCTCATGCTCAATCCAGACTCCGAGCCGAAACATTTTCTCGTAAATTGTCTTGAAAGACCAATTTTAAAAAGTGAACAGTGCAGATTATAATTTTCACCAAAATGTCTCCAGGCTCCTGTCATTCTCTTCAAAGGACTGAGGTGTAAACTCAGACAAGCAGTTTGTAAAATGAGTCATCATTTCACAGTCACACCTGCAGAAATCATTCAAAAACCAGTTGGATATGTGGATGTGGCTTAAATAAGGAGATAAGGGTACTGGTAATAGATGTGAAGACAGTCAATGAACTGTCAGTGCTTTGTTTAAAAATTGATTTGATTTGACTTTTTTCCTCCAAATTTCAGTCTTTGATCGAAGCAGCTTCTCACAAGAAAACGACTGGCTATAACGAGCAGAGGGCTAGTTTAGCTTGCGAAAAACCTATACTGCAACTCTCTCTTTCTGATGTGCTCATATTAAACAGACGAGATAATTTTCTTCCACGCACATCCCCAGTCTGCTTGCTGACAGACTCCTGCAAAGTGACACGTGTCTCAGTTCATGTTTGGTGTCTGATGTCCGTTCTGCTGCTCGACAGGTGGAAGCAGCAGACTGTGGCGGTTCTGCAATTGTCACAATGAGTACACACCTTACGGTCCAGTGTTCTTTTATGAGACAATATTGTAGAGATTGTCTCATGTCCACATCGCTTAAAAATGGCCCTTATTTTCTCAGTTGATACTGGACTAACAGCTGATAAATTTGTTACGTAACTCAAGTGAAATATGCATCATTGTGGCCAAACTATAAGCTGCTTTCCTTCAATAAATAGTTTGGTTATGTTTTTGTGGGAGGATTTTCATAAGGTCAAACAAATATTTAGCATTTTTCTGGACATGAGATAGAACGGCTGAGGCTCGTAAGTGCAGCTGTGCATGAAGCATAAACCAGCCATAACTTGCTGCAGAGACCATCCCGTTGAGTGCATGGTCACAGTGTCTCATGACCTCGTGTGAACTTCACCACACTCAGTTATTTTTGGCCTCATTTAAACCACATGCACACCACTTTCTCCATGCATGCAGCACGAGGCCTGTGTTCCATTCAAAGTCCAGGACAGGAATCACAACACTGCGCCACTGAAGATTTACGCACCAGAGGAACCCTTTAAATGGTGCTCAGCAGAAAGCTTGAACCAGGCCTTTCAGTCCCTAATTCACAAAGATACAGAAGTCTAGTGTCATGCCATCATCAAGTATTGCCATCGGCATGCAATGCTGGTCAGAAGATCCTGCTACGTTCCAAAAAAGGTACACATGTTTGTATTAGTAACTGCATAATCAGCTCATAAAAATGTTCTTGATTAAGTACCTTCCCAAGACAAGCAGCTTGTTCTGCTTGGCTCATCATAAAGGTATAAAAACCCAGGGATATATATTAAAACAAACAAGAATACTTATTAGTATCCGTATCCACGTGTGCTACGGCACGGACACTAAATCATACAGACAAATATGAATGTGTGCTGAGCACGCAGCTAATACCACCAACATCTGGGGCTCATTTTTAACTACACAGCATTAGATATTTGACATATTTGCCGCTGCATTGAGAAGCTTCACTGAGTAATTTTTATGAGGACCACAGAGATGGCAGACTGTGAACGTCTGTGTCTGATTTTGAATGATAAGTTGTTCCAACTCCAGCCATTACCTACCACCAAACCTGCTGGACTGTACCGCACCATATTCTCTGCTCAAGGTCAAAACCTCATCCCAGACTCAAGTTTCTGACTCGGTAAACTCATCTGCAGCATGCAAAGTACTACAATTCAAACAATTAAGCCACGTAATACAAACATGATTTTCCCCTTGGTAACTAGAACTTGTCTAATATCCAATATTGTCTAATTCAACCCCCCCTCACACCCTCACCCATTATTTTCTCTCCAATGGCACATATTCAAGCAAAGTTATTCCCCCAATTATGCTAATCTCAATTTTCCCTCTGTGGGAGGCATTACTATAGCTATTTTTGCTGATGTGATTTCAATTTAATGACACGGCAGACGGCACAGGCCACGTGCCAACTCGAGGGATAACTATGGACGGGCCCCTCGGGAGCGACAGTGTGTGGGCAATGTGTGTGTGCTGACGTAAGGCCAATAAAGGGTGTAATGCAGAAGAGTGTGTAAGGTGCTTACTGCACATTTTAGAAAGAGAAACTGTTGGCGATCGCATCTGCAGACATTACAAAACCTCCTGTCAGTGACCCAAGTAGGTCATCTTGGAGACAGAGTGGCATCATTTCGAGTCTTCTGATCATTCTCTCGGTGAACTCATTTGTTTTTTCTAAGAATGATTTAATGCAACCTTTTAATAAAAGTCTTTAAAAGCTTCCTTCCAACTGAGCAACATTACATTTATTTTATAAAGTCAATATGTTCACTGGTGGAAATTTGCCGTTAACTAGCTTATTCTGTGCGTTTGCTGTATGCGTGACGGCGGAATGAAACCTTATAAATAGATATGCAGGAAATGGGAATTAAAAAACAAAGAGTGGTGAATACGCACGCTGGATTAAAGCAGATTCTAAATTATAAAGTGATGATGAATCGGAAAGCTCTTTCATTAAAAGAGTGATGTGATATTAAACAGTGCTTGCTCATAATTTAGCACTGTTTTCACATAATTAATCATGTAAACAAAAAAATGCAATTTATGAGAGGTGATATGATAAATTAAGAAACAATTTTGAACCAATTACTGGTGGTTTAAAGATGTCCTTTCCTTATAGGAATCACTGTTGTTTTCAGCTCGTTTTATAATGCCTTTTTTAAATATATCAGTTGCTTTATTACAAACCCTAAAAATAATTAAAGCTTATATCAATATAGGGCTATAATATCCCACATACCCTGTTAAATAAACTTCAGGTTTGTTACTTTGGAGTCACGTTTTTTTCTTTTAGTGACTGATTACTACAATATCCCCTAGGCTGGATTTTAATCAGATCAAACACTGCCCACAGTCTCAGAACATAATGAAGAAAACTCAAAGTACATTGTGCTGCACAGTGTTTACTTTCTAATTACAGTCCACCCAAATCACATAAATCATGTCTGCATCCAGTCTAGATCACTCTCAAAGGGTGGCGCTATCTGAAGGAGTTCAAGGCACAAAAGCAATCAGCAGAGCTCCGCTGAGATGTGCCCATATTTAACCACCGTGTGCGCACACACACACACACACATGCAGACGCACACACAGCGTTATGCAACAAGAATTTAGTCTCCATTGCATTTAATCCCCTGTAGCAACTTAATCCTGGGGCTAAGCAAACTCTCCTCCTCAAGCCTCGCTGCTGCTCTGAGAACACAGAGGAAGTGAGGAAGAGGAGGAGGTGAGGAAAGGAAATAAGGAAATGTCGGAGCATGAGAAAGGAGATTTAGCAATACAGTAAGAAATGCCGATTGAAGTAGGTGATGAAAAGGAGAAGTGAGAAAATCTGGTTTATGAATTGCAGAGGATGAAGCAGCGAACGTCACATTTTCAAACGTGCTGTTGACATGTTAGCGACGAAGGGTCAAAAGGTCAATCACAGCCAACCACAGCTGCAGGTGTCAGTGGTGGATTGTAACTAAGTGCATCTACTTAAGTCCTTCACTTAAGTATGATTATGAGGTACTTTACCTGAGTATGTATTATAGTATTTACAAACAAACAACAAGAAAACACAGAATCAGTTCAGAAAATATGTTTGGCTGCTCTAGGTTAAACTACCCAAAAGCACAATAAGTAGTAAATTATCTCCCTCTTATAAAGATAGAACATTAAAATGCCTCCATAATAATAATAATAATAATAATAATAATAATAATAATAATAATAATACAGTATATAACACATAATACTGACAGGTGTGATTCTGCTGCATAAAGAGTACTTTTACTTTTGATACATTTTGCTGATGATACTGTTTTTTCTTTATAACATTTTGAATGGTGCACTTTGACGTGTAGTGGAGTACTTTTACATTGCGGTATTGCAAGTTTTCTTATGCAAAGGATCTGAATAGTTCTATTGCTGCACATTGTAAAATAGCAGCCGAATGAAGACAAGTTAATGACATTAAATGTGCCACAAACGTTAGCAGCTGGTTTGTTTCCTGGAAGGAGGGAGGGTGAGGTAAAAAATGGCCGGTTGGGAGGAAAGAGGATGAAAGAACGGTAAGAAGGTGGAGATTTACTGAACCGTCATGGTTTTCCAAACTGTTGGGAGCTTGGCAAGTGTGCAGGACATAGCACAAGTGCCAGAGGAATCTCCTCCTGACTAAGCATGGCTTAAGCTGCCTTTCTATTCCCCAGTGGGATCCAGCAATCTAACTCTAAACGCCTTGTTTCCCTGGGGGCTACAGAGATATGACAGCCCAGAAGATGACATACGCATTACTGGCATATTAGCCTTAGCCCAGCAAAAATATGCCCAGATTTGGGTTAGTTCTTGTTGCCCATACAGCAAAAACCTCAAAAAATTTGCCACCAATATTAAACAAATGAAAAGTGCAACCTAATGTCTTTGGACTTTTCAGGACTAATAATAAGTGAAGCTCTGGCTAACCCTTGGTATTCAATGTGAAGAATTTCAGTCTTTGCAGCCTGGGGCGGTGTTAATGTTTCCAGACACTGTTGGGTCAGATCACACTACACTGTGTAGCTCAGCGTTCTTTCCAAAGGACATGTTTGGTCAAGTTATTCACTTTTATTTAGTTTAGCACCATAATGCATCAAGACAGTGTTAATGCCACTATTTCAGCTGGAAATTCTCCCATGAGGAGTATATAGTTTCTCCAAATACCACTGTTAAAAGCTGCATTAGTTCAGTTCACTCACGGCAGAGAGGGGTTTATATATCAATGGGATTAGTCTGCAGTTGTGCTGTGCTGATGTGAGAATCCTACCTGACATTGTCATGGCGCTGGATGTAGATTTTGTGAAAGATCCTTTCTGGGGGCTTCAGGAAATCCTCTTTCATCTCCATAGCTACGTTCCTGGGCAACAGACTCATTAGCAGGCGCTCCTGCGTGTGTGTGTGTGTGTGTGTGTGTGTGTGTGTGTGTGTGTGTGTATGTGTGTGAAAGAGAGAAAAGATAAAGTAAGTTGAAGTATACATTTATACAAAGTTATCATAGGACAAAGTGTTAGTAGAGATAAGAAATGTGCCAGACATAAAGGCATGAAATCTAACAGAAATGAATAATGTGTCGAAATGACTCACGGCACAAGAGAGAGAGAGAGAGAGAGAGGTGGTGGCGGTGGGGTGGGACAGGAAAAAAACATCTAATTTTACCAGCAGTTCCAGCAGTGTACAGGTGCCTGTACCTGTTTCTCGTTCTCGTCCTCCATGCGGAGTTTCTCTTCAATGCAGTTGCGAGCCTGCAGGAAGGCCTTCCTCTGGGCTCGTTCTGTCAGGATGCGCACAAACAGCCCTGACAGGTTGACACTGGTGAACAGCACTGTGTTGGCAACCAACTGCAAACAGAAAACACGAAAGTCACAGTTTTAATTCTTTAGTTAAATACATACAGTGTTAGGACACCATAAGGAGATGCTGTGAATCTGTGCGTTTGCATTTACTGAAACCAGGATTCAGGTACCCCAAATGGGGTATTTGTATGTAGTGTAGTATTTTTTTATGCCTTTGCACACCCTCGTCACTATGTCTATTTTGTATTTATTATCAATTCCACATAAAGGTTTTTAATAAATTTTAAGCTTTGGTTGTTGTTCAGTGTTTTTCTTCCTTTTCATATCTGTTGTGTATGTATTCATTAATGGGAAGCTCCTGCACAGAATTATATTGGCTAAAATCCCTATAAACTCTCCCATTTTCACCTCTTTGGTTCGGAGTATACACTGTCTGATAATAGATTGTACTTTTACAACTTTGATTCCTGCATGTATAATGTGAAATGATTGAAAACTAAATCCAGAAGAACAAACATCCTCCTAAATGAGGGGTAGGTGAGAGGGTGACAGGGCCTAACATTTCTCTATTTTGGGGTCTGTAACATTAAAACATCTGAGAATCCGTGCTGTGGCTCATCCATCACAGCAGATGCACAGCAGCATGACTGCTTCAACCTTGTGCAGGACACACAGTAAAAGAGTGTTTTTTCTACTTGACTGAGGTCGGCTGACTATGACTTTGTACACAAGCCAAACAAGGTCCTATGTTCACCTCTAGACTGTGGAGTAGCAAGCTGTCACCCTGGGCAGTAATTATATATTTGCGCGAATAAAAGAATTAATTCTCTTCGTATCTTTGGTCATTCATCATGAGTGTTTTCTGCAGCTGGAGTCAATGATAGTGCATACTTGACCTCAAGAAATGCTATTACAAATTACACTGCACTTCACTTGTAAAAAGGAAAAAATCAGGGTATTTATTTTTCATTGAGCACCATGAACACACTGTCAAAGCTTCACATGATACACACACACACAACTTCTCAGATTTAACAAACTTCTATCGCCGCAGACAGGCATGTTTCCCAGCCCGATGAATAATGGATTGCCTTGAAAAGACTGTTTTTGGCAACAGCAGTCTGTCTTTGTGCTTGGCAGCAGTGCTGGCGAGTGTCAACATGTTCAAACGATGCTCAAGTTACTTTACAGCCTGGAGTAAGTCAATGTGGACATCTGAGTCGAGTGGTGTACAACACTCACTCCTCTGCTTATCTGTGGTGATAACTCTAATTTGCCTTCAGGTGGCAATAATTCACCTTACTGCACTGCACTCACTCTTATCCATTCACTGTTAGTAAGATATAGCTCCCTATTGTCTCATGCAGTGAGAAAATTACAACCTTCACATTAACTTTTATGTGAAAGAATTGTTTCCTGTAGCATTGTAATGTCTATAAAATTTAGAAAATATCTTACTATAACATTGCATATTATCACTCATGATTGTTAATATGGAGTGAATGAGCTTTACATTGGGATTTAATATAATGATCGCTCAGTTTTGTTTTCTGTTTGTCTAATCTAAGCTTTATCTAGACATGTAAGGTTACATACTGATGGCATATAATTAAAAACTCTTTGATGTATTCAGAAAATGTGGCACTAAAAAGAATGGACTCTATATTCTGGACACTACATGACATCAAAACGCACAGCAAGAAATAACCTATTTTTCAGGTTATATTCTCCACAACACTCGCTTCAGTAATAAGATATTTCAGGTACACAGAGCCATGAAAGCAGACAGTCCTACAGGCTGAGTGCCTGGGACCTTGGTGGGTGGTTTGGTGCAAGCCGGGGCTGTGCGGGGTCATGCCACACAGCTCATCTCTAAGCTTAATGGATTAGCTATCTCCGGTAGTCCAGCTAACACTGTCCTTCACATGGCTATGCAGGTATCTCATAGCCTACATACAGGAAAACAATCTCCTCGGCGAATACACTGTCATCATCCGAGGGCGTGATGAACTGATCACGTCTCAATTTCCGTCGCCCAAGAAATGCACAATCTTCATGTCATATGCTGCACAGAGGCAGAAATGTTCCATTACCCCTGGAGGGTTTGAGCGATGTGACATATCTTCTTTCCTTACACACCTGATGACAGTCAGAAATCTGAGTGCGGGTGTGTGTGTGTGTGTGTGTGTGTGTGTGTTCCATTGTGACAGAAAAAGGTGCAAAGATATAAATGTACTGGGAGTGGTGTACCACTTTCTATTTCAGCTCGGGAAATGGCATGCATGACTTTGCCCTCTTTTTCATAACTGAAGCATATAGTGTGGTGAAAGTGTGTGTGTGTGTGTCTGTGTGTCTGTGTGTTTGTGTGTGTGTGTCTGTGCCCCTCTGTTTGCCCTACTTCTGGTGCTAGCAGGATGTCACTCTGGTGCTTCATTCCCAGCCAGTTCCTTTGGGGCTGAATCATATCCCAGGGGAAACAGCCATGAGTACATACAGCACAGACTGCTTTGCTTACTCATTTTGTGTGTGTGTGTTTTCAGTTTAGGGGCCTGCAGGTATGCATCGCCACATCTACGGCCTATACAGTATTCCACTATTACCTCACCTCAGTAAAGATGTAGATGTGATGTGATGTTTTAGTAGTTTGGGGAGGGTGAGGAAAGAGGTGTTTGAGGAGAAATTCACACCGTCTCACTTTGCATTTGTCCACCGCATGCCACCAAAAGTTCAGGTCATGCGTCTCATCTGAAATTCTTCTTTGTGGTCGACATGAGCTGGTCTTGTTTGTAACCGAATTACAGTTTTGTCCAATTTGATCAAAGCCTGAGCAAATCCCATCAAGTCCAACCCCAGGGAGCTGTCCCTGGTGCTGAAATGAACTCTAAATAGTGTGTTCCACTGCATGGGCCTATATCATATCTCATTATGCGGCACATGTATGCAGATGAGGCTTAAGTGATGATGATTATATGACTATTCATGGTAAAAACATCAACATACAAAGCAGTAATGAACGTGTAAGCATGCACGTACCGTTCTCCACAGTTTCTGCGTTTTCACTGTGACAGAGGTGGCGGTCACAATCAAATGCGAGATGGAGACCATTATTCCCAACACAACTGCCAAGAGTGTTCGCACGGGCAGGAGCGCATAGGCGACGAAGGTGACCAGGATGAGCTGCCACATACCCTGCTCCGGGGACGTCGGGGGCTCCATCCCCATCGCGCCCAGCGAGAAGGGACAGCAGAGGAAAGAGAAAGTGAAGCCGAAGAGCAGCGTCAGGTTGACAATCTGTTGGAGCTGAGTCACTTGCAGGTACTTGACATTAGTTACGATGAACAGGGAGACGAAGATGACACAGTGGACCGGATGGGACCCCTTGGAGATGGTGAGGCTGGGGCCGGACAGCAACTCCACCACGGCCAGCGTCGAGGACATGAAGATGAGGACGGCCAGGGCTTTGAGAGTGGACGTCTGCTCCAGCTTCAGGTTGTAGTTTTGGAAGAGGGACTCGAGCTCCTTGCAGTCGAACTCGTCCTCACACACGATGGTGGTCAAGGGGACACCCGGTGGACAGTGACTTCTCTTCCGCCTGGTTTTGACTTTCTGAAACGGTATTTCCTCCATGTCAGTGCCATTCATAAACTGAATACCTGCTCACAGCTTAGGTCAAACGGAACACCGGATCCCACGCCGACACGGACCGGAGCCAACGGCGAAAGACGCGCACAGCAGGCTGGAGGCTGAGCGTCCCAGATAGCCGAGACTGGCCGGTGGCCACAAGACGCGCTCCACACTATCCACAGGTTGAATTGTGTTGTTCGGAGAGATCCGCTGTCACAGAAACCTTCATGGTCCGGCTGTATCTGCATGCGATCTGCAAAATATCTCTCAGTTTTTTTCGTTTGAGCGCCACATGAGGAGCAGCGCACACGACGCCTAGTTCAAATGGTAAAAGCTTTTTTTTTCTTTCTTTTTTTTTGCGGGGCTCAGATAGGATCACGCCTGCGCATTATGAGGTGAAGATAAGACAGGTCTCAGCTACTCAACACACAGTCAAGACGATTTGACTGGCGCGGCTGCAGAGCTCCCCTCACCAGCCTCACAGGGCAGTGCATACATCATCCATAACGTCCTTTTCTGTTCCACCTACACATGACATGTTTCCCCCAGCAAAGCCTGCATAATCAAATTTTTTTTTTTCATGTGTTGATTCATTAATGCTCTCCCCCTTTCCTGTCTCCTTCCCATGCATTAACACAGAGGAGGAGAGGAAAGAAGCAGAATTAACAGATGCACTGTATATGAGGGCTTGCAGACCATGATTCATGAAATTCTCTCTAGAGATTCTCCTAAGCTGGCAGCTACTACATTTGCTTGGCACAGGCACGGGATATCATGCTTGCATACCATTCATCATATGATTTCTGTGTTGCCAGTGAGGCAGCCACCCTCACCATCAGCACCCTCTTGGCATTCAGGGGGTGGTGTCTCATTCATTACCAGGGGAAGATTAGTCATCCGTCACAGGCTGCCGTTGCCATGACCTGTCAGTGCCAGGGAGGGTGTAAGAAAGTGACAGATGGATGCCAAAGTCCAGCACTCTACCAGGACACTAACATGCCTTCTGTTCCCCTCCCATAGCTCCCTCTTTCTCCCTCTCTCTCCCTTTCTTTCTCTCAGCTGTTAGTATTCTAGCTTTCACTGATCTAACTCAGCTATTGAATGAGTGTATACAGTGTGGCAGGTAAAGAAAGTGAGAGAGAAATGGGCTGTACTGGAAATAGAAACAGAGGAATAAAGTATTTGGCAGCCGACCAAATTCAGAGACAAAAAAAAAAAAAAAGAAAAAAAGAGAAGTGGTGCTGTGTAAAAGACCAGCCTGGGCATGGAGAAGCATCAAAGTGATCGTTTTATGAGGAAAAATAAGACATTTGCACGCTGTATGGTAGCCTTGAATAGTTTCTGTGAGTACAAAAAGATCATTTGATGCTGAAACGATTCATGGATCAATCAATGGGCTGAGTCACACAAAATGAATCTGCATCAATTTTGACAATCAATTAACTGTTCAAGTTGATTATCAAAGGAAAACTGTAAATATTCTCTGGTCCCTCTCATTTTCCTGTTTTATATCATTGTAAGTTGATTATCTGTGAGTTTTGGACATTTAAGATGTCATCTTGGGCTTCTGGATTGTGATATGTGGCACACACATATTCAGAGTGGAAAGTAAATGTCCATCAAAAACAGGTTAAATAAAAAAAAAAAAGAATGAAATAAGCAAATAAATAAATAAAATTGAATAAATGATAATACAATGTAGTATGAATGCACCTTGTAGATTCAGTTAACACAGGAAATACAGTCAGTCTAGTCAACTAAATTTAATATCTAAGAATGCTGTAAAGGCAAAAAAATAAAAATAAAATATTGGCAACAAGAGCTTTAAGCTTGCCGAAATGAGAGATTCCATACAAACTCTTAAATCCAAAACAAACGACTAAACATTTGCTGTCACGCTCAGTGATCTGTCGGGATACAGCTTGTGTCCACAACAGCCGTTACCGTCCCCTGTTTTCTGCCTGCCACTCTCATTCCTCTGCGTTATCTGTCCCTGCTCCTCAAAGAGAAAGATGTGGGACACAGGATGTAGGACACATAACTGTCTTATCTACAAGCGTTTTACTCGTCACTGTTCACTGGACTTCATTAGGTGACACGCAAACAGTGGTGTGTTACTGTAGTGTGGCTGTCAGTGAAAAGGATACAGTAACCGAGGTGATATGCAAATGAAACAATGTGTTGTCATTTATAGTCTGTTGGCCAGAGTGTAATTAATCTGGAATTGATTTCCTGTCATCGCCCTGATCAATATTTCAGTATTCCCTGTGTGGCAGCTCCTAACCTAATCTCAATCATGAGAGCTGCTGTTTTATAATTTTGCAAGCCATCACATATTCCTTTGATGCAAATGTCAGTCTGTGCATTCAACACAAGATGAAAATCTGGCATTCAAATTGCCATTTGTGTATCTGCACATGCAGGTTTGTTTGTTTTGTTTTTTTTGACCGTAGTTGATTGACAGTTGGTTTCTTTGCATCTGTGTGAAGGCGTGCAGTATTTCCAGGAGGACCTCTTGGCCTGTTTGTGGCCGGGAACATCGGGGGATGAAAGCAGAAGGTATAAAAGTGTTATTCCCTCTGCTTCTGATGGCTTCAGGTGTAAGTGCACAGTCGCACTCTGCTAGCCCTCATCTTCTGAGAACAAAAAGAGGCCTTATGGGAGTTCACACCACAAAGCTGCACTCCAAGGGCATCGGACAAGGAGACGGCAGCCCGCTCCCTGCTGCGTGCCTCTCTACTAAAAATCGGCTTCACTTCCTCCGCCTATGCCTGTCTGTCTATTTCTGTCTTTCGCTCTTTCATCACACAAAAAAAAGTCTCAAAGTGAAAGACATGAAACATCTGAGCATCTGAAATGATGTAAAACAGCTGATTATGTATCTGACATATTTACATTGCAAAAATCGTTATTTGAATAACAGCTTGATGACTCAACAGCTTGAGCTCTCTGGAGCAATTAAAATCTTCTCCGCCACATGTCAGTTGTATAGCTTCTTTCCAAAAGCTGATCTATGGCACATAAAAGATCTTCGCAAATGTTTCATGTTGGGCCTTTGGTCATGTCTCAAATGTGGTTTTTCCTGTCAACTAAGCAGCGAGAAATATCTCTCTCCCTCTCAAAAAAGGCTTCAGAAAGATTTGCACAACCTTTAATTCTCCAACCAGCAGGATGTTTCTTGCATGTGGACACGGATGGTGCGTGCACACCGCTGGTTTGGACCAGGAGAGGGACACAATAGGGTAGAAAGCAGATGAATTAAAGAAAGCAGAGCATATGAAAATGAACGCTCAGAGCTGCTGCCCCCATCTAAATAGCATACTTGGTGTCATCAAGTGATCATCTGTAAAGATAGCCCAGCAGCTGGCAAGTCCCTCCAGTGTCCAGATGTGGCTGAAGCATTGCTGGTCTCATAATCACAGACACATTGGCTCAACACCAGCAAATGAAACAGCCAAGGCAGACCCAAGAGGGCCTCGCAATGCATGTTGTGAATTAGCTAATGTCAGCCTTAATTAAAATGTGCTAAGGAAAAAAGAGAAAACACCTTTTCTCACAATTGTCAGTCAGGTGTGCTGCTCCTGGTTTCCTCTGAGAAACGGCTTTATCTGGGAGGGATAAGAACACAGCAAAAGATGGGAGAATATGAGCTTTATATGCTTGATGTTGTTTGATATTGAGTTTACAGTATGGTGATAAATCTAATGCTTTTCCTTTACTTATGAGAAAGAATGGAAAGTATAAATCAAATATGGCCACAAGTCAGCTATTTTTCACGTAAACTTAAAAGAAATGAGTCCAAATCCGGCCTAGAGCAGGAACCTGCACAACTCCATTTGTCAAGGCTGAAAACGTAATATACACATAATTACCAAATCAAAGCTGGACTCGGTGTGGGGGTGGGGGCTGAATCCACGAGCTTTTCCTTCATTCAGCACGGAGAGTGATTTGTCCCCTCTCTAAAACACGCCCACAGTCACAGCAGATAAACGTAGAAGCGATGCTACTCCACATGATTCAAACATAATTCATCTGTTGATGCACCTGTCAGTCCAGTGACAGCGAGGTCGTCGGACAGGTTTGGACCGTATTTTAACACAGCTCAGCTGTTTGTAGAGAGAGATAGATGTCATATAATGTATTCTCAGGTAGGCAGACAGATGATGGCACATAACTTTAATTGCTATTGCTGTTTTGCTTTTAGTGTCATAACAACAGTGCCAATAATACCCGGACATATGCAGCATGTGTTGTTTGAAAAAGTGCAATCAGCATCAATGATTCACAAATGTTTAAGAATCACAAATGTTTATGACTCTTGATTTCCCCAGCCAGTGGACTAAAAAATCGTTTGGGGATAATTCATGAAACATGTAAATCTAGAGTTTAACAACCACATTGCAGTATCTAGCTTCTGATCATGTTTCCTTTTTCCTGCCTAAATATTCTGCAGTCTTTCCACCCAATAATATGTGTGAGGTTAAATTATAGAGGTCTATTGGAAGGCAAATCCTGTGTGAAACGCAACTAAATATTTAATGTAGCCTTGGTAAAAGTCAATATCTGACATTTTGCATCTAGGGTTAAATCTTGATAGGGTATTTTTTCCTTTTGATGACCCCTGACTTCAAGTAAAGTGAAACTGACCACTGTTTTATAACCAGACTGAGAGGGAAATATAAATCAAAGCAGGGGTTGCGAGACAAGGAAATAAGAAATGAAGTAGTTTCATCAAATAATCCTGATGCAGTACCTGCATTACCCTAAACATTATACATGATATTATCCCGCTTTCTCGCATGACAGCCTGCTGATTGCAACCTTTTGCTTATCAACCTACACATCTCTGTCTCCTCCATTACAGACAGCACAACCCTTCTAATCTTCCACTCACATCAGCATTGCTAATAAGCCCAACAGCTAGAGTACACTGTTTACGGGCACATTTATTTCGACTGTAGACTATGAGGGAAAATTGTAAAGAAAATGACATTCTCTGGATTTCCCTTTTCTTAGCATTTTAATTCCTCTTTATCAAGGTGTGGATAGCTGTTTGAAATTCAGCAACTCAGTCTTGTGGTGCAGACAGACTGGGGCGACGCTATTTAAAAGTACTGTACTGCAGACGTGGATTCAGAGGGGCACACGACTGCAGAGTAGAACCTCTAACAACACTTAACACTGAAAAATGCAGAAGCAAGGTCACAAGCTTGTTTATAGCGACAACAAGCAACAACTGTGCCTGTTTTGCATGCGTGTCTGTGCGCAAGCATATAATGGATCAATAGCCATCAGGTGCATGAGATTCAAGTGCGGCACGCTCCCATTGTGAAATCCTCTTAAAGCTTCTGATAGTTCAAGTAATCTGGGAGAGGCAATGTGTGAGTGTGTGTGTGTGTGCGTGTGTGTGTGTGTGTGTGTGTGTGTGTGTGTGTTTGCGTCCAGGCCATGTGCCTTGTCCCCTCCCACAAAGGCTGGCTTCCAAAGTATCACGTGCCCCACTGAATTTCAGTGCTCAAAGTGTTCACTGTGCAGCACATGAGGTAGGTGAGACAGACAGACAGACAGACAGACAGACAGACAGACAGACAGACAGAGATGACTACCAGCTTCAGTACTATATTAAACCAGGTTGCAAAGAGAAAAATAGTAAGAAGTACTACCAAATTAAGATTTGAACTTAAAGGACATTACGATTTATTACAGCTTATTGTGTACTTATTATTATATACTGTATAAACTAGGGGGATTGTTTAAAATCTCTATCTGACTGCTCGTATTTCTGACTTCTTAGTTGCATCAGCAATCTGCTTGGTGAGCAGTCACTTGTTATTACCATCAGAAATGATGGCCAAGACTACAAATACAACACAGGTTATATGAAACTATAAGCTGCTCTGATCAATATCTTTATACTAATAATGGATCAAATGTAATGTGTAAGGTGTCACTCATAGGACCCAGTTTAACCAGACTCTGCAGTTCCCCTCAGCTCTATGGAGCGTTTTAGCATCTTTCAGCTCATTTCCAGCTTCAACAGTTTTCAGTGCGAAGGCTCTGATAAACCCACTGTATGTGTGACAACATTAGACACTCACTGGCGAAGATATTTCCCTCAGGAGTTGCCGGAGAATCAAGCAGCAAGATGGACTTCAGATGAATGCTAATGCTGCTGCGTGTCTGCTGGATGTGTCAATAAACAGTTGTTTGCTAACATGTTAGAATTTGTTTTGTGCATTTTTCTCAAATCTACTTCCAAAGTGAGATTTGGAGACCAGCCTGTGACAAATGTTGGAATGAATAAACTTTCATTCAAAAAAATGCTTTCAGCAGCAAAGAGACGAGACTGTTTGTCCTTCACACTAACATTCAGTAATCGTTTAACTTTGGACATATGTAAATTTAGATGATTAAGAATAAATTGGCTGTAAAGCCCGTCGAAAGAATCTCTAATCCTCTTGGCCAGCTGGAAGCATCCTGACTGTACACTGTAGAAATTATTAAAATGCATTAGAAAAAGTGTATGTCATATTTCAATTTAAAGTGAAGCGAGCTGAGAAAGAGAGAAAGCAAGAGAGAGACACCGAGACACGTGGAGATCCCGCTGGTTAAGAGACACCTATACAATGAATATTGAGCAGGTAAGATGAGGTCAGTTAAAGAGAACTGATATAGTAAACAAGAAAAAAAAAAATCAGAGCAGGTCGACCAGAGGTATAACGGATGAGACTCTGCGACACTTGGGGAGGACTGATGTTGAATAGGACTGGATATTGAATTTCAAAGACACAAACAAGATCCAGCATGCAGGGAGGGGACGGCTTCCTCTTATGTGTACCCCGTGCTGCTGCTCTCACTGGAGCCAAGTACTTCTCTGAGTGAGGCGGGGCCGCTGATCAATAACCAGGAGAAAGTGGCCGCTGCCTTGATACTAATTAGCGCAGGGTTAGAGCAGATTAGCTCGCACCTGAGCCTCTATCAAACCTTTCTCAAACAGCAGCTCCCTCCCAATCAGACTACCTAGAATTAAAAGCATCAGCATATTTCAGGCATATGTTGTGGGTAGAGGAACGACACCTCAGCCAGGGTACGAAATCTTCTCCTCACATCTTGCTTATCGTTCATCTCATAGTGGGAATATTAAGCTGTCATCGGCCAGAAGACCAAAGTGACGCTGTGGGGAGGGGGACAGGTGGGTCTTTCAGAGAGGGGTGTGGGGAGGGTGATTAGAGCCACTGTTATAGTTTTAAATAATGATGGTTCTCATGGCAACGGAGGGATTAACGGTAAACCTTTGTTATCACTGCCAAGTCTGTTAAAAACACACACAGGTCAGGGAAAGGTGAGTAAGAGGAGAAGAGATTAGTATGTGTCGCTAGCTCTGTGTGTGTGTGTGTGTGTGTGTGTGTGTGTGTGTGTGTGTGTGAGTCTGCATGTGAGACGAGCCCTCGTCTCCACTCCAGTGTTGTGAATTGCTATAAATA
Organism: Chaetodon trifasciatus; assembly: GCA_037975065.1. Lineage (NCBI taxonomy): Eukaryota > Metazoa > Chordata > Actinopteri > Chaetodontiformes > Chaetodontidae > Chaetodon > Chaetodon trifasciatus. The sequence continues at coordinate 8,183,266 of JBBMOE010000012.1, forward strand.
GAAAATACCTAGGCTTTCATAAGCCTCTAGTTATGTTTTCCTCTAAATAGTCTGGTGCCATTTCGGCATTAATACACACATGTACACCCTGCTAGCAGTGTGTTTTAAAGTGTGCTATACTGAAACTTTTACTGAAATCAAAAATGGATTTGTGCAATCTATAAGTGGGAAGGTTGTTTCTTAGAAAGAGCATGATAATAGAATTTATATGCATAGTGAATTCTTGATTGTATTACAGCTTGTATTTCCATGAAACGAACATAAGGAAACCTTTTTCAATGAAAACTGTTTTTTAACAAGCGTTAAACTTTTTTTTAAGCATTAATACTCTGATCCAGTGACCCACCTCAGTGCTTTACTGAAGTGTGGCCTTTTCTTGTGACTCCATTGCTTGTGACATTAAGAAATCCTGTTTGAGCAAATAATATCTCCCTCTTTGGGTCCAAATGTTTTGACAGTGACCCCATAGCTTTATACATAATGTGCTATACATCCTTTAAAATGCCATTATTTCTTTTACTTGTTCTGGTTGTTAATTTCACACTTTAAGTACTCGATGTGTAATATTTGAACAATACTCCTGTTTCCAAACACAGACACTGTAGTCCTGATATGGCGGACATCGGCCTGCTCTGCGTAACTGTAAAGCTACAGTATGCATATCTGTGTAATGTTCACGGCTCCTCACCCAGCCTGACCTGGTTTGGTCTGACACTCCTGCCAGTCTGCATACAGAAAGAAAAATCACACCAGTGCACACATGCAGCACAAACTCAAACACATTCTTCCCCCCCGGTGCAAATACATGTACACACACACATATATATGCACACCCATCCAACTGGACGTCATACACCACCCTGAGTTTTTCCTAAACGCGGAGACTCCGACGAAATAAGTCACAGAGTCAATCACACACACAGACACTCACATTAAAAGCACACACAGATGCCATCTCCCGGTCAATCTAGCTCCTCGTTCAAAGAGACAGAGGGATATTCGTAGAGCTGCCATCAGTGATGATGACTCTATTAACCTGGAGGCTTTTGGGTCAGACAAGAACCTTTTCACTTCTACTATTTCATCCCTCCCCACTACATTCATGAATGAGCTGCAGGAGTTGAGAGCGGAGTTGTCAGCTCTCTGGCTGCCTTGTTCACATCAGCTCAGAAATGACTGTATCAGACGGCTGAGATTTCTCTTAAGTGCCTCTCCATGTACTTTTTCTCCTGATGACAAATGGGACTTGGCCTTATACTCCCCTTGAAGGGAAGCGGTGGTCATGGAGGAGGAAATGAGGAAATCTAATCACGGCAATGATGATGATGATGATACACGTTAACAGGTGGAGACACTTTATGGTAGACAGAAGGATTTGATTTGGATGCTAATTGTTGAGCAAAGAAAGCAAGTGGTGAGGAGCCACAGTGGAATAATAATGGAGACGAAATAACATTTCACGCATGTGGAGGAACTGTGATGCTTTTGTGGTTCCTACACAGTGGCCATGATACAAACTTACCCCTGAGGGACTCCTCTGCATTACCTACCAGTATGTGTGTGTGTGCCTGTACTATTCTCCCTCGCTCCCTTGAGATAATTCCTTTATGACTATCATTACATTATCATAACACTGTCTAATGAACATAACCTTCCACCGCTAATTTAAATGACTCTTAACCTTCTGTCTCTCCCATTTCCACTCAATGACTTAACCATGTTAGTCCAGTCGGACAATGAAGACAAACACTTTTAGGAGCTGATTTATTTGTCCATAGGATGCACTAGGCCAGTGTTTCTAAACCTGGGGAGCTGGGTCCATTTTTTTAAGCCCCTAATCTTTTTATTTTCCTTCTGAATTAAAAAAAATCTAAAAAAAAAAAAAAAAAAAGCCAAACTGGCCACAGCTGGTAGACATATGCAACTGGTAACACTGCAATCTGACATTGCTTTGAATGGAAAATGTATTCATACAGAGTTTTTATCCAAACCACTTGACAATTTCCCTCCATTCACCCATTCTCACACACACACACACACACACACACACACACACACACACACACACACACACACCCTCACACACACACACACACACACACACACACACACACACACACACACACACACACACACACACACACACACACTCATGATGAGAGTGCCACAGCCGCCCTTTAAAGAGGTCACAAGGCAAAAAGGTTGGGAAACACTGCACTAGGCCACAGTCTGATGAAAGAATAAAACCTGCAAAGAGAATTTTGTCCACAGGCATATTAATACTAAAAAATATTAACACTATAAAAAAATATTAATCGAGACCCCTGAAAGGGATCAGTTGGGACAACAGATGTCCGTCATGGACTGTTTTCCACTTCAAACTGAGCCCATTTTCAGCAGCACATGACTGAGGCTGATTCTGTTTCCTCGGCTCGGCTCAGCTGTAACAACTCTGAGTTCGCTGATGGCCTCGAGGTACGTAAGTCTGCGACTCCTCTCGCTCATGCATACCAAGAGAAGAATCCATGAGGACACAAGGTTGTTTTCTGTGCGCCTTTCAGAGCAGAGTTATATGTTGCTGCATGATCTACGGTGGGATAGGAAGCTATATGCTGGCACCTACTGTTCATTCTGGGCACACACACACTGCAGCACACACCACTCTGTCTCACAAAAAGCCTCAGGTGGCTTTTTTGACGGTAACGAACAAAATCAGCAAACGTGCATTTAGTGTTTTAATAATTATGGTTTGTATAATTGCAATCATAGGATACATCATGAGAAATTGAGGTTTATGGGCAAAAAAGTTGTTAAAAAAAAGGAAATCATGTTATTTAACACATTGCATAATTGCTTCCATAGTACTACAGTATCTCTCTCTATTTATACACTTATATAATTTCATTTCTTAACAGACATTGAAATTTGTAAAAATGTATCAGCTGTATCATGAATAATCCATGACATGTAACTGAACTCATGTCATAATAAACAGTCCAACCTCACGAGAGGGAAATAATGCTGATTCAGGCTACATTAAAAAGCCCCCCCACCCCCTCTGTCCTTGGTCAGAAGCAAAATCTGAACACTTTGCTAAATCTCTGTAACATTGGTTGACTTGCACTTGAGGTTTAAAGCGAGCATTTGGTCAAGGTTGTGTAAACAGTTTTGAAAGGCACAAAATTACGTGACGCTCTGTACATCTGTTCATTCGGTGGAAAGAGAAAAGAGGAACATTCACCACCGTTCTAATCTACAGCATCATTTCAGAGCATGGTGTACCCAAAATGTGACAACCCCTCAGCAGCATCTAATACCCAAGAAAGAATGACAATAGCCACTGATATCTGAGATATTTTCCTATGAGAATAACTACATACATAGTGCATTTCCTTTCTTACACCAAGCTGCATAGCTCTCACCTAACTCTAAGCAGACAATACGAAAAACATACAACATTCCATTTCCAGTTAAGCGAGATATGTATTCAAGTATTAAGATGTCCGTTTCAAGGACTTAAAAAAGCTTAATTCTGTACAACTCCCCCTCTACCAAGCATCCACAACAGTGATTTTAAGGCAAATATTTGGAATGAAAAACCGCTATGAAACCCTGCACCCCGAGCCTTGGAAAGCATTAGTCTGCAGGAGAAGCCACTGGTTGCTGTCTGGAAAGTCAATCCTGTGGCTCTTAAATAACCTCTGACTCATGTCGCGCCAAAGCTGGAGGCAGCGTAGTCCCACATGGGCCCTGGAAATGGTACCTGTGCCACATCACACGCGGAAAAACAAGAAGACACCAGAGGTCAGACTTTTGGGTTAACACGTGGAAGGTCACTCATTGAGCTGAAAGTGCCCTGAAGTGGGCGACTGATTGAAGGTAAAAAATACTGGGATGTTGCCAGTGCTGCCAGTGGGTGGCAGTAAATATCAATGTGCACATGCATCATGACTCACTGGTCTGGTTTCACTTTTAATTCATATATTTTCAGGCTAACGTCCTTTGTTACAGAACCAGATAGACGGTGCAGATTTCTATTTTTCAACATGCACTCAGTTTCTCGACGGACTTACGTGAAGTACTCAGTCTTTGGTGTTGTGTGTGTATTGAATTCTGCCACTGGGATGCCCCTGGACGCTATCTGGGGGCCAAACATAGCTGCGGGGTAAACGATTGAAGATGTGCCCACCTGTAGGTTAACGACAGGAAACAATGACACCGGTGTCACTCTATTCCAGGTCCAGTCCTTGACAGATTCTCAGCAAATATTTGGTTTACATAATAATATTACACAACATGACTTAGATGTAAACAGAAAAATCACTCACCACTAGACAGAGATCGCAGATTTCCATCTCCTTTTCCACCTTGGTAAGGATGTGAGAATCCAGAGTTTCTCCAAAAAACACGACGTTGGGCCTCAGCAGACCGTGGCAGTCGCTTTCGTCACACCTTGATATAGCAGCACCAAACAGCACTTAGCATTAACTGTGTCATTCTGCATTCATCACGGAGTAATTGGCCGTGACACAGAAGCAGAATTCTACACAGACGTACAGTATGTTCACAGATTGTTTGGCCAGAGGGACATTGTCTGCCCTGTGTAATTCAGTGATGAAGGGTCACACATACGGAAAACACAGAGACAAATTAAAGCGCAATCGTTTGCTTTCCTATTGTTCTTTATGGTTCAGTGGTGGAACTCATGTTCTCAGTGCTGCTGTTCATAATGTGTGCATTTCCATTAAGTGTGCAACTAAGGTCTGAGAGGTAAGTCAAGATTTGACCTCATGTGGAAGCCTTGACTTCACGATCAGTCAATGGTACAGTAGAACAGGGGAACTGAGTGCAACCCCCCTCAGGTTACCTCAATGCATGATAAAGCAAGTCATGGGGGCCAGAGCTGCAGAGAGTAAATTTGCACTGTGCTCTTTGTTTAAGTTGCTCTCACACTGATTTTCTGGGGCAGCAGCTTGTTGCTACATCAGTGCAATCTGTGAGTGAAAGAGAGTCAGAGGGCACGGTTCACTTTTGTCTGAGCTCCCACTGAGCTCAAAAAATGATGATGTAACTAGAGGAGCTTCACTCCACCTGAGAAAAATGACCTATTGCTTTATCTATCAGTATTATTAAACAATTCAACTGAATTCTAAAGAAAAAAAAATAGAGGCGACTTGATGAGATGCACAATTTAAGAAATACATATAAGCCAATGCAACAGGTGGTGAGGGAGAGCTGGGACAGAGAGGACGCTGAGGAGGATGGAGCAGCAGGTCCAACAGAAGCTCAAAGTGGAGCAGGTGGAGGGTGGAGACGGTGGTTAATGCAACTCATGTCTCATAAGAAAGCCCAAGAATATTGCACTGAATTCTCTTATCTAAAGAGAGCAACTAGGAGTATGTAGAGACTCTACAGTTTACTGAACACCAAGTTAATGTTTACTGAGCCCAAACCAACTCCCTGACATCTTTTTGCTTTTGGTTTAATGGAATAATTCATATATAAATCCTTGTCTGTGGTGTCTGCTGCAGAGTCTATTGGATCGGCAGGTCTATTACACACTTTGACCTGGTTGGTTTTCAGGCTGGTGCACCTGTTTGGCCCTCATTAAAGTGAAGTGACAGTAAACCCACCTTGGCAGTTTATCCACAGGAATCTGGGCATCAGCAACATCTGGGTCAGGTGCCCTGTACATTAAGAGACGCAGAGGGTTAAACAGCACACACCGTACAGGTCAAACTGAAGAGATCAGGTTTCAAATCCTGCGTGTTTATCAGTGTGTGTCGCCTTTTACCCTTTGTCCTTTAGGGCAGCACATATGGGGCTTCGTTTGTTCACGGTCACTTCTCCACAGCTCACACAGCGCGTCTCCATCAGACTGCCTGCAGTTACACACAAAAAAAACACACAGCTGTTTGTCATTTCGGCCCACTGGAGTCACAGAAAACATCTCCCTCTCCACAGAATTTGTTGACAATGATCGTTTTGCATTTTGACTCACGCATAGTTAATTAAAGCAAGATTTTAGCAAATGCTTCAGCACCGTTTTGGCCATAATCCACCTTAGAAAAGACGAAGACTACCGATTCAAATGAGAGAATCAACAATTGAAATCAGGTCTTCACAAGACTCTTTTTCTTGGTCCACTGACATTAAATAAGCAACTCTGTGGGCTCATGGGATGTTTGTTTGAAAAACCAACAACTATGACTCACAAAATGTTTCCATATCCCAGTAAAACCATGGGATAAAATACAGCCCTGTCATAGTTTCCAGTAATCACTGACTATGGAGCAGCTTCAGGATTTCTGTTATTATTTAACTAGTTATACTTTATTAATCCCCACAGGGAAATTAATCATCTACATTTTTGCTTCTAGATGGAAAAACTTCAAAACAAAAATACGTCATTTGTATTTTGAGGTAGATTTTCCTTTAAAATTAGAATTCAGTGCAACAGAAAGCTTTTCTCAATTAAATCATTCCACAACTATTATGATCTTGTCTTTTACGTCCTGTGAAATGTCACTTTTTTTTTAGTCTAATGCCTGGTAGTCTGTCGGTCTGGCCAACCTCTGCCTCTCACCATGAACCTTGAGCACATGTTTGGACCCCGCCTGCCGGTGGAGGTCATCTATGCACTGGGTGATGACGACCACGGAGCGTCCCTGCTTCCTCAGCCGGGCCTCACACTCCGCTATGGCCAGATGGGCAGCGCTGGGCTTCTTGTTCAAAGCCATCTCCCTTCTGTAATGGTAGAACTCCCAGACCCGAGACGGGTCGCGAGAGAAGGCCTCTGGAGTCGCCAGATCCTGGGGAAGCATCAGCGGTGGTAAGTTTAAGGTCAGAATTCAAGGGCTAATAAAGGTGATAATCAAAGTTGTAGCATTGACAGCCAAGAATATTACAACATAGATTAAGTTTAAACACCTCAATTAGGGAGCGATATTATCATTTTTTGTAAGAAAGATGATTTTATGATTCTTTCCTGAAGGTAAATCTTGCTGCAGCCCACGACAGGAATCCAGATTATGCAACAAACACCATTTCTCTCTTTTCTGGCTGTTTCTGCTGACATCAATCCACTGAGCTGTGAGGATCTATTATGTAAACATAAAATACACCCACTCCACAGCAACAACTCTGAACCGCAGCTGGAAATTAGAGCAAACACAAAACTTTGACCGAAATAAAAAGACCCCCAAAAATAAAAAAAATAAACAATAATAATACAGACACGTAAAAGCGTGTGTTTTGCTTTTTAAGACATTACCTGAGATTGCCACTTCCTCCACTTCTCATTTTCTCCCCTGAAGGTTGGTACTCCGCTCTCTGCGCTCACACCTGCCCCCGTGATGATTGCTATGTGCTTGGCTTTGGAAAAGGCTTTGCGGAATTCAGACATGTCTGGGAAAGTAAAAGGAAAAGCAACACATAATCAGGTTTCAAGTGTTTTTTAAGTGACTTGATATTCTTTTTAAATCATTCTATAACATATCTATTACTATCAAACAGTGGAAGACATATCTTCCGATAATCATTTCCAAGATCTGTCAAGATCATGAAATGTTGACAATTATTTGTCTTACAAATAACTGCTTTAATTGTCTTTTTCTGTTCATTTTATGCCACTATAAACCACCTCCATGTTTTTCCTCACATTGGAACCGTGTGCTCAGTTTATTTGCCTCAACCAGCTGATGGAAATGCACCTCTTTCACTATTTGTTACAATATTTCTGACATTAGCCAGGTCTCCATCAACATGGAGTGATGATTTTATCCAAATTTATAGAAAAGCAGCCACATAATGTCTATTTCCATCCACTAACATTATGCAAATATTAGAAGTGAAATCCTTTTAAACAGGTGGTGGTGCTAATTCTCCACTCCACAGCAGCAAGATGACGTCATTGAAAGAGCGCCAGTCAAACCTCAGTTCAATTCAATTCAATATCCCTTTATTTGTCCCGCAAGGAGAAATTCCAGTAACAGCAGCACCAATAAAGCGGATAGAGTAAAAGCAATAGGTATATACAAAAGAGTGGAAGAAAAATAAACATCATCTTCAGAAATTATTAATAGTATTTGCGGTGGAACAGTGGAAAAAGACTTGTAAAAGATGGAAATATAACAGCTCTGTCAGATTTATCCAGCTGTTTATACAAGTGAATGGAAATTATTTAATGATGCTGAAAAATGACTGCAGCCAGCTCAAATAATTGCTATCAGACGATTATGTTAGAATTAAGATAAGCCTACCAGTGCTCTCAACAATGTCCACTAATACTATGTCTGGGTATTAATCAGTAGTACAGTTGGTAGCGTTACAAGGTTTGAGTCATACATTATAGTGTTTTGTTCTGGCCACAGATTTTTCATTTGTGAGTCAGGAACATTGAGAAAGAGGTCAGTATGCAGATTTACAGATAAGTAATCATTAGGTTCATTAACATAGAATCTATCATAGAATCAATTGTAACTTATCAATATCTACTACACAGGAACTACATGATTGTTTCTAATTAATTCTTGATGGACTTTTCACTCATTTCCTGGATGCTACGATATTTCGGTTCCTCATTGTAATGTGTTACTAAAATCATTTCATTTCAACATGTTCTTACCCGCATTACAGAAACCTAACTGCGTTCCTTTTACCTGAGCTGGGCCTTGCTGTGTCTATCAAGGGTCCTCTCGACGTCACATTAGTGGAGCACATGCGCAGACCAAGTGCAAACGCAGCTCGACTTTGGAGGAGCATTGTCACTGTTGTGAGAGAGGACAGAATGAAAAAAAGTACCATTAAGTCCCACATTTTACTCTTATCTTTATGCTCACCAATTGGTTGGTTTAATTTCCAGCATGTGGTGCAGATGTGTAGTTATTCTCTGCACTCTACTACAGTCAAATGGAGATCTATACAAACTTTGTGCAGCCAAACCTTTAATCCTAACAGGGATCTCAAAGTTTGCAAAGGTATCAAACATATCACACTACAAAATGTACCACTGGGTGTAATGGTGCAGCCATCAAAAACATGTCTCATTTCATTTATGTCACTGCAATGAAGTGGAGGAAAAAAGCACAGCAGGTAATATCTGATGCTATTGTACAGAATGTGAAAAATTTATTTTAAGTAGATAATTGAATAAATGTGAGCCTGTGCATGTGCAAGCCTCTATCTCAGATGGCTAAAAGAATGCATGTAATCTGGTTGTGCAACCAGAGCAGTGATACTATTGTCTTAAATGTACCCTGCAAGCTGAGGAAGCCTGACAACTGGCACTGATACTGCAACTGATGTGCATAAAGCTGTTTTTAAAACGAGTAGGATGGAAGTAAAAGTCAGAGGCAGGTTTTAAACAGCTTACTTCAATAAAACAATCAATAAAAATAGACAATTGGGCGCGTCCTGCAAGCCTGAATAAACTTGAAGTGTGTCGAAACAGGTTTTACAGGCTACCCAGCCTAATGTATAAAAGACTACAACTCACCAGCCTGAAGTATAAAAGACTACATTTCACTCCCACTTTGAGTCAGATTTGTAGACATTATGCATGTTTTCACGAGTTTCAGCTAATTTGCTCTCACTGCTGTGACTGTTGGTCATCTTTAATTTCTTCCAAGGTAACCAACCAGCGACTTTACTTCAGGTAAGATAATATCTTGACACAGCACCACAAGTCGACTTTAAATCCTTTACAATCTCCTCAATGTGCTACGTTAGCATAACGTTGCTTGTACACAAAGTTAGCTCTCTGTCACATACTGGAACTAACGTTAGCGTGCGCATCCAAACGTGTATATACAGATGATATCAGCTGAAAACTGGATCGAAACATGCTTATTTAAACCAACTTGCCTTATTAACCTTATCGTTTTTACCTCGCTTTATGAAATTTCCCCTTCTGAAGCAAAGACACGCCGAGCTTGGTTGTTTACCTCTATCACGGCAATTATCATGACAGGCCGTAAATGCATCACACTGTCGTAAAGCGCCGTGGGAGAAAAAAAAGCAAAGAAACTGACATTAAAAGAAGAAAAAAAGTGTAGTTCAGGAGAGCCATCTAGTGGTAGACTGCCGTAAGTGAGATTCATTCAGGATGATTCATTCATTCTCCTACTCAAGATAGAGACACAGCAACGATTCATGATACACCATTTAAGTCCGATTGTGTTTCTATTTATTACTTTCATACTGCAAAACGTTTCTTCTTGTGCGACACTTAAAGGTTTGAAGTGAACATAACTGAACATATCACACATCACATGAAAATGAACCCTATCATCTTCTCATACATATAATATAGGTATTATTGGTGTTTGCTTATCTTTAATAGTATACCCTGTAGTATTATGTGGTGTGGTATAGGGTATGCTGTTGGTTATAGAAATTATTATAAATAATGTATAATCATACTTATTCATATTCTGAATTATATTAAAAATATGAGCCAATATGATTTTTTATCTAAGTCATGTAAAACAATACTGCCAGTAGTTATGCTAAAGCAAATTTTGAATTTAAAAAATAAACATAGGTTATTGGTAGGTCTCGATCTGAAGGCCTTTATACTGTACAGCCTGAGATTATATTTGCTGAATTAGATTTTTACAAGATGTACGTTTGATTTAGATTTTCAAAAAGTGAGATTTCCTGGTTTAGTAGGCTACTGCCTTTGTTTTTCCTGCATATCTCATATTTTGCCATCTTTATATTTTTTTTCCTCACACTGTGTCCATGCCAGATTTCCACCGACGCCTCTCTCTCTCTCTCTCTCTCTCTCTCTCTCTCTCTCTCTCTCTCTCTCTCTCTCTTCCTTCCTCGGTGCATGTGTGTATGTGTGCGTGTGTGCGTGTGTGTGTGTGAACTCTCCCTCCTCTCCCTCAATAGCTACCTCTCAGTGTGTGAGTGGCCGTGGTTGTGCGCCTGCCCCCGGTCGGCCAGCAGTCATCCCCGGACACTGGTTCAAATTGATGGCGACCACTCCAGACAGCAGCACAGACCGCAGACCGATAAGGAGACTCCGCTCCAAGAGCGACACCCCATATCTTGTTGAAGCCCGACTCTCCTTCAACCTGCGGACAGGTAGGCGCGCATCCATCCATCCTGCCCCCCCAAATGCTTTTTGTTAGATGTTTTGCCAGATGTCTTCATGTGGGAGGGCGAGGGGGGGATTATAGCCTAATTACGCTCCCGCTTTACGCGAATGAAAAATTACAACAATGTCCCTACAGGCTTTTATCCTGGTGTTATAGTTTCCTGTCAGATTCATCTCTCCAAAACGTATTAATGGACAGTCTGTGAATATTCTTGTAAGGCAGCGGGAAATGTGACTGAAATGTTATGCAACTTTGTGGACCAACGCTGGAGGTTACTGACGCGTCTGGCGCAAAAAAACACATTGAGGGGCTTCAGATATGAAACAGCAGTGTTACAGCCTTAAACGCCTTTCATGTGTGCATTCTGATTTGCAGTGCTTGGTAATTGCTACCACTGTAATTCAACGCAGTTACATAATATGAAGAAGCTTCAACGTGACCTGTAGTAGCCTGAGCTCTGGCTGTGGCTGTGGCGCACGGAATCAGATGGGGCAGCTATCCGGCTCGTTCAGCGTTGTTTTGTAGATTTTAATCACCGCATTTTAAGCAGTTGTAATAGATCCCGCGATGATGCTCGTGGTGAATAGCCTTCTGGCTCCATCACCCTTTACAAAGCGTGTTGCATCCCCTGTTACCATGGTGACTTGGCATTTTATGCTGACTGAGTCAACAGGATTCAGATCTTTTTTGCACACCAGTGTAATCAAGACACACATTGCATCCAGCAGAATGTGTCACTGAGAAAACAAAACAGATCTAATGACAGTCATGTCCTTTATTGATCTCTGAAGGATATTTAATGCTGGTGTCGGTCACAAATTTGCTTTTCTCATATTAAGCTCATTCACTGGGGTGATTTGAGTCTGCCCACATGTGTTATAATGACTAGAATGACATCACAAGTCCTACGCTGCTTGTTCCCTTGATGCCAATGTTCTGAAATACAGGATACCAAACATATTAGTCCCAAGAGCTGTTGAACTTTATTTATGTATCGTTGCTCCAGCATCTCAGCTTGCTGGAGTCACACCCATATATCCACTCAGCAGAATGTGTGAGATGAGAACCACGCCTATAGTCTACTGTGGATGTTGGCCAAGGGATTTTATAGATCATGTAATGTAGGGAGATACACTGTATCAAATAATGTCTTTAGATGGCTCTGGTAGCTTGAATCTACTGATGTGAAGAACATGATTTGAATATTTTTTGGAGGAATGTTTATTTTTCCGTGGAAAATTAATTAAAGTTTAGAGTCTTCTGTTGTAATGACCGAGCTTTTTGAATGGAAAAAACAGTGTGTGCATAGGGCTGTAGCTACAGATCATTTTATAGATTAATCAATCAATATCTGTTGTCTATTTGTCACTGCATGAGACCAAAAGAACACCTTTAAATACTTGTTTTGTCTGACCAACAGTCCCAAATTCCAAATGTATTCAGTTTACCACAGATATAAACAGAGGAAGGCAGCAGATCTTTATCACGCTTGAACAGCAGCCAGCAAATCAATGAATTAACTAATGATTTCAGCGCTAATGTGTTTGAATGTAGAAGGCCAGCATGCAGAGTTTGTGTGATCTCACGTCAGGACAGCAGCAGTCCAGACTCTAGGGGCTGTGATCACAGCGTCATCAGTGTAATTGTAAAGTGACTGCACCTCTCTCCAGTGCAGCTGCTCAGTGGCCAAACTGTGTAGCTGCTGTATTGACAGCTCCCAGGTGTGCAGTGTGAGCCAGGGTGCTGCTGGAAAAGAGCAAGAGTGCTCGGTTGTGTTTTCCTGCATGAGTGAATGTTGAATAAAAACGGCTCCCAGCATGTTTATCTCAGATAAGCCTCTGTAGTTCGAGGCTGCTCTTGCCAATGAGTGTTTGGCCTGTGGAGACAAGCTTGTTGTCAATGGCAGGACACTGTCATTTGTCTCTGTGCTCCTTCTTTTTTTTATTCCCTACTCTACAACAAGCTCATACAAAGCATGAGGATGGTACGGGGGCGATTTGTACAACAGCGCTGTTGACTCACTTCCACCTGAAGAAGTGGAGCAGGATTTAGCTTGCTTATTGCCAAGGAAACCAAAAGTCTGGTGCTTGTGTGCCCAGGTGCTTAATAATGATAAATGACCAGAGCTGCCAAGGCTGCAAAACAAGAACTAAGCAATTATCTCTTCTGGACAAGACAGTGGCTTTGGTTTTGTCTTTGTTCTGTTTTTTTTTTTTTTTCCCAGTGTCATTATAATGGTTTAAAACACAGCCTAATATTCTACATAGATCCTAAAAATGACAACATTTAGTGTGCATAGAGTGACACAAAGTCAATGTTTTTGAGGAGACAAATTTGTTGTGGAGCCACGGAACATTTCTACAACTGAATCCGTGCTTCTTTTTTTTATCAATGAGCCGCTACTTCACAGGGAGGGAAAATACACTTTAATATCCAACATGTTATAATCAAGAGCCAGTCTGGCGTCTGCTTCAATAAACCATTGTGTAATTCGTTTTGATGTGCGGTGAGTTTGTGATCATTTGGAGACGAGTCGAGGGTTCGAAGCCAACTCGACTGTTCAGTGTTTAAACAGCTGATGCCTCGCTTCATTCCCAGATGCTGAGACTGCGCTTAGTTGGCCCATACATGGATCAGTGGCGGCTTTGGAGATGCAGTCTCTGCTGCATGTTTGATGTTTGCAGAAGCCAGGCTTGCAGCATACAAATGGCAGTTACTCTGTGGGCTTGTAATGGAATCAGAGCGCATGTATGAAACATTGCTTTATTGCATTGACCTGTTTAGTGTCTGCACTAATCTAATTTGCCCCACAGTTAAATGGCCCTGCACACGGTCACAAAGACGTAACAACATAATGGCATCAGTTACTGTGCAGCTATCAGCGGTCCTGTCACCTGTCATGAAACATTAGAGGATGCAGGTGCAGATGGATGGTTGACCTACATCACAGGTTTGATTTCAGTCATTACTGCCTCTGCAGGCCCCCCCCCCCCCCCCCCCNGCGCTTAGTTGGCCCATACATGGATCAGTGGCGGCTTTGGAGATGCAGTCTCTGCTGCATGTTTGATGTTTGCAGAAGCCAGGCTTGCAGCATACAAATGGCAGTTACTCTGTGGGCTTGTAATGGAATCAGAGCGCATGTATGAAACATTGCTTTATTGCATTGACCTGTTTAGTGTCTGCACTAATCTAATTTGCCCCACAGTTAAATGGCCCTGCACACGGTCACAAAGACGTAACAACATAATGGCATCAGTTACTGTGCAGCTATCAGCGGTCCTGTCACCTGTCATGAAACATTAGAGGATGCAGGTGCAGATGGATGGTTGACCTACATCACAGGTTTGATTTCAGTCATTAATACCTCTGCACACACACCCACCCACACACACACACACACAGTCATCTGGACCAGCAGCTGAGAGATTACAGTTAGTGGAACAAGAACCATTATCGTTTAACTAAGGACCTTGTCTATGGGTTTTTCAGCCAAGAGGCAGAGACGTGTGCATGTGTATTTGTGTGCACATGTCATTGTGCATGTTTGTGAGCATGACGAGTGCATACATACTGGTCCTTTTGTTAGTGCGATGTGCGTGTGTCGCCTGCTGACACAGCATCCGTCTCACTCGAAGAGGTTGTCTACTTGTTTTTATTTTCCCATCATTCAGCAGCTCAACTACAGCCCCATCTGCTTTCTGTCTGCACTCTGCTGCTACACGCAAGAAACTCTCCCAATTACAGGAGCTAGCTCTTGATTTTCCACTAACATCCTCCTACCAAGGAGACCAGACATCTTTGAGTTTCCTTACATCTCTGCTCACACACTCAGCCTAACCCTTTTTACTCTGTCTGCATCTGTTCTTTCTCTGCATTCTTCTCCATTTAGTGATACTCCTTTGTTGTTGATATAACAGACTGACTGACTGTCTGGCGCAATTACAGGCGTGCTTTACTGTGCAGTAGTGAATACTGCACATTCAGGCATTTTTTGCTTTTTTTCATTTGTGCAACAAATGAGTAAATAAAGCAGCAATCTAGGTAGATGTAATCTAAAAACAACTTGCTTCTAGCCATGCCAGTATCATTAAGGCACAGCTCATGAATATAAGGTTTAAAAATCATGTAGCCTATTGCATTTTTAGAATGCCGCTAATATGTTTTAGTATTCATTTTGTTGTGTTTTTTTCATGCACCTTGCAGCCTCAGCACACAGGTCAGCCTGTCCATACAGGCTTAGGGTCTTCTCAGGTCTGCTCTGGAATATGAAACATTAAACACAGCACATCCAGTGTACAGATGTTAATTGTGCTGGATGCTGTGTGCAGTGTCGAGGTGTGGGGACACCGATGGCTGGAGTGCCCACCATTATACCTGTCATGAATGCAAATAGATGAAGCTGAAGCCCAGACAAGGCTGCATTGCAGTTGTTGGAAGAGACATGATGTGGGGTACTTCCCTAACAGATGTGTATACATATACATCATGCATTCTCTGTGTTAAAATCCAAATATGTCTGCAAGTTTTGATGGAATTACACATGTGAATGAGCACAGAGATGCAAGCAGGAACCCACAGTATATGGACATGTATAGACTCTCTGTATCACAATCCAATGTTCAAGTCTGGCTGCGTGTTGCAGCCACATTAAGCTAAAAAAAGCTAAACTCAACTCATTCACCACCCACCACTCCCTGTTTCTCTCTCTCTCTCTGCTGCTGCTGCTGCTGCTGCTCTGTGTTGCAATCCCTGTGTACAGTAAGCACCGCTGTCCAAAAGAGTACGATCAATACACACCAGATGCATGGTGGGATGGGACAAATTTCTGCTGCAGAGCTCTGTGTGCCAGCAGGGTTTACCAGAGGATTCACAGTACGTCGGAGAAACACCATGCAGGCACTGGGACAGATTTCACTGTAGCCTCAATGTGTGCAGATATTCTGTGTTGTGTCTCACTACTCCGTTAATCATTTGGGCAATGATTTGCATGTACACTCTTGTGGAAGAAAGTCTGGTCATATGATCCAGTTTTTGTTGGAATTCAAAAGGCAGTTAAATGTGACTGCAAGGTCAAGAACAAGCAGAATTTGCAATCACAAATTCGAGCTGTCAGTTCTTTTTTCAAAGGGAAAGAGAATTTCAGATTAACTAGATGGACTGGCGCCAGTGCAGCGGCTGGTGAATTTGTAATGTTTTTAGTTGTTTGTAGCAACACTAGAGGCTATTAGCACAAGTGTTTAACAAAGTGCTGATAATTAGTGGCAGGAGATTTCCACCAGCCCTCTCTCTCCCGAATGCACACCCGCACATCACACGACTGACGTCTCACACCATCACATGATGCACTAACATTCCCTGCATCTCAAAAGACAGCCAAGCATCCATCTTCCCTACTTGGTTGCACATAGTCCCTCTTGTGCCCGAAGCATCCCAGGTCTGAATAAAACATGAGTGGGAAAATCAGAGCAAGAATAGCAGTGCTATATCCAGGACCTTTACTGGATGCTCCTGCTGCATGAATGTTCAATCAACCATCAGTGTCGCCAGGCCAGAAAACCTGCCAACCTCTGTAGCAAGATGGTTCAAAGGAAACGACAGGCAGGTGTCTTCTATGAGAGCCCGCAGGAAGCTGCATCTTCCCAGAATCTCTCCCTCCCTCTCTCTCTCGGCTTTCTTTTCATCTCCCTCACTCTCTCTCTCTTTGCCACACTTGGAAGTGCGGGAAAGGCACTTGGCTGTGATGTGCTTTTCCACACGCCAGCTGAGAAATAACGCCTTTTTCAAAAGCCTCCCAAGCTGAAGAAAGCTGCATGACGATGTGCTTATGGGCCATATTTATAGTAAGTGTGGCAGCACACTGGGCAGAGAGGGGTAAAGGACCAATTATGCTTGGAGGAGAGAGCTCAGCCTGAATCGCTGTTACTCTTTAATGCTGGTTTTCCTGAATTTAAAGCAAGATTCAATTAATTCTGTGGGGTTGTTGAGGAAATAAAACAAAGGAGGCAGCATGCTGTTCCCAGTCTGTTGTGTGAAGGATAGGTAGGTGATATCTACAGTGACAACAAAATGTATATTCCCAGCGAGATAATGCCAGGCAGGTGGGAGACAAACGACGGACATCCATCAAGTGGATATGATGAATGTCTACAGAACAGTATTTGTTGCTGGCATCACCAGTGCAGCTCCCATAGTGCACCAGCTCTTAAGGACATTTCTGCTGAGTAAGAGACTTTACAGAGTCAGAATCCCTTCGATGCTGCTGCAAACCTGGGACTCAATTCAATCAAAGCTGCATTGCACCACTCAGCAGTCCTTCAAAATTTTCGGCTCTTACGCTTCTAAACCCGGTCAATATTTCTGTAAAAGAAACCCTTTACATTAACAGCTGACGTGGTATTCCATATTTGACTAGTGACACCCCTCAATCTTTGTTAATCCTCAAATGTTTTGTCACTATATAAACCACAAATTAATAACATTCCAAGTCCCAGTTTAGAGAAGCGTTGCCATATTTATTTTTAGAATATTAAGATTTCCAGAATGAGTTCACATGTTGTCATACATTTCAGTTTTGCTGGAATAATCAATATGGAATGAATATTGCTCTTTATGTTACAGTATAAACCTTATTTTGGAGTGAAGCTCTTCAAATAGAAACAGAGATGTACTGTGTATGCTCTACACTGAACATTATGGTTAATTATGCCTGCACTTTTCAGACAGTTATATAAGCCTGTATAAAAACAGACTAACAGTCTACAGAATAAATGAATAATTCTGTGGAATTAAGTGATTGAACCAAAAGGACATTTTGCTTCGATCCTAGAACTGATTTTGTAATCACATCATATAATGACTTAAATGTTGACTTTTTGAATTACAGCTTTTTAAAACTGTAAAGAAGGAAAATATTCTTATAAACTAGAATACCACTAAACAGCATTCAGTCTACTGCCAGCACGTATTTAAGGATGCAGTCAGTTAGATACAGTATGTCTCTTTATATACATTTTGTGGCAACATCTGCAAATGTTCACTCTCAGAAGATCTGAATCTGTTTTAACATCTTGGTGGTAACAGTAACCACCAATATATTGTAGTTATTTTGCATTACAAATCAGCAAATATCACAATCTGCACATATAAAAGTTAATTAAAGGTCCTACCCACTCTGGCAGTCATGCTATGCAGCAAAGCATGTCAAAGGAACATTCTGTGACACATATGTGCTTTCAAACTAACTACATAAAAAAATCTAAAGGCAAAAGTTAAGTTGTAATATTTTATAATAAACTTCATTTGTACAGCGGCTTTCATACAAGAAATGCTTCTGAAATTGTTTTACAAAAAGTAAATCACATTCACCAAGTTCTTCCCATAAAAAAGACTTAAAACAGGAATAGAAAATGAATGTAAAATAAGATGGGAGAATAAAATCCACTTGATCATAACAGTAAAAATAAGATAGAATAAGGATGACAATAAAGACAATGCACAACACGAAGGAAAATAAAACAGAAAAACAGTAATAAAATAAAGTTAGAAAAGAAGTGCAGCAGTGCACAAGCAAGAGGCAAAGCACAAAAGTTTCAGGCCTGTATCAGGAGGTCGTAGCTAGAGTAGCTAGAGCTAAAGTGAAGAGGTAAGTTTTTAGCTTTTTTTTTTTTTTTTTTAAATATTCAACAAGCTGTTTTGCTGACCTCTATAGGCAGTGTGTTCCAGAGCTTTGGGGCATAATGGATAAAGGCTGCGTCCCAAATTTTCTTTCAGCTGTTGCTGGAAATCTCCAATAGACCAGCAGCAGATGATCACAGTGTTCTTAAAGGCAAATAGTGAAAAAAGGAGTTAGCAATGTATCTTGGTCCAAGTCCATTAAGGGCTTTGTATACAAGGAGGAGGATCTTAAAATCAATTCTGAATGTTACAGGAAGGCAGTGCAGAGCAGCTAAAACTGGACTAATGTGCTTTCTCCTCTCTTGGTTTTGGTTAATAGCTGAGGTGCAGAGTTTTGAATGAGCTGAAGACTCAGTGTTTTTTTTTGTCAGGAGGCCAGTAAATAGTGTGTTACAGTAATCGAGTCAGCTTCATTTATAAATCGTCGTACTTTGACTTGTTTCTATGATGGAAAAATTAAGTTTTTTCACCTTGTTGATGTGGGACTTGAAGCTTAGATCTGAATCCAGGGTGACGTTGAGACTTGTAACTTCAGATTTAATCCAGGAAGTTAATTTCCCCAGATTATTTAACAGTATTTCTCTTTTTGTTTTAGGGCTGACTAGTAGGATTTCAGTTTTGTCCTTTTGAAATTACAGCTCAACCATGTTTTTATTGCCAAAATACAGTCAGTGATGGAGTCTATGGCTGCAGCATGTTTGGTTCAGCTGACATGTACAGTTGTGTGTCATCTGCGTAAATATGGAAACATACATTGTGCTCTCTGATGATGTCACCAAGTGGCAGCATGTATAGTGAGAACAGTAATTGACTGAGGCAGCTCCATGTGCAACCCCAAAAGATGTCATGTTTCTCAGACACATGACTAAGAGGACAAGAATTGAGAGCTTATTTTCATCAGAATTAAGTCTGAGTTGCTGAATTTAGCCTTGAGTCACTAATTATTAGTGTATTAAGTGTCATTGCTGTGGTGTGTATATAGATACAGGAAAGGATTGGAGAGAGATATGGGCAATGTCTAAGAAAGCTAAGGTCCGTGGCTGGACCAACACAAGAGACATAGCGGTTCATGGTTGGCGCCTTGACACCTGGGTCGCCAGCTTTTGAGCAAAAAGGCTTCTTTAACGTCAACCAGACAGTTTTTATTTTCTCATAGAAGGTAAAATACTTTTATTAATCTTTCTAAAAAGCTGGAACATGATGCTGGCATTTCTGTCCATATTCTGAGAGAAAACTAGGGATTGCATGGGGTCACATCAAGAGCCATTACTGTATCAGTACCAGAAGCTGTTACACAGTTAAAATGACTCATACTGTGTGGATTGTTGTATCATTGTCTGCGGAGAATTATTCGCTCGTAACACCTGCAATTATGACAGCAGTCATGGCTCATAAGTAACTAGTAAAACTCTGTAATGTGACATGTTATATAATGCTGAGCTACCTGTGCCTGAGACCAGGAGATATTAGTCTTAACTTCAGCAGAGCCAGAAGAGGTCAGAGCTGACCAAAGCTCTTTAGTTGATAGTCCACTCCATAGTGGTGTTCATCGAGAGCGAGCAGGACCGTTGGAGGTCTCAGTCTGAGAAAAAGCCGAGTGTCTCTGCAGATGGAGACAGCCAGAACATCCCAGAGGAGTGGCACAGTCTGCCTAGCAGGAAGTGTTGCAGAGCCTGGTGAAGATTGCTTTCATTCAGTGGGACTTTCTTCTCTTTGGATTTTCACAAGCTTGCTGTCAAGTAGTGTAATTTTATGAGCACATAACCAACCCTTATTGCCTCATAATTTGCGTTGCGTAGCACGTCCTGTCCACAGCCCTGTCAAAAGACTTGAAATAGGAAAGTATAGAGTGTTCCCTTTTCCCTCACAGCACTTTTCATTAAACAGGACTGATAAAAATGTCCTTGCATCCCTACTGTGCGCTTATTACAGAGATGCTCATTTCCCCCCCAAAAGCTGCTGTCTGTCACCTTGCCTGCAACACTGTTTCTTAATTAGCAGACAAAGTGGAAGTGGAAAATCCCAAACTGAAGGTTCCTCTATGTTCTGCAGAGGTGAGGCTCAGTGCAGAAGATCAGTCTGATGCTTAAGACATTACAAGATTACAATCATACAGAACAATGTCCAATGTCAAAATGTTCTGTAGTCCAAAAGACACTTTGATTATGACAGCAGGAAATTCACAGACATTTGTTGCATTACAAGTGAGTCCATTTATAGACCCTGTACATGTAATGCAGTTTGACTCTGGCTGATGAAGCCGAGGCAGCCCCTGGAGCACCACTGCTCCCTGGTGGAGCAATGCTTTTTCTGCAGCAGTACTCTGCTGCACAAGTGTGCAGCGCTGGAACGATTTATCGGACGATCGATTAGTTGATAAACAGAAAAGGGACCATTGAACTGAGGCACTGAAGTCATTTAAGAAAGAAATGTGCATCATTTATGATTGTACAACCCTGATTCCACACACTGGGATACGATCACCTGTTACCAACGAACCTGTTTACCTGTGGAATGTTCCAAACAGGTGTTTTTGGAGCATTCCACATAGTTAGTAGTTAGTTGCTCCTGTCACAACTTTTTTGAAATTCAGAATAAGCAGATATTTATAAAAATTAATGAAGTTGATGAGGTAAAACAATAAATATACTGTCTTTGTACTGTTTTCAATTGAGTATCTCTCAAAAAAGTTTGGCAAAATATCCCATTGTTTTATTTCTGTTTTACATAGCGTCCCAACTTTTTTGGACTCTGGGATGTGTATGTACAAATTATCAGTAATAATTATATGTAAAGACTTGAATGCAGGACTTTCACCTGTAATGGAATATGTTTACATTGTGGTTTACTTACTTAAAGGATCTGTATTTTCCATTTAGCTTAAGACTGCTTCAGGGATTGGCAGAAGTTCACGTGCAGTCTGAAATTTCAATGGAAAAGCATTAAACTTGATTGTACATGGAGCCCATTTCAGAAACTTGAATCTCCTTAATCAATTGTTTGCAGCACTTAAAGGCTTTTTTTCTGGCTGGCTGATACTCCCATGTAGGGCTGCAACTACTTCTTATTTCCATTTTCCAATAATCTAACCATTATTTTTTCACTTTATCGGTTGTTTGTTTGGTCTATAAGCATCAGGACACAATGAAAAAATGTTTTTCCATGATGACGTTTTGTCTGACAAACAGTCCAAACCCAAAGATATTCAAATTAGAATGATAGAGAACCACAAAGAGAAGAAAATCCTCACATTTAAGAAGCTAACCCCACACACTGTATGAATGTACATTTTTGATTGAAAAAAAATTAATCGATTATCAAAATAATTGTCTATTAATTCCCTGCTGGCAAATCTTTTCAGCTCCACTCACATGCATGCGAAGCCAAGCCCCTATTCAAAGAGATTTTAAGAAAAGCACTCATTTTGTGTCTCCTGGGTTTATTTAAGCATGTCACAGCAGACGTTAGAGCATTATATAGCCCTGTGAGTGTTTCAGCAGTTGTTCTAACAGTCTGTGCTATTTCCGTCAGATTGGATTAACCCAAAATTACCCAAATTGTGGAGCCTGCCTCCTCCTACTTCTATCAGACAGCCTTGAGCTTCTTGTAGCCTTCAGGGAAACCTTGTAGACATGAGCAGACTTTAGAGAAGACTTTGATTTGACACACTCCGTGAGGACCGAGAACTGCTTCTAATCTCAGTGAATAAAAATCATTCCATGTATCAGACAAAATGTTGTGGGTTATTTGCATATCTTAATTATAAAAGCCGTCATAAATATGCAGCATTGAGACACAGTTGATGACAGTACTTATGATATGCACTCTATGTGGTGACCGATTGAAGAACAACACATAAATGGAGAGCAGTTTTACCGCGCTAACAGCATAAAGTCACAGACAAGCCTTTTCTCTGTGCTCTCGAAGGCGAGTTTTTCTCGTGAACGTCTTGCCGCACCTCGGACACGTGAAGGGCCGCTCTCCCGTGTGAACCATCATGTGCTTTCGCAGCTCATTGTTTAATCTAAAGGCTTTGCTGCAAACCTCGCACACGAACGGCCGCAGCCGGATATGTTTGGCTCTGCGGTGGGCCATCAAATGGGACCTCCTCTTGTAACACACACCGCAGTCGTCACACTTGAACGGCCTTTCCTCTGTATGCTGAATCATGTGAAGCTTGAGCTGAGCTGCGCTCGGCCAGCCTTTCCCACAGGTGTCGCAGAGGTACGGCTCTTGCCCGGAGTGCTTGTACAGATGCCACTTCAGGTAGGTTTTCTGATAGAATTTCTTCCCGCATACTGGGCACGGGTAACCACCTGTGTGCCTCACCATATGCGCTTTCAGACAGTCTCTTGTACTGAACTGTTTCCCACAGAAGGAACAAACACTAGGCTGCCGTTCTTTGTGCTTGCTCTGGTGCATAATCAGATGAGCAAGACATTTGAAGTTTCTCCCGCACGTTTCACAAATGTGCGGCGTTGCACTCGCAGTGTGTACTTTCTCATGATAATCTAGTCCTGACTTTGTGTAACATTTGTTGCAGGCAGCACACTGGTATAATTTTTTGTTTTGCTGATGTCGAACCAATTCGCACAGCCTCACAAATGTTCTCTTGCACAAAGGACAGGGGTATGAGCCTCGAACTTTGTGTGACTTGGAATAATGTCTTTTCATGAGGACGATTTTAGAAAAGTTCTTCTCACACATGGTGCACTTGATGGCGCGAGCTTTAGTCTGGGAACCATCTGTACGGTTTGCAGACACTGGAGTTTTTACACTTTCAGAACTGGTATTGTCAGCTGATCGGAAACAACACCCACTGATGACCAAGTGGCTCATGCTTGTTCGCTTTTTCCTTCGAGGAGCTCCTTTGGCACATTTGCTCTGGTGCTTCTCAAAGCTCTTGTAATAAGTAAAACCCTGGCCACATTCCTGACACATGAGATTTGACTTACACGGCTGCATAGCATCTGTGATTGTTGGGACCTGATCTGTATCACCTGAAATAACTGGATTCTCCTGATTCCTTTCCTTTGCGCTGCTCAAGGAATTGTCCTGTGAAAGCTTTTTTGAAGCTCTGCATTTACACTCCTGATGTGTCTCACAGTCTTCATGGTTGTCAAAGTCTTTCCCACAGTAAGAACAAAGGTAAGGACCCTGCTCAGCGTGGCATCTCATGTGCCTCATCAAGTCAGTCGAACGGGTGAATATCTTCCGACATATGGAGCACTGTTTGGCACGACTGCTTCTTTTACATGATTGCTTTTGAGGTGAGGGTGACATTGATTCCTGGGGTACAGGAACATTTGAAGGCCCAGTTTCGGGATCACTGGGAGGAGACTCTTTGGTCTTATCAACAGGGTTTGGTTTGGAGTGATAAGCTAAGCTCGTGGAACACTGTTGGTCCGTCTTTGCTTGTCGTTTACTTCTGACCATGCAAGTCCTCTGGTGTTTGTCAAAGTTCTTTTGGTAAGTGAAAACCCTGCCGCAAACATGACAAACAAGACTATAGTCATCATTAGACCGATTCAAGTTCAGAAGACGGCTCAAATTTGATGGGTTATGTGTTGTGACACTTGGCGATGGCGGAAGCTCAGCTGCACTTCTAGAAGCATTAGTCTTTGGTCTAGGATGTAAATGTATCATCTCAAAAAAGCTACTTTGGCTCACAGAGTTTGACTGACTCGTTCTGTTTGTAAAGCAAACACTATGGGTAGTCTTATGCTTCTTCAGTTTGTTCAGAGAACCAAAATCTTGGCCACAAACAAGACATTTGAAGGTTTTTGAGGATGTCCTACTGTCAGTTTTCAAATGGCGAAACCACTTGTTGTCCATGCCATCGTCATCAGTAGACTCACTTTCATCAAAAGGTTGAAGGATCACTTCAACAGAGGCTCCCTGGTCTTCGGTCAGATCATCGTGATGCTGCTCTCCATTTCTTCCTACATTCCTCAACAATTCCGAATTTGTCTCCTTAAAGTTTTCCTCTTCATCCTTTATTGACTCAATGTCAGCTAAGCTATCTCTGTGCCAATTCTCTGAGACACACGAGGATCCAGATTTGATAAGGGCACCTCCTTCTTCACTGTCCATATTTGGTAGGTGATAGGACAGACTGGAAAGGATGCAATCAGCAGCAGTGGAAGACAAAGCTAGAAAAAAGAGACACAAACGGTGTTTTCAGATGCTAACACTGAAGAAAAATGAATAATACAACAGCCAATCAGGAATAATGTGAAAATTCCCTTGCGTGCTACCTTGTGGTACTTTGAGCCCGTGATGTCTGTGATGCCGGATGAGTGTGTGCAGGGGCTCAGGTTGATTCATGAAGTCCACACACTCTTTCAAGACAGAAGGGGAGAGACTGAGCCAAAGGGAAGTCTTGAAATGGAGCAGAACAGTTCAAATCAATATCAGATATTACCACATTCAAACTCCACTGCGCATTTCAGGAGTCATACATTTTGTTCATTTCCTTGTGTGCTTTTGCATCAGTTAATGCTTTTCTAAATTTCCATGAATGTCTGTCAACATCTCAAAGAGAAGGGAAAACTAGTGGAAACCACAGATACATGCATCGATGCACATGTGATAACAAGTAACTGAAGGCAGGAAAACTAATAGCCACTGGTTATCTCACATCTAATATAAAGCTGATTCCACACAAGGTTTTACAAGTTTTGCAGCTTATAAAACTAACTTGCAACCCTTGAAAACACTGGAGTTTTGCTGGATTTTCTACGTATGAGCAGAGCATATCAGGGGAGTGTAAAGCTACAACGAACATGCTCTGTAGAAAACAGGTAGGATGGAATAACAGCATGAACATTTAATTATGTCTGTGTGAAACAACAAACACACTGCTGACATACTGAATATTTCATAGATGCAGTTGTACACCTGGAACTGTTAGAAATCTATCATTTCTTTATTTCTTATACTTATCCCAGGATTATTTTTTGCCATGCACGTACTTGTTCAAGGTTTGGAGCGGGCAACAGATTCTGCAGATTGAAGAGGAACTTTCTCATTAGAGCCTGTAGGGCTGAGTCATATTTAGGACCAAACACTGTTGGGAAGATTTTCTAAAGGATGACAAGAAAGGTATTCATTACAAAGCACTGAGAGGCCACCACAGGTCAATAAAACAACATTTAACCAACAAAAAATACAATCAAAGTGTGTATAACAATAACATAGGATATAGTAAAAACCAACTCACCTGATAGAAGATATCCCTTTGGCACTGATCATCCACTAGAGTGTGAACAAGCTCCAGGAAGTTTGCCACTGATGCTTTTACCTCAGAAATGGAAGTCTTCAAAAAGCGAATAAAAAAAGAATTAATCAAATGAGAATGACACAAAGAGCGATGGAGGTTTAACGAGAGCACCAACCTCCTTTTCCTGGTTCATAATGTAGGCGTTTATTCTGCTCAGATGAGGCTGGATGGCCTGTGGGCTGGCAAAACCATCATTGCGGCACAGCTCTAGCACCACCTGGTGGTGAAACAAGAGACGGAACCGTTTAGCGGCTTAGTCCACTTTTGTGACGTGGGGGTGCGGCTCCAAGTGGTATCATCTGACCAATAGTACCATACATGAGGAACTGGATGCATGGGCAGAAGAGGAGTCTGTGCGTGGTGAGGTCAACATGCTTACACTCACCTGATTTAAGGAACTGAATGGTCTGAAGATAACACTTAGCCCCAGTTTCATTTCCTCATATATTCCAAATGTGCATAACACAAAATGTTAGAGGTGAGTGATATGTCCCTAAAATAATACCACAACATCTCAGGGTATTTCTGCAGTGACTAAATTCTTGATATGACAAAATACTGAAAAATATTTCATTACTAATTTCAAGAACACCCAACTGTAACAACATATGAGTGATAGTCAGCATAAACGCAGCAGTTTGCCTTCAAATACTCAACACAAACGAAACAAAGATGATCACGTCTTGAGTTTATTTTTGGTTTAGAACTCAGAACAGCTGTCAGACAAGCAGCGATGGACAAAGCATTCATATCATTAACCTAAAAGTAGAAAAATTGTAATTGTCTTCATTGTGAGTAACAGTACTATCAGCAGTGAAAGTACCTCTTATACAGAATGAACCCTGTCTGTGTAATAGTATTATATGCAGTATTTTACCATGACTAAAGCATTCTGTACAGCATTTTATTGTTACAGCTGGTGGAGCTAATTTTAGCGATACAATTCACCTTATTTTATAAAGTTTTTATTTTAATTGTCTTTTGCTGCAGTAACTGTAGCTGTCAGATTAAAACGTAGCGAGGTCGCAGAAGTATTGTTCTGGTTTTGGGGCTGAGTTGAGTGTGTTTCCTGCTTTATTTTGATGCTTACTCTCCTCATGGGACGTGTTTGGCTTCACTTCCTGTGTTTGTGTGTTTTCACGCCTTTGTGATTGATTAGTCTTCCCTCCCTTGTGTATTTAATCCTGTGTTTTTCCCCTCACTTCTTCCCAGTTTATCTTAGTTCCTTGTGTGTCTAGCCTTGTAGCTGCTTCCTTGTGTTGTTTGCACCTTGTGATTTTCCTGGTGTTTATTCCCCATTGATTTTGGGATTTACTTTGTTCCACCGGACTCTTTATTGGACTTTGTTCTTGCCTGCTCTCTTTCGTGTTCACATGCCTGTTTGGGCTGCCTTACCTGGTTTTGACCTCTGTCTAAACTTTTGGATATTGGTGTTAATAAATTCATTGATCTGTTTCTACTCTGCCTATAGCGCCTGTGTTCAGACCCTTCCTTTTGTATTCCTTGATTCCCTGTATGCACAAGTACAACAAGTATAAATTCCCAAATACTGTACTGGAGTAATGTACTTACATTCCATCACTAGTATTTCTGGTAGATTGTAGAAGTTTTGTTGCAGTCTTATTAAGTCATCCTCTACCTGACTACCTTACCTTTGCACGTAGACCCATCACTAGCTGGACTCTCTCTGAGTACGTGAGCAGTTCAGGGACCGTTTCCAGCACCGTGCTAACGAACTCCTCCAGTAGACCATAGTACATCACAGCCCCCTGCTTCACGATCCCCCACAAAGCCGCAGACACAAGCTGCAGAGGTGGGACGATAAGACGGAGAGAGGAAAGGGGAAGGAAGCCTGAAGGAGACAAATGTTAACACTGTCAGGTTTCAGCACAGAGACGGCTGTTTTTGTCTTTATCACCAGAGTTATAATAAATGACCCATTTATAGTCCTGCACATTTTGCGTTAACATTAGCCTTAAGTTACCCTAAACATCACATAACGCAATCTTATCAACCGTTAGGACAAGTGCGGGCTGAATGGAGGTCGGTTTAGTTGAGTGTCAAACACTCACCATGGTCCATTGACATCGTGCTCATTTTGGCGTTATGGACACCATCATTTTAGCATTTGAAGCAGGCAATTCGCTACTATCGCAGCCATACAATAACGTCCGACTGTGGAACATGGAAGCTACGTCCGACGTATCGCGTTTCTCTTTGGGAATTTTTCCAAACGACGCGTTACGTCATTACGCACAAACGTGCAAGGCTGTAGCATGTTTCATAAGGCTTTTTTTTTTTTTTTTTTTTTTTTTTTTTTTTTTATAATAACGTCAAGTTCTCTTAATAATATTCCTGTATTTCACAGCAACAAAGGCAGGGTTGTAGACACAATTTTATCCCTATTTTGTCTCCATAGTTAACACTCACATTCGGTTTTGTGAAGAAAGGCACGTTTACTCTCCATCATTTAGTGCTATGAAGTAATTTGTCACTAAATTACCAAAATAGCCCACTAGATGGCAGCATTGCAACATGGGCGAAGCTTGGCACCTCTGAAGAAGCCTCCTCCAGCTGGCCCTGCAGCAAGCCCAGTATTTTGTTTGCTATTGGGGACTTTTGCAGTAACTTATAATATAAATACTCATGTGATACCTGCATATATTTTATTTCTAGCCATTATTGCAACTTTTTAAACATGTTATTACATGGAATTCGACTCCTGTTTTTAAGTTCCTCTTAATGTTCTAACACAAAAAACAAAATACAGGAAGATATACAGCCAAAGGAAGGGACAGCAGAGCACAATAAATAACTATTATGTAAATACAAGTAGTGCAGAAAAGGTGTGTGTATACATAAATATATATGTAAAGGAATAATGAGCAATGACATACAATGGCTACATACAAGTCAAGTGTTCTGTAGATGATGAGTTTGCTGGCACATCATTTTTTTTTTTTTTTTTTTTATAAAAACCAAATTATTGCATGCACACTTTTGCCCAATTTAGCTCAGTCAATTTTATTCACATATCATAAGCTTCTTACTTTAGCTTCCTGCTGCAAAAATGCAATGCAATATAAAATGCAAAAATGGGAAGGTGTTTTAAAGATCAATAGATGAAAAACATATGAGGTGCACAAAATATCAGGTAGCACCAGGTTTATGTTAACACCTGTTAACTTGGAATTCCAAAGTTGTACAATGTGTCCAGCAATGCAGAAAACATACTGAGGCAGGGCAAGAGAGACAGGAGAAGAGGAGGCAAAGACAGACAGGAGTGAATTATAACAGAGATGACAAGCGAGCAGTCATCCGTTTACAGTTTTCTGCAACTGCAGTTCCAAGCATCTTACCACAATCCCTGACAGTCTGTGACAGTCCTCTATGAACATTTCTGTTGGCTTCAGAGGCAGAGCAGAATTATATTCACAGTGATTATTAATGTCAAGAGGGAAAGTTGTCAAATTCCATGAGTGTTTGTGAAAAAAAGACAAACAAGTGGATACATTTCCATCTCCATTTGACATTTGTCTGTCTCTTGCTCTGTGTCCGTGTTTGATTCCTTTTCCAAAGGAACACCTCACTGTTTCACTCCTGAAGTGTTGCACTCACTCTGTGGACTTTACATAATCATGTCACATTACTCTGCTGCTTGTCAGGAGGAAGATTGAGCTGAGCACTGAAGGTGGAGCCAAGAACTGCATAAAAGATTTGCAAGGAATCATTCTCCTCACAGATTACAATTGCGTAACTATCATTCACGTTTCCCTGCAGGAAATAAGAAAGGGGGGGGGGGGGGGGCAGGCACTGCACATTTACCGTCTAATTAATTCTCTTTTAGATTGTGACAGGGAAGAGTGGTACTGTTTGTGTGTGTGTGTAACTATGGGAGAGTAAGGCAGATAATAATGCAGAGAGAGAATGACAGATGGGAAGAGACAGAGAGATACAGGGAGAACGGGAACAGCAGATTTGTAGTGACAGGCTGCTCAGTCGGAAGTTGTAAGATTGTTTAGCCTTAAACCTGCGCCACATCCATGGAAACCAGTTCAAAGCAGAATCCAAAAAGTGTTGAAGAAATCATGCTTTCCCTGCTTTTTAGTGGTACATAAGAACTAACGTTCACTGAGGCTACATGGCATCAGCACTGTGAGCCAACATATCCATCAGATGTGAGTCAGAGAGGATTGGCAAATACTTCTTAGCAGCTTTGGATGAGCTTACTGTGTCAGTTTAAGTTTATTGTGACAGTTCTTGACAAGTGTCAGGTATGTTGTCAACCACAGGAAAATATATTAAGTGTCTGAAGACCAGTGCCGACCCCAGGATTTTATGCTGAATTAGTCAAAGTTTCACACACACACAGACAAACACACACAAAACCAAAAAAAAAAAAAAAAAAAAATCAATTTAAGCACCTCTGAAACAAACCTAAGACGGCCACAAACTCTTCAATGAGTCTGATCAAATTAGCTTTTTCTTAGGCAGGAAGAGGGAGGCAGGTAGTGATTTCTGTGGTCAGGAAGGGGTGAGAGCTAATTGCAAATTGAATCTTAGCAGGCCTGACCTTAAGCAGACTGATTCTTGTTCTTAAAGCATGCTAATATTTAAAGTCCCCTCCACTCAGAAATGTTTTTTTCTTCTTCTTCCCACAGCTGAATGTTTGAGCTTCACTGTGCAGAATGACACGTGCACAGATCAAGACTAGAAGTCAGCTTTTACGTTTGTCTGCAGAAAGTGGAAAATTTCACAAAGTCGATCTTGGTTCAATATTCATTCAGTTTGATGTGGAAACGAACATCAGGCACAAATTACTAATCTAACTATTTTATATACATCTTAAAAAATGTCTTTAAGTTAAACAAAGCTTAAAATTTCAGTGCAAATCCAAGGACTTTTAGTTATGAACAATGAGTTTTCTCTTATTAGTGTCACTTAAAATAATCACTTCAAAGTCTATTTTTCATCAAGTTATGCATGTTCACCCCTTCTTCTCTAATGAATTAACCAAAGTGATGTGCCGGAGCACTGATCAGCACTGCCTGACACAGCAGTTACATAACCACATTGCCACATGTGACCGTTCTTCCTCGCAGCCAACAAATGACCTGTCTTGTAGCTTTAATTATCTGATTATTGTAAGAATGATCAAAAAGGAAAGTGAGGTCGAAGGGGCCTCAAGCTCAACAAGAAGTCGGCCAATGTACTGGAGGCAAACATGCTTTTGAGGCCGATGCCAGTGTTTTCGGTACATTTTAAGATAATTCAAGGCCTATAGGCAGAACAATGTGCACTGAACAGAGTCACACTTAGCTGCAGTGTTCTCTTCCTCATGCGTTGCAAACACTTTCTCCCCTTTATCCGTTAACCTCTGACTCTTTGCTGCAAAATGTTTTTTTCATACATAAAAATAGCTCTTTCTTGTCAGTTCCCTAAACTTTTAACGCCTATGAGCGCAAGAGAGTGAAACTTTGCAGCGGAAAGTGGCAACTGAGGGCAGCTGCTGCATTGCACCACAGTGGGAGTAAATCAAGTTCCTCTGTCCCTCATTTCAGAGAGGGCTTTGATGTCACTGGAATAAGCTGCAGCTCATTGAAGGAACATCAAAGATACTCACCCCCGGCCCAAGACCATTCACTGCTCTGTAGGAAACGTGATTGGAAATGCCGTGGGGTCCGATATCTTTTCCACGATTAACGCCTCATTAACCGGCTGTTAATGTTATCAATTACTCCAAAATGTGCTCAGTAACTTCAGGGATCAAACGAGTGGCTATTTGGAAATTGTGCTGCAAAGAAAGAATATTTAATACTTTCAGCTGAGCTCTTTCATTTGAAGTATTAAGCTTTCTGATCACTGATTATGGTCCCTTTGCTGCATTTCTTTTCTTTGATTTTAATTCTCTTAACGCTTGTGTGTTGTTACGCCCAAATTAGATTTTTTTCGCCTTCACCTCAGTTGTCCCATAAATTTAAACTGACTTTCTAAATCTCACTTAATGTTTTAGTCTTTGCAATCAGTTTTTCATTAGTGACAGGGTAGACAAATGTGGACATGCATCTAATTTGCTATTCATTGATGTCATTTCTGGATGAATTGAAGGTTAAATATAGGATTTAGGAGGATCTATTGACAGATATGAAATGTAATATTCATAATTATGTTTTCATTAGTGCATAATCACCTGAAAATGAGAATAATTGTGTTTTTGTTACCTCAGAATGAACTCTTTATATCTACATAGGCAGCAGCTTCTCCTCTGAGAAGGGTCTATCTGCAGTCGTTTTAGAGTATCCTGGAACTGACAAACCAAACAATGAGAGCCCTTTTGCTTTTTTTTCATGTTTTTAGCAGCCACCAAACAACTCAGTTGGGTGCATTCTGCAACCTCACCACTAGAGGCCACTAAAGCCTACTCACCGATGCTTTAATTGATGTGTATGTGACCCCACATACCAGCAGGTCATTGTTTCTAAACTGCAGCTGTTTCATATGCTCACATTTCACACAGAAGTTATTGTGTGATTTAATATGCCATCCTGGTGAGGATTTAAACATAATTCGGTCATCTACCTGACCTTTAGAAGGTGTATATGAGTTGCTCACAGAGGACACTCAGCTCCAGCTGGTCCTCCAACCACACCTCAGACACTCAGCCTTGATGAATCAACTCTCACTGGCCATAGATCAAAAAAGGCAGTTTTTCAAATAAACTTACTGTCAACTTGTCTATACAGCCTTGTTTTAGGGCTTTAAGTAGCACAGTGAACATTCACTATTTCAAGAGAAGGTCAGCCATTTTGACAAAAAAAGCAGATACAAGAGGGAACTGCTAAAGTTTACAGCAACAATTTTAACAATAATAAACCTCAGGATGGAATTTATTACAGTATACATCTCAATCTTAATTATGTGTCTTGTACAGACAACTGTACATGATTATTGGCAACTCAAAACCCTCATAACAGCTTTGAGATACCACAGGACTCTGTTTTGGCTCCAGTCACCTCCAGTCACACAGGTGTGAAGTCAAGACTCACTGCTAAAAATCTGCTGAAGGAAATCAGTTCAAGCACTAATTTTTTTTAGCTCCATTCCCCTTTTTTATGTCCTTATTAACCTAGACTGAGCTCACAAGTAAAGATCTATTAATTAATTAACTCCTCTGAATAAATAATAGGCCTGCATATGTTGATTAGACCAAACCATATCATAAGTCACTGTTTCAGCCAATATTATGCTTATGAAATACCCAGTGATGGTTTTAGCTTTAACTGCTTAGCTGTTGTTAAATACAGACAGGCTCTTTCATATAATGTCACTTGCTAAAAAAAAACAAAAAAAAACTGTGATCCTATTATCAGACCAGCAACTTTTCCCCGTCCGCACTGGCCTATAGAGGAGCGCACCGTGCAGCCAATCACAGGCGCGCACTGCTCAGCTCCACTAATCGTGGATTAGCTACAACTGACTGCAGTCTACAGCTCAGGGAGGGAGAGGTAGTCACTGCCATTCACTACTCACCCTCTATTTTATTATTAGCTGACTTGGACCTAGCAGCAGTGCTTTTTTCCCCTCAGCAGCGGCGACTTTTTCATTGCGCAGCCAAGCGGCTGCTCGTATCGGCATCTCAGGTAAAGGTGTGGGGACACGGCAGAGAGAAACGCCTGGTTTGGGGTAGATGGAAGCTGCTACAGTAGGTCAGGTAGGACTCAGCTGATGGGCCCTTTAATTTAAATCCACGCCGTCGTAACAAGCTCTCGTTTTCGCGTCCCCAATGTTCAAGACGGCCAATTACCCGACGGTGGATCCTGCGCCCACCATCATGCACGGCACTTGGCTCACCACGGGCTGCCGAGAAAACACGCCCGTGGCGGTGGAGAAGCCTAAGAAAAAGGCGTTCAGCCTGGTCAAAATAATGTCTCTCGGCAACAAGAAAGGGCACGGCCAGCATCCGCACCACAACAACAACATACCCTTTACGATCCACTGTCACATCGGGAAAGAGATAAAGCACATTTGCAGCAATTGCAGTCGCGGGAACGACACGCAGGACGGTGAGTAGGCTCTCAAGCCGTGTGTGGTTTCGCCCATAGTAGCCCTGCGGTACTGCCGTGCAGGACGTACTCTCATTATGTGGCCATTGCCATGCCTCAGGCTCCGATCATTAACTGTGCTCTGCGTGCCCGTCATGTGTAACCTGGAGTGGGTCGGTGCCTACCTGTAAACGCAGCTGCTGTGAAACTGCCTGACTGGATCAGAACTTCTTATTATAGGCTCGGGCTCTGGCTGGAATCGCTACTTGTTGGTTTGCGTCTCCAGGATATATATATATATATAATACGGAGGAATTGGTCTTATAATGTGGGAAACTTCTGCATTTCTTCAGTTGACCTATTTAGCTTATAGATGCATTCAAAATGGCATGGAAGTGTGCAGGCTGTTTGGGTGTGCAGGCTGTTTGCACAAAGCCATTTCCAGTTCAGTGTCATTACATCATCACTCTGCCATCTTGGTATGCAAACAAGTGTTTTTAATTAAAAGCAGCTCGCGTGTTGTGCTACAGTGGTGGAGGATGTAGGTTATATGCAGCGCGGTGAATTTGGCAGAGGCATGCTAGTGTGCGCCTGATGCCATGAAATGGTCCTTGAGGGCATTTTGTTATCACTGTTTGGATACTTGGAAGATGAGTTTCTCCTCTTTACTTTGCAGATTGAGCCCCTCTCTCCTCTGCCAGTCAAGAGATTGTAATTAATGACATCATCAAGACGTTCTGGTTGGTCAGTCCTTTGCACCAAATAGACTCAAACCCCTTTTTGTAGAGAGGACACAAGGGTTCATCTTCACATGATGCACCAAAAGCATTATTGTTTGATATTGTCAACTGGTTTGTGAGCATTTCTTCCTTCTTAACTTACTAAAGGTGTGTACGGCAAACAGAGCTGCTTGTGGTTTGGCTGCTGGATGTGACTTCCTGTCTTTATCCAGCTTTTGAACCTCTAATGAAGTCATTTGAACCTCTGCTGGATCCGATCAGCACTGACTGTAGAGCTATTTATAGAGTGGTGTGGTGGCAGGGTTGCCAGACGGTTGGCTCTGAGGCACCAGGGCGTTCGAGTGACGCTCCGTGGGACTGATTTCCGCTGCATTACTGTCACTTTATTTATCATGCTGCCCCTGGGGTGGTGGCTGGCCTGCAAAGTGATATGTCCATGTTGGCAAACATCGTGAATGCGATGCAAAACAAACAACCAGCACATTCCCTGACGGCACGTCATGGGTGATGATCTGATGCAATGTGGTGTCTCTGATGATTGGGGTCACACATCCAGACGGCCTTTTTGGTGTTTCTGTGCTTCAGCCGTCTTGTTTTTCCTACCTTATAGGCAGCCATTGGTGTCCATTCTCTCTGCAGACACTTGAATCCATCTAAGTGAGTTGACACGTCTGCTTTCATTGGTGACAAAGTTGGGTTATCGTTGCTCCCACGGGGCCAGAAATCCTGACGTCTGACAGTGCAAGACTATGTTACCGAGGCACAGCGCAAATGATGATGTAAGTTTGATGAAAATGAAAGCAGACATGATGGATTACCCATCTCAGGCAAGTGTTAAGTCTCTGCAAGTTGGTACAGATGATAGATTACTCTCAGAAATCTAAAATGTTTGTATGATCCAGTGAGTGCTGCTGCAGTTTAGGTGAGGAGAATCAAGTTGTCGTTTCAGTAAATAGCTCGCTGGTCTGTTCTTACAAGATGATTGTCCTCAACTGTTTGACTGTTAGAGTCCTGGCATGTTATTCAGGCCAAACCCTGGGAGAGGAACCCTTCCTCTGTTGCTCCTCCAGTTTTTTTTTCCCGTTAAAGGCTTTTTCTGGGGGGGTTTTCCTTTTCCAAATCGAGGATCTAAGGGCAGCTTGTGCTGTATGCTGGACAGTTTGTAAAGCCTCTTGAGGCAAACAGATTTGTGATTCTGGCCTATATAAATAAGACTGACTTGACTTGACTTACGCTGCTTTTGAAAGACTGCTTTAATGTCTCTTAAAGGTCTGTTCAATTAGTTTTGTAGTAAGCAGACTAGAAAGCAGTGTATAAACAGTTCCATATCTAAAGGTACATCTTTATTTGCTGCTAGCATTGCTCACAGTTTTCAGATCTGTTCACAAGCGGGTGAGTCTGCACTGAGTCAGAGATTTCAGTTTGAATGCCTCTTTGTGATGCTGCCCCTGGAGCTAAAACCTCAGATTTTGTTTTCTAATCACATTGGGCACATTTTATGCGTGTGCTGTGGTGTCTAGATTTTTGTAAGCGGGGCTGTTTGTAGCCAGCATGGCATGTCCTCACCATTCATTTAATATTTTGTGTTGCAATAAACGCGTTCGCTTTTGATGTCCGACGGTGCGTAAAAGTCTGAAGGGCTGGGCCTTCTGAATATTTGATGAGGAGTAGAAAGATTTCCTCTTAATGAGGTGCTTATCAGTCTGTTTAGAGTGTTTTGGCAAACTAATGCCAACAGCTCAGTGTGATGCAGCCTCAAACTGTTTAGACTCGGAGCGTATCCTCCGTAATGCTATCTGATATGCAGGTTTGTTTATCCTCTCCCAGCCCCATCCAGTTACGAGGGAATTCAGGAGGCCACTTGGCACAGATCCTTGCTGCTTGGATCTTTGTAATCAAAAGTGTCTGCTGCATTCTCTGCAAACCCTCCTGCACAATCACCAAAAATATCCCCACCTCTGCATCCTCACCTGAAGTAGACCCTGTCTTATTTATTTATTTCTGTTCCCTTACAGCTGAGGAGGTAGAGAGGCTGGCCGCCATGCGTTCTGAGTCCGCGATCTCTGGCACCCACACTCCACCCATCCGACGTCGGAGCAAGTTTGCCACTCTGGGACGCCTCCTCAAGCCGTGGAAATGGAGGAAGAAGAAGAGTGAGAAGTTCAAGCAGACCTCCGCTGGTGTGTGACATTTTGTTCTTAATTCTATGTTAATATATACACACAAAAAAAACACACACAGGTGCCACATGCATCATAAACAACTGCGGTTCCTGCTGTTTTATACCCTGTCTAGTTGTGGAAAGAAATTCATTTATATGTCCAATGGCCAAAAGAAAAAAAATATTAAGTTTCAGTCTCCAGGGTGATTGAAAATGCGGCAAATTGATTCAGCAAAAGTGCAGCGTTGGAGTTTTATGTTTTGAGGCCTCTTTAGAGTTCCTTTGATCTCGCAGCCTAGTGTTGTCAGAGGCGAGCGAAGGACATGCTCTCTTCAGATGTGGCTGTATTTATTTTCCTTGGCTGACACATCCTGAATTCTGCTGTCAGCCCACTGGACAGGAGGAGGCGCTTTGTCAGACGGCGTCTCGCGGGTTGGAAGCTGAATTCTTGTTTTCGTCGGCCTGAATCCGGTCTGAACAGGGCTGGATGTTCGCATTTGGCGACATTATTGAATTAGCATTTTCCAGGTGTGAATTTGATGAATGAATCAGTCTCTGTCTGATTCGATCATGTTGTGCTGTGACTGCCTCATTCCTCGCTCACTGCCGGTCAGCCTCTTATGTGATCACAGGGGCTAATGTGATGCGTTGTCATCACTTTGCAGGAGCACAAAACATTTGACTTTTTGGTTGGTGTTACTTTTCAGCTAGACTCTGACTGTTATTGTTCCCAGAGTGCTGTTTGGCTGTAGTTAGCATTTCTGCTCAAACACTGGTCCCCTCGGCTCTTCAGCAGTCTCTCTGGACCAAGTGGTGTTAGGAAGGCACAAAAGTGCTGACGAAATCTATATTTTTAGGGCTAAATGCTCGATTTCTTGACGTTTTACTGTATTTAATAAAGAACGTGTGTTTGATGAAACACTCATAGAGATGCTGTCTGTTCATTGGCACAGTCATGTACGCTCTATGATAACAGCATCTCCCCTGTTCTGGTGAAGGACAGTAATCAAGAGCTGAGCAACAAAAGGCCTTTTTTTCTGTTACAATGGTGTTAATGCACAGTGGAGTTGAGCGAAACGGCTCTCTCCATCGCTTTTGTTATCCACTTGTTTTGTATGCATAATGCTGCTGTCTCCAAATAATTCTTTTGCTGCCATTGTTCTATTCAGTCCTTTTGATAGCAGCATCATGGTGGATAATGCCCTACCAGCATATCTCTCTGGAGTGGCCTCTAAGTGGAATTTGTGCGTTGCTTCAAGCAGTAGCTGATGCACAATCTTGCAAGCAGCTCCAATGATCAGGCAGGTGCTTCAGTCACAGTGACGCCACTGCAGCTGCACACACACACACACACACACACACACACACACACACACACACACACACACACACACACACACACACTGTCGCACCAATTTCAACAAGACGCATGAAGTCTTAAATAAAAGGAATGTGGCCTGCATCCGTGCAGCAGGCAGTGGAAGACTAGAGGTCAGACAAGCATGAGCTGGTGCAGTAAATTGGAATGACAGGAAGTGGCTCAGGGACTTTTGAACCATAGCGGTCAACACATGGACCATTGCACTTAAATGGAGATTTAAAGCTGCACTAAAAAAATATTTTTCTTTAAACAATGGCTCAAATTCCTGCCAATTTGTGATGCTCATCTTTTGGATTTCCTTGTGTCCAACGCCACTTTAAAGACCCTTCACTGTAATTGTGCCACAACTCATTAAATCAAAATGTATGAAACTGTATCTTGTATGAACAAGTAATATGAAAAACTTCAAAACATCTGTGTTTTGAAAGCTTTGGATGTCATTTTTT
The DNA here is from genome assembly GCA_037975065.1 of Chaetodon trifasciatus. Classification (NCBI taxonomy): domain Eukaryota; kingdom Metazoa; phylum Chordata; class Actinopteri; order Chaetodontiformes; family Chaetodontidae; genus Chaetodon; species Chaetodon trifasciatus. The sequence goes on from JBBMOE010000012.1 coordinate 8,222,097, forward strand.
TAGCCTCATGGTCGCAGTATCTGCAAAATGGAGGCTACTCTGTGCTGGTATACATGATGATGTTCACCTGCTTCAATGTCTAATGCACTTTGTTGTCAGCTGGCTAAGTGTCAGATAATATATTCCATTCAGCTGTTTGAACAGCGCAAGGCCTGAATGCAGTGGTGTGTGAATAGCTAACAACAGACTGAAACATGGAGTGGATTTTGAGCAGGCGTGCTTGATGACATTTACTAACAAAATCGTATATCAGAGTAAAAATGGAAAAAAAAAAAAGTGCCGTTGCTCATTATCACACCTAATCCCAGAAAGATAGCTCTCAGTAATTATTCGCATACTTTCAGTCTTCTCATAATGAGCATTTTGTTGTGATCAGAGCTGTGCTGAGAGGAACAAAACTCATCTTACCTAATCTGGGAAACAGTATCGACTTTGGCTGACCTGCAGCCCCACTAGTGATTTGTCTTTGAAATGGAACATTGTGCACACACTGTTGTGCATTTGCCCTCGTTTAAACTGTCAATGCCAGCCCTTAAAGCCTGGAATGGGATGACCTTATTTTAACAGAAACAGGAAATCTGCTGCCATATAATTATGACCTATACTTAATTTAATGTACTAATGCTTTGTCAGCTGGCAGCTTGAGCTTTTGCTTGAAATCTCCAGAGGGCTTTGTTAGTCATTTGTCAACCTGTTGCTTAAGCAAACAGGGACAATCTGCTGTACAATAGCACTTTACGGTCCTCTCATTAGAGACACAGTTGATGTTAAGGGCATAGTTGCGATTCCTGTTGCGCTGCTATGATCTCGGACTTTCCTGTCCCTGCGTGCTGTCTTCTTGTCTCTGCAGTTGTCTCACTGTTGATTATGTTTCCTGTGTCAGTAGGGAGCAGACTAGCCACTGGGCATGCAGATGTTGTCATAGATAATTGGACACTGAGCACAGTGGAGGATTATGAATGTGTCGTGATATTAAGCAGATGAAGGCCAGCTCTGGGGGACTGTACTCTTCACCTCAGGAAGGAAGGAAGGAGGGAGGGAGGGCCTGACAGTTGGATGTCTTATCATGCTGCCTTATCATGCGCGGTATATGCTCCCATCGAGCTTGTATCACAAAGAGATCGCGCTAGGTGGAGATTCATCAAAAGAACACGCATGTGGTAGTCTGATGTTATCTTCACTTTTATTTCTAATCCAATTAGTTAGCAGATTTCCTTATGAACAGCAGTCGTCTAATGCGCTGCTCTCGCTGTTTATTAGCATATTTTTAAAAATAAAAAATCACAGATTTTCCTTCCTGCTTGCTAATTATATCGTGCGTGCAGAGTAAAAACAAACACATTCCAAACTTGCCGTATCCCTTGCAACTGTCAAGGTCTCGTTTAGCCGTATCCGGGCTTCTGACGTGTGAGCCTTAACGCTTGAGCCTCTCATTGATAAAAGACTCCATGAAAGTTTTAATACAGTTTTTGTGAGGCTAAGGCTGAGAGAATTGCCTCAGTAAAAGCCTCCACTTTGAGCTACTAAGCCTCGGGGTTGGTAGGATGTGTTCTGACTATCTGGGTCACTTCACAGTGGAATATATTCTCTCTAAAAAACTAAGTGTAGTGTTCTCAGATCAATACAGGCTATACTCAGATATGCCAGTTTGATTTAATATGCTCTCAGCTGAGTCTCCCCGATGAGTGTCTAATCTTCTCATCGTGGTGCAGACTGAGTGGCTGCAGTGTTGGACGCCACTTTGGCCGTGGTGGACTGTCCAAAATAGAACTTGGTTGATAATCAAGGTGATTTAGAGGACAGCTTCTGCTTTTCATACTCAGATATGAAAGATTGCATTGTGTTCATTGGTATTGGAACGCCAGTCAGTGATTTGTTCGTTTGTAACAGGGATCCCCCCTGTTGCCAAGACTGGAACTCAACTTGAAACGAACCCTAACCCAATAGTAAAAACTACATTTGTAGTCATGCTCACCTAAAATATTTTGCTGTGGTTTGGTCTAGGGGTGTATTTTTAGCAGCACAGATGCTATTGAAGACCATAAATATTATTGGAATATTATAGGGATACTACAGGCAGCAGTGTGTCTCTATGATCCTCTTGCTCTTCTACATGTTGCTACTCGTCACTTTGATCATACAGCATATTTATAGTATGTAGTTTAGAGAAAATTATAGAGTCAAGATGAAACTGAGCAGGACTGAGAAAAGAAATTGTAGTTACAAATTCATCTGCGACTTCAGCACCACGGACAGCACCGTGGATTCATCAATACGTAGATGAGCCATAGTTGCTAACTTAGACAAAGCTCAGTCAGAAAATGGATCAATTACTCAGGCAGACTAGACTAACATATTTAACTTAACAACCCTACGCTCTCTCTGCTACCAGGGGAGGGAAAAGGGGGATGGCATTCTAGCAAGGGGGATGCGGTTTGGCCACTTTGCTAGCAAACGGGACGACATCCCCCCTCATACACCACAGGTTGCCTAGTGGATAGGCCTGTAAAAGCATTAGTTTAATGTTTCAAGTGGTGTACCTCAGCTGTACCCTGTATACACATATACACAAGTAATAGATTTAGATTCCAGTGATCCAGTTTGTCATATTCAGGATCAAAGTTCAGTATGAAATATTTGGTGTGACTGGCAGCTTTTTATCCACGACTGTTTTTATTCATGGCTCTCACGGGACCTTCCTGATGAAATGAACATGAAATTCTACTTCTTGCACACCATTAATGTGTTCATTAAATATTAAATAAAATGTTGTTTTTTCACAAGACCAGCCAGTGTTTCAACTCCTGACTCCCTGCCTGCCTAGTGCAAGTGAAATCTAGTGAAATGTTACAGTTCCTTCCTCTTTTGTTTCATGGCCGCACAATATCTGTCAAATCTGAAGACGCATCTTCGCAAAGGCTTTTGAGTTAATTGTATTACGTAACTGTGCGCATCCCGTTGTACAGCAGTTATGTCATAAAGCTTTGAGTAATTATTTTTCACTTTGGATGAAACAGCAGTATAATCCCTGAACATATTACAGCACTGCCAGCCTCGCGTCAGCCTTTAACCCTGGGTTTTCCCTCTCTAGTAAAGAGCTGCTGCTGATGATTTTGATGAACACCGTGTCTCAGGAAAAAGACTGACAAATAATTTTTTTAATAACCCACAACAGGAATGTCAAAATCTGATTGAAGATGACTTCATGCAGGTGACGTGCCATTGAAGAATTAGTTTTTAATTATGGATAGAGTCTGCAAATATTAGCTTTATTGTAACAGTATTTTCATGTAGCATGTCCCAAAAAAGATCAAAACAAATCCTGAGCTATTGACATTTGTAGTCAAAAGTGCATTCGTTGCTTCTCAGTTAAAGAGGGTTGTGGGAGTTCTATGGAATTCTGCTGCTGAGGTGCAGACATTCCTATTTTTGATGAAATTTTCAGAGTTAGGTTTGCTTTTTTTGTTATCTAGACGCTGCTCAACTGGCAGACATCATTAATAGAAACCTCTTCAGTTTGTGAGCTGTTGTAAATTTTAATGAAGTTTGAGAATGCACAGGTACAGAGGAGTGAAACCTGTGATGTCTGGCTGCCTCTTCGTGCCTGCAGTGTTTTGGGGAAACAATCTGGTGAACTGGCTGCAGTCGCTCTCAGCGAGAAAACGTCCTCTCTGTTGATTCTGGGTCAACTCTTTGATAAGTATATTATCCCCTTGATATACTTGACCTATAATGTTAAATTTGCAGCCTCTGTGGGAAAAGTGACTTTTTGATGGAACTGCCAGCATTAGCATCCCAAGCAGCATCTACAAAATGGCACAATTTCCTTTCATTTCACACCCTTCAATTCACCACGTCATAGAGCTCCAGTGGAGACGACTCTTTGTGTGACACATTGGTGATATTTTGGTCACGTATTTTTTCCCCCCAAATTTCTCGCTGCTTAAATAATTCCTGGCTTGGAGCTGGCTTAAACAGGCTTCTGCTCAGAAACTTTTGAAGTATGGAGTGATATTGAACATCTGGTATCCTGAAGGAGCTCATAATGGAGCGTACTGTTTGGTGATAACTTGCTCTGCTGGGGGAATTTCGAACACTGAAACGCAGAGTATCCGAGTTTCTGCCCTGCAGGCCTGCCCGTCTGACATTTGTGTGACTCTCATTTGTGTTTTTAATTTTGGACTCTCAGCAGTTGGTTTTGAATCCACTGTGCTGTGACTAAGGGCAAGGAAAAGAGAGGTCAAGCTGTCAGTATTTTCATGAATCCACAGCGACGGCGTATTAGCATTGAACACACCGCCCTCTGATCGAGCTGGGACACGACTCCTGGGTCATATGTAAAGCACACATGGCACAATCTGTGATCTCCCTCTTAAGCAGGAGCTACGGAGGCCTGCAGGGACATTACCGCGCAGTGTGCTCAAGTGTTGCTGCTGATCCTCATTTCACATTCTTAATTGGTTTCTATGCAGGGGTGGATTTTGAAAGCGCTAGCGTGGTTTTAGCCGCTTTTATTCCGCATACTGATAGAAGATGTTAACTTTTGAAGCTAAAAATAGAAGCAATAGCTATGGGACATGCTTTCTTGTGCATAATGTATTACTATGAGAGGTGTTGTTGGAATATCTTCCCCCTACTTTCATCTCCTTTGTTAATCGCCCATTTTTTTTTTTTTGTTTTTGTTTTTTGAGCTTTAGGTGTTCTGAGGAGAAGTCACAGTTTCACAAATTATCTTTACATCCATCCAAATCCAGGCTTTTGATGCTGCTGTCAACTGATAAAAGATCAGAAGATGTATATAGTGTGGCTCAACCTTCTTAAAAGGTTTATGGCTTCAGTTGGAACAAACTGGTTTGGTGTGAGTGCCACAAACAGAAAGGGAAAGACTAACACACGGTTAGTTTTTTCATGGGATTTGTTGACAGTAAGAAAAATCTAAAATGATGCCTTCCTTATCTTCCAAGTTTTATCACCCAGTTCTCATGCTTTCAACAGAAACGTTATATTAATATTACCAGGACAACTGGGAAAAGATCTTTCAAAGTGCATGGATATTTTTCTGACAGCCATGCCCTGCTATCTTGCAGTATCACTGGTGAAAATCTACTAAAAGCCGTGGCTCATGATAGCAAACTATTTTGCCTGGGGACCTCTAGATGTCTGGAAATCTTCTTCAGTTTCATGCTGTGTTGCTGAAAGGTTAGACCAATGTTAAAATAACTTAAAACATTATTCTCTTTCCCCCCTCAGCTTTGGAGAGGAAGATGTCCATGCGACAGAGCAGAGATGAGTTGATCAAGAGAGGAGTGCTGAAAGAGATCTTTGAAAAAGGTGAGCTGATGTTACGCAGTTACAGTCTGATTTAACAGAGCTGGAAACTGTCTTGGTTTAAAGCAGAAGCCGCAAGAGGGGTAGACGTGTTAAATTGGAAGGTCTTCAGTTATTCATCTCCTCATTAATCAGTCGTCTGTGAAGTGTACTCTTCAATATTTGGCACAGGGCATCTAGAGATATAATCTTTCATTATAGAAATTTTGTAGGGTTTTTATAAAGTCTTTGATCTTGATTTGATGTGCCTTAGACGCCCCTTATCCTCAGCCAGACAGTATATTTGAGTCTGACGGCAGGGTGCTCCGTGCCTCAGGACATCAAAAACAAAGTTGCTGAAGCTGAGAAAGTCCACTGACTCTCGCCAAGACGTGAACAGCGCCAGTGAGGAAAAATGAGGCCCTTTTTTATATTTCATTGTTTTAGAAATTGAGCTTTTTGGACAGTGTTCAGAAATAAGAACACTCTTTGATATGGAAGCGAAAACAAATGTCTTACAAACTAAATCAACTGAATCAAGTACTTACTTGCACATTACACTGTCCACCTCAGTAAATCGGCCAAAACTGATAAATTGAATAGCTAGCTCCCTTGTTTTTGCATAATAACTGTGCCACTCCTTGGAATGCATATTAATGGGGCCTGGTGTGCTCAGTTCTGCTGCCCAGTGACAACCTAATTTCCATAATCGAAAAAAGCTTGTGTGCACAGCTTGATAGATCAGCCGTGGTTATTTTTACTTTTACTATACAGCGATGAAAGCTGTATTATTTCAGTGGCGCTGACATCCCTCTGATGCATAGATATACGACTAAACTTACTCTGCTCTGGTATACTCAAAATAGAAACAGATCCTTAGAGGCAAAAATAGAAATATATTAAAAAGAAACAAAATCCTGTATTGGCAAAAATGTGCTAACCTTTCATCTGTCTGGCTGCAGGATTGTAATCGGCTTTGATTGGACGCCGTCTTTGACTGGCACTGCGTGTGCCTGGATTTAACATGGCACACACCAGCCAAACTCTAACACTAGTCTAGTCACCATCTCAATGGCTGATGTTTCCTAATGGAGGTGCTTCAAAATGTGGGTCTTTTGAGGTTGAGCTGACTGACAGCTGGTCACAATAGCGACTTTTGACTTGAAAGTCTCAGCTAATGGCAGAAAAAACGGCCAAAAAATATCCCCTGAAAGACTTTTCTGAACGTTAAAATATCTGGAGACTAACCTCGCTCCTCAAATCATACAATCAGTCATTCTGTTTCAAAGACTGCACAGTAAAGATGATATTTGGGAACGGGAGAGAGCTCCCAGTATAAATGCAGTGTTTGTCAGAATCTGTGAGCAGTGCTGTGAATTACACTGTCGGCTTTAAAATGTGATCACGCTAAAAACCAAAGTTCTGACACCGTTCCTTGGTCTGGTTTGTGCCGATAAAAGGCTCTAAACAGTCTTAGCCTCCCGAATCTCCGCCCCCCCCCCCCCCACTGTCTCCAAGCTCATTTTAAGCTTTGTTTGAACAGTCTTCTTGTGCAGTGTTTTTCTGCTGCAGTTTCGATACCTGACAGACTGTTAACTTCTTTTTGTGTTTAGCGACCGTTGAGTTCCGATCCTCAATGGACGGCGGAATCTACACTCAGGAGCCCTCTCTTAAATCCTCTATGGTCCTGTCCACCAAGAAATCTGTCACCTACCCAGGTGACCTTCAGGATACCCCCGCCAAGCCGCCTCTGTACCACAAACAGCCTCCTGCTCTCCCTCCAAAGCCTTTCTCTAGGATCCCAAACCATAGCACAGGTCAGTGGTTTAGTTTTTCCAAACCAGTATACAGTATTTGTTGGACCCCACTGCTATTAATTTCACTACCCCAGTAAATCTCTCACAGTAAATACCAGGTACTTGTTTTGATAAATGAGCCATGACCGCTGTTGCTTTAAACCCTACCTGCGTTGCCATACATGTGCACAGGATTATAGTAGTCTCATTAAATTCCCCTGTGGTCAGGGCAGCTGGACTCTCTCTGTCACTGTCAATCTGTCAGTCAGAGGGAAGTAGCATTACCCTGGTCTAATTCCCACCACTCTGCGCCGAGGTCTGAGCCTCGTCTGATCGTCCATGAACTCTGTTTATCTGTCTGCACTAGCAAAGTGTTGTGGATGTGATAAGTTAACCCAGTAGAAATGTTCCAGAATCAGCCTTTCTGTCCTGCTATACGTGATTTCTTTTCTCTCTAGATTCTTGCCAGCCAATGAAGTTGCCCTGTATGCCCGGGGGGAAGCACTCTCCACCCCTGCCTCCCAAGAAAGTGATGATATGTGTGCCTCAAGGGGGGCTGGACTCGTCCCCTTCTCCGTCCCCCAATCCCCTCAGCGCTCTCTCCCAAAAGTGCGTCCCTTCCCAGGGCATGACCCTCCACCACGGCACCCTGCTGCCCTCTCAGCTCGCTGGCCTATCCAGTCTCCACCAGAGCCACGGTCACCCACTCCAGCTCCAGTACGGCAGCTTGCACGCGCCCAGCCGCATCATTGAGGAGCTCAATAAAACCCTGGCGCTCTCCATGCAGAGGTTTGAAAGGTTAGTAGCCGTCAGGGCTCAGGTCGTCAAATCTGATTGTCCGCCAGTGACGGCAGGAAGGGATTATGGATCAGCTTTTATTTGTCTTTCTGTCTGTGCACCACACATAATGTCTTGGTAGGATTTGAGGAACGATGTCAGTGTTTCTTGCCGACATATAAAAGATTTCCCCGATGGAAGTTAAAGCTGCATTAGCCCTGTAGAAATGTTGCCTTTGACAGCATGTTTCCGTTATAAAGATGACTGTCCTTCATTTGATGAGGCTACAGCCCAAACAGCCCTAATCGGAGTAATTACTGGGGAAAAAAGCACTACAATTAGCTTAGAGCGTCCTGTTCGTTAGGTTTTATTTTTGCGGCGACTTGTCCGCTACTCTCAAACATATCCTGGTGTTATTGAGGTCGCATGCTGCCGTGTAGTGCTGGCGTACAGGTCTAAATCAGCACACTGCCTCACAGGGCAACATGGCCTAATTTTGAAGTAAATGTGTGTATGTGTGGGCACAGGCTCATGGAGTAGGCGTCCCTCCAGCAGTTGGCCTGACATAACATGACCAGCTGCTCTTTACAAGAGCTGCATTTCTTCATGTTTGGAGAAAAGGGACAGGGTAGCGGATTGGACATTATGTAACCTCTTACATTAGGATCTCTTTTCACCGAAGCCATTTGGGAGGGGATAAGGAAGCAACGGTCCTGACATTGCTTGCAATTAGTCTGAAAGCTTGAAAAATGGTTACGCAACAGTGGCTCATCATAAGAAGCCCCAACTAGACTGTGATTAATCAATCTATCAGATTTGTCACTGGTCAGCGCCTGCATGTGAGTGTGTGCTCCTGAAAGTGATGTTCATTTCTATCACCCTGTTTTAAATTATACAAGTTGTATAAGCAGTGAGTCTTTTCCTCTGCATGGGATTGCGTAGGTCTGCACAGAATTGTGCTCGGTGTGTATTCTCTCTACTCCAGTTTCATTCATATGGAGGTAAACATCTCCTCAGCTGCCATATCTGGATTAAAATCCCACTAAGTTATCATTAGACTGCACCAGAAGCCCCTTTATTGTTTTGAATCACTTGCTTTTCCTGGATTGAAGAGGTTTATGAGGGTTATTGTTTCAGTAATACTAAGATGATCTGGTATGTCACTGTCAGGGGGATGGGTAAACTCATCCCCAGCATATCCAAATGAACTGGCCATAAGAACTGGCAAATTACATTAATGCCCAGATTTGGTGCCTTTCACTCTGCTAGCTCTGCACTGCACGGCGTTGCTCAGTGTGCTCCCCTGGATAGAAGAGAACCGCCGTCCGTGATCATCGACTACGAGGACGACAAGGAGAACATGCCCAACGAGTCCGACTACGAAGATCTACCCAGCATGTATAAGGACGAGGACGACGATGTGGATGATGACGAGGACGAGGATGACGATGAAGACGACGACTCCATATTTACAAGTGAGTGGCAGCAGTGATGGTGACCTTGAGGGATCTTGGATGTTTAAATTGCACAAATGAAGTTGATTGCAATGTCGGTGGACTGATACTGGTTTTCTCTGAGATGCTTTAAATGTATCAGCAGACACGTAGAATCTGTCTATTAGGGACTTTCCTCATCTGTTTGTTGCTAAAGATAAAGACAAAGGCAGGTTGTGGAGAGCGCCAAAAAAACATGCCTTGGCAGGAGAACTGTCTTTGTCGATTTTGTTGGTTTTGTTTACAGACATGATGACACATTTGCTTGACTAATCCTGATCGACAGTACTGCTAGCTTCACCCAAAGGCTCCTGGAACTCAGATGCTGTTTGACCTTCAAAGCAGGGCCAAAATTAGGTTCACAGAAGTGTATCCAGCATCATGCTGTCATCCATGGAAATGCTTTTCACTCGCGACCTCTTTGCAAAACTGCTGAACTGTGCAAAGCTGTTCACGCCTCTGACACTGTATCCTGGTTTTCACATGAGAGCATGCTGGAGTTTTTAAAGGTTGTGATTGACCATGTGTGACGGAGTCGTTGTGAATTTAAAGGGTGTTAAAAATATGAGGGCTACTTAAGGGTGCAGGAAACATTGTAGGTAAATATTTCATGTGTTGTGAAGGCATCTGAAGTTGCACAAAACAGCAAATCACCAGAGTTTAGATGATAAATGCCGGGGAGTATTCCATTATTTTGACGTTTTTCGAGCGTCAGCATCAAAACCATCAAATAAAAATGACAATGTTTAAGTAAAAAGGCAGCAATGGCAAGATTTTATACCTATTTATGAACAAGTTCAGTTTTGAGTGTCATTGTTCATTTTTATTTTAACCTGTGTCATCTGAATGTAAGCCATAATCTATATGAAACAATTGAAACAGACAGTAGAATGAAGAAAAAAAAGGATTGTTGGTAAATGAGGCATCAGGTTGATTCTTCATGCCTGCAGCTCCTCTCATGTTTGACACTGCTGTTTGGGTTTAGGTACCCTGGCTCAGAAGGTGCTGAGGAAAGACTCTCTGGCCATCAAGCTGAGTAACCGTCCATCCAAAAGAGAGCTGGAGGAGAAAAACATCCTGCCCATGCAGACGGATGAGGAGAGACTGGAGTCTAGGCAGCAGATAGGCACCAAACTCACAAGGTGAGGCATGTTGCACACATGCATTTTTAAGCTCGAGTACATTTACAGACATGCACAATTTATGGGCCAAATATTCTCAGTAAACCAGGTTGATTTTGCTGCCAACTCGACAGCAGCTGCCTGAAAACGGCATCGACTCCTCTTAGCCAAATCGGGCATTTTGTCTTACTTTGGGCTGACGACGGCCCCATATCCTGGCCGATGGAACCGTGACTCAGTCCAAAGCCGATGCAAATAAGAGCCTTTTTTTATATCGAAACACTTTTGTATCCTTTTATTTTTTCCTCAATCTTTTCATTTCTTACATCCGATAAGGATAAACGCTTTATCTTGTTAAAATGAGGCTCTGAAAATGGAGCTGACCTAATTTCAGCGATGCATCACCCCCCCCCTCGTTTTTCTTCTCTTTTCTTCTCTCCAGCACTCTCTCACTCACTCTCTCTCTCTCTCCTCTTTCTTCCTCCTGCCTGACTTCCTCCCTCGCTGATTGAATCACCACGGTGATGCATGTGCCAAACTATCTCCACCCGACTCCTCCACACAGCAGCACCACGCAAGCCACTTCATACCAGCAGTTTACACACACACACACACACACACACACACACACACACACACACACACACACACTCTACACTGGTGCAGTGCGTACAAATCACGGGAATTTGTATACATATGTTCAGATCATAAATGTGAGTTCTAGAAATTGAACAGATCAAACAACATAATGTTTTTTCCCCAACGGCTCACAGGCCTCATTTGATTTCACTCTTCTCTTTGAACATGCGTTGCCTGTTTGAGTGAAGGGGATGTAATGATGCGTTGAGAGAGGAAAAGAGTGTATGGGTAAAAATGAAAGCCTGTATAGTATAATAAGATTCGTGGGAAATATGGTTGCAAGGGAGGGATGGAGTATCATCTAGAGACACTGGCACGCAAGTTGCTATTCCCCACTGTGATTGGAACACAGCGCGTGTTCCCAGAAGGGCTGCCTGCTTGGTTGTCATGTTCCCAAAAAGCTCTGTCACAGTGTCCTTTGCACAGTGTCGTCTGATACACAATTCCTAATTTCATGCTTTTTGCCAGCAGCATTGTGTCCTGTGATGTTGTTGCTTCTGCTAGGCCAATCAGAATTGATTATGATAATGCTGTTCAAGGACACACTGACCTCAACTCACTTCTACTGACCTGATTTGCTGGAGAAACCCTCGAGACCCTTTATCTCAAGGGTGAAAACTGAATGGAAGAGTTTCAGCTTTTGCCCTTGAGACAGTTGGTAAACACTGCTGTGACGCTGGCTTATTCTTATTGGGATTCTCGCTTTAGTGTGTTCTTTTTATGTATTATGTAGTTTATGCCTCTTAAAGTAGCAGTTTGACATTTTGGGAAGTACTTAATTTCTGAGAGTTGAGCCTTGACCACGCCTGTGTTTGGGCATCTCATTCACATGTAAATCCTGTTTTTGGTCACTAAAACAGACTGACATTACTGAGTAGTTTATGCTTGGTTAACACTGCTACGCCATGTGCCAGAAAGGTGTTAAATAACTACTGATAAATAAATAATCAATTGGTATTGTTTGTGTTTTTAAATAATTACTGCCAGAGGTAAATAAGCTCACTCTTGAAGCTCAGAACGCTCTTCTCTTGTACTTGATGTAGACTTTATCGCCACCTACTGGCCCGGCATGCTTGTTTGAAGGTTTGGAAATATCTTTTCTTTCCTGTGCACAGGCTTTGTGAAACAAAGGCTGTGCAGAAGAAATTTGTAATAAAAAATATCCATATACGTGGTGTCAAGGCCTTAAGATGAGAAGATGGATACCACTCTCGTGTCTGTCATTTCAATATGAAGCTATAGCCGGCAGAGGGTTAGCTTAGCTTTGCATAAAGGCTTGAGGAAGGATGAGACAGAAAACATCTGCCTGCCAGCACCTCTAAAGGTCATAAATAAGCGGGCTATATCTCATTGGTTTAAACTGTGAATGTGAGATTGGTGAGAGTATGTTACATAAAAGCAAAACAATGAGCTTAAAGATGCTAAACTGCTCTGTAGAGCTGTGGGAAACCACAGAATTTGATGTTATTTCTTTGTGAGTTTGTCATGGTGAGTGACACCTTTCACATTGCATTAGTCATTTGATCCATTGTTAATCAATAAGTATTGATTGGCGCAGCTTTAAGCGAATTGTGCTTCATATTGGTCACTTTATAAAACCTTGTGTAACTCCTTATATAATCTCATTATACTCTTGTCTCTAGTCTTCATATTGCACAGATCAGACAGGCAGGCACTTAGCAGATAATGACAATGCCTGAAATAAACCTATTTGTGAGAGAAATCATTTTGGAAGGAGCCTCCGTACAGATGTTTGTTGACTAATCTGTGTGTGTTTACTTACAGTAGCCGCATTTTTGCTGCTGTGAGGCTGATATAAAGCTCAGGCCATACTGAGAGGCGGGGAGCTCTAGTCTGAGATTCTGTGTCTTGACTTTTCCCTTTAGTGGGAGAAGAAATGACACAAGATGAGATGAGACAAGCCGGTCTGAGCACAGACCTAACCCTGCATACAGCAGCTCACAGGGCTGAGCAGCTCCAGATGGCTGTCAGATCTAACGAGATGGAGACAATCATTGATCCAGTGCCCGCACTTAGGTCTACTGCCGCAGGGTCCTGACACAGTGCTATAATAAGAGTCCCCAGTTGAAAGCACCTAGCATGACCTTTCAGTGATTGCCTTTGGGTGTCCTAGTCATTTCAGCCGTTTACAGATTGAGAAAATTGAAGATAATCTGTGCAAAATGTATCTGTTCAGGTGTTGTAGAAAGGACTGCATTGGTCCACGTGTAAATGTGTGTTGTAGGTTTATTGTAGCTGTCTCGAGCTTTGAAACCTTTCAGCTGCCGTGTGACCACGTCATCGTCCCATTCGGCCTTATTCAGCATCAGATGAGAGCTGAGTCTCCACAAATATCTGGCTTTTACTGGTCGTCTTCCCTGCATTGCACCAGCGTATCATCATGCATTCATTCATTTGGAGGAGAGGGATTGGTGATCATGGCTGACTGAGTTTTGGGGATGTGCACCTGTCAAGCTGTTATGAAGGGCTTACGTAAGATGCAAATCTTTTAACTGTGCAAAACAACAACATGGAATCTCGTTGCTCATAAATAAGTCGTCCTCAAATTAAGGAAACGCTGGCTTGATGTATATTTAATTCAGTTTGGGACGCATTTTACTCTAAAGCCCAAGGTGCAACTTGTGAAAGTACTCATGCTGTGAGTCAAAATGTCAATGAGATGACCTTGCTGGGAGTTGCTGTCAAAGCATTGAAGTGAATACTGGGCAAAATGTCGGGAAGAAAAAGCTAAACTGAGCAGCTTTCTATGTATCACAGAGGACGAACTGGTGAGGTATTTACACAGATTATCCTTTGAACAATGTTGTTGATGATGATATTACATGTAAAGTAGGGTTACATGAGCGTTTCTTCTCATGTTGATTTAATGTTGCCTTGCTGATGTAGTGCCTGTGATTATGTGCTGACCATGGATGCATGTTTCTAACCAGGCGCTTGAGTCAGAGACCCACTGCGGAGGAGCTGGAACAGAGGAACATCCTCAAACGTGAGTGTCTCAAACGTGTATATTTAACATTATCTCTAAGCGGCTAAAGTCAATTGTCAATTTGTGACAGTGACAAATATGTCCTCTCTAACTGTAAAATCAACACATTGCAGGGAAGCATGCCTCCATATTCGTAGCAGCCTTTATTTGCATGCAGGCTTTGTATAGTGCAGCCTGGTGAATTGAGAGGCCTAGTTATGTGAAAGCTAGTGGCATACATCTCCCCCTTTTATTCCTCCTTGGTCTGCCTTTTCATCTGAGGCATGCAGGCAGCAGGGCTCCCTGAGGACTCATGTCCAGGAAGACTGGTTTCTTAGCTCAAACACATGCAGTATCAGAGAGAGGCAGTTCTGCTGCCTGGGACTCTGCGGCTCTCACATCAAAGACTGATTCGCCAGCAGTTCCTGCTCTCCTAGAGGCTGCTGCATGATTGGCAGAGTGCAGGAGGAAAATACAAAGTGGAAGAAGTCATGAGTGACAAGTCGTGTCCTCCTCATCACTCTCACACATACAGTAGCAAGGTTAAACAAACAGGCCTTTATTGTCAGGAGAGACACCGTCTGGAATCCAAAATTTTGAGTAGTACTATCGATACAGTGAGTTTTCAGCACAAGCACAAATGCAGCGTGATTGCTGGTGCTTTTGCAAACAGGAGTAGTGTCCCAGAATGCGTCCTGTTTACTCTCATCTCTCCTTTTAACTCGCTCCTCTGAGCCTTTGTGTCTCTCTAACTGACTTTGAATATATAGGAAAACACATGGGTGAATTTTAGGGAGATGTAAGCACTTGAAGTGATCAGCATATTCTCCTTGTAAAATCCTTAAATAGGTCAATTGCTTGATCATAAACATGGCCTGAAAAGCCCTGAGACAACTCGAAAGGAACAAAGCAATCATTGTCCCCTGATACCCATCCCTAATAGTATTAAACACCCAATGATGGAAACTATTTTCGGCTTTAAGAAACTTATCCAGTTTAGTGTGAATCTAATGAGCCATATTATGCAAATGACGTGTTTGTTCCCCTTTCAGTAATTTCCAAACTGTTCGTACACACTGTTTGCGTGTGACTGTACTTGTGGTGTAACACTCATCCTTTCATTCTCTGCAGCTCGCAATGAGCAAGAGGAAATGGAGGAGAAGAGGGAGATAAAACGAAGGCTAACGCGAAAGGTGAGTCCAAAATAGCTGCAAAGGTGCGAACCCTGACTTGATGTCTAAGCATTTGGAGGGGGTACATGGTTGGCCGGGATAAACTAACGCTGTGACAGTGACTCATCTGTAGTGAGAAATCTTGTTTGTTGCAGGCCTGTTATTGTATTTCTCAGGTCTCCCCAGGAGACACTGGTGTCCTTGTTGCCCTTGGCCCTTTAGCATGTTGCCTGCCAAATCCTTCAACCCCATAGGGAGGTGTTGAGCACGCTCCCATCACTTTCAATTAGATTATAGCACTTTCAGCTCACCTGCGGACACGCTGCACCAAACAACAATCTCACAGCTGATGGAGGGATTGGCTGTATGCATCACATGCTTTTTGTTTACAGTGTGGAAACTTTACAGCCCTCCAGTCATGGGTGCCTTGTGTTTTAAACAAAATGCTCATCCTATACTGTATATCACACTAACTACACAAGCATAGAACTTTGCACATGTAAGTAACCAACTTGTATTTTGAATATCTGCTAACAACACACAGGATCCCTTAAATTAAGATTTAACAAAAGAATGCATCATTTTAATGTGGAAAAACAAACGTGTCAGTTTATTCTCTGATGAGCAGATAATCTAATAGCACCACTGCTACTGCATCTGCCATTTATGCGCTGCTGTTTGTTATTTTCCAAGCATCTGAATAGCTGCTACTGATTACTGTGATTGGTCGATGTAGCGACCTGATGTTGGCACATTTATGATACTTTAATTATTAATTGATGTGTTGTTTTTGATGCATATTCTTTCTGAGGCATTTATTAGCCTGTTTTAAGATTCTTAGGAATGAGCAAATGTTTCGTGGGCTTCATATCGTATTTTCATCCAGATCATGAGTGGTATCAGAGTGTAATCAGCGCCGTCAGCTGGACACTGTGACACTTATCAGTGAATTCAGCTGCAGGCATGAGGTGCACAGCTGAAGGGGCTTAAGTTTTAAACTAGTCTGTCCCTTTTGATGTTAGTAAAGAACTCCTACTCTGAAGAAGATCTGCAGGAGCTGAAATGTTAATTTGATGCACTGATTCAATAAATGTCCTGACTGCCGGAGCAGTTTGTGTGCAGTGTGCAGCAGTGTGATATAACTCCTCTCTGACGCACCTGCATAAGAAATACTGGATGTGCAAGTCCAGTCTTTCCATAAGGACTTGGAATATGCAGATGTTGACAAGCTGCTAATCGTGGCAGCGATGAGTTTATTGTTCTCCAACTCTTTGTTTGCTTTTGTTCCAGCTGAGCCAGAGGCCCACTGTAGAGGAGCTGAGACAGGCCAAAATTCTCATCCGATTCAGTGACTATGTGGAGGTGTCAGATGCCCAGGACTATGACAGGCGGGCAGATAAGCCCTGGACCCGGCTCACAGCAGCTGACAAGGCCAGTATCACTTACACTAATCTTACAATTAAATGGAGATAATCTTTAAATAATCTCAAGAATCCCTCCTCGCCTGCTTTCAAATTTCACCATCACGCCCCGCCCGTGTCTCGTATGATGCAACCTGCAACGCAGGAGAGTAACGGCAGGAGGATGTGTTCCTCCTCTTGTGTTCCGGCAAGCTCTTCCTCAGCTGTTCGGTTCCCCTTTGTGAGTAAACACCCTGGAGCAGTCCTGCTGCTCACTGCCCAGCGGTCCATGCTTCTGACTTTTAATGAGTTCTTGATTTATTTATTTATTTTTTTTAACGGAACAACGAAGCTGTCTCCTTTGCTTTGACGATATGCAGCTCTGAGCACGCCAGGTCACACCTGAGGACCACTCATGTGGAAATCACAGGGATTCAGTGTTTTGATTATGCAACAACTCCCCTTACATAAGAGAGTAATCGGACAAGCACAGCCTCAGGACCCCTCAGCTGCAGCGCTGCTCTGCTGACTTATTTTTTTTTCCTGCTTCTACCATCCAGCACAGATTTGAATATTGTTCGCTCTCCTGTCGCAGAGGCATCCTGCCCAAGGCCGGAGACACATCCCCTTGAGTCATGCTGAATAGCAGAAGCAGTGACATCACCTGGCTGGGATTACTGTCACACATAACATTTTAGAGGGGATGTGTGGTTATTAAAAAAGACACAGAACACAGTTTTTTTTTTTCCTGGAACTTTGACTCATCCACACTTTGCAGTCATACTGCCCTCGGGCAAGGCACTCAGCCCTCCTCTGCTCCAGCGGTGCTACTTAGAGGCCATGGTTCATTGGGCATTGTGGCAAATGTGACTGTGTATAACTACATCAGTGGGAAACAGCTTTGGTTTGTGCTGCAAAACCTTTTTTATGACTCCACGCCAGTGACAGCCATGGCTGGAGGCATTATGTTTTCAGGTTGTCCATCCCATCTGTACGTATGTCCCTCTGTCCCATTCTCGTGAATAGCTCAGGAACAGAATTTCTTCAAATTTGGCACAAATGTCCACTGGGACTCAAGGATGATCTGATCAGATTTTGATGGTCAAACGTCAAGGTCAGATACTGAATCTGTGACACTAATCTTAGGCGTCCACCTTCAAACTGTGCTGATCGTATGTGCTGCCAGCTTGACGATGCGTGTGAGGCATCCACGTTTTACGATTTGTAGCTTCTTTGCAGCAACATTCATAGTTGCAGCATTGTCGTCCACCACAAGCTCATTGGTTCTGCTGATATTGAGCTTTAGGTGATTGTCGTCACACCATGTGATGAAGGTCTTTATCAGTCCTCTGTGCTCCTCTCTAAAAATAGCCTCTAAATGAAGACAGCATATTTCTCACGGGAAAATAGTCACTGGACTCATACATGTCAATATAGTTATAACTTCACCAAAATATTACACTTAACACCCTTTTTTTGAATTCTATCAAAGTTGTCACTACACATATTATAAATGTAATAATTCATGGTTTAATCTGCATTCTCCATGTGCTGGGTCACTAAAGACCTGAGGTACGTAGGAATGTTTGAAAACACAGTGATTCAAGGGATTAAAAAATAAATCACCCCTCAGTGTCTCCTTACTGAAACAATCAGAGCACTGCTTGCTTTATTTCCAGTGTTTTCTATGATTCGCACTGAAAATGTGTACGTTGTCAGCCTGCATCACCGTGTTATACTGTGCAGCTTTGACGTTCTAAAAATAAACCTGTACTGGTCGAAACTAAAAATGGTATCTCAATGCTTTTTCCATGTGTATTTTCACATATGTAAATCCCTGCCATCACCAGCTCATTGCAGGTAAAAACACCAGCTGACGGCCCAAGTAGACCAGCAGCTGGTTGTATATTATTGTTCATGCTCTTAGATGTCTAAAGAGGAGGAAATTGAGGGCTCTTGTGATGTGGGAAGAGAATTCAGCAGAATCATTCATGGCCTTGAGATAAGCCTAAATGATGCATGAAGCATGCTAAAAGGAGGTAGAGTCAGGGCTCCGAGGCTGCCGTTTGTGCACTAAGCCTCTGCAGCTTTTCTCAAATTTCCTTCTTGTTTGTCCTCTGCAGGCAGCTATACGGAAGGAACTCAACGATTTCAAGAGCAATGAGATGGAAGTGCACGAGTCGAGTCGCCATTTAACCAGGTAATGTGCAGCACCCATGTGACCCTGCATACCTTAAGATCTGGTTGTGCACAGCTGCGGCCATTTGTATTCTGGAGGCATTGGCTGTACAGTGCCGCGAGCTCTGGCTGAGGTGATGAAATGTGATGAAATGTTTGAAACAATACTTTTTCCATCCATCTTTTCAGGTTTCACAGACCATAGTAGACCACCACTCACTGTCTCGAGCAGTGCCGGACCGGCGCTCTCCCCCACTGAGAACCTTAAGTGCTGGACAGTAAAATGGTGCCCGTTTCTACAATAAGGCCATGTCTTCTGAAATGCCTTTTCAAGACCCACACAACTGAGTCGGTACTACGCTCCAAGATGCAGACACCCACTACTCCATCCACTGTAGTAGCACATAAATGACTCCAGTTGATTCACATCACCTCTTTATGGAATTTGCTTGACTGTCTCTGAAACCTCTCCGCTGAGCTCTCAGGCAGGCGCTCAGTTCTGCGGCGAATGGACAGCGGGAGAGTTTTTGTTTGCAATTGATTGCCACCTCCGACAGCCTAACTGAGGGCAACTGTACCTTGGCTCATCAATAACACCAGTGGACTTGTCTCAGTGGACATGTTTTTATCCGTCTTCTTTATTATGCCGTCACTCCGGACTCTTCTAGCCCGCATGGACATCTCTGTGCAAGGATGCAGGGGGGAGACTGTTCTGAGCTCAATATATCAGCAGGAGATCCATCTTCACTCCACCTGCTGGGACTGGAAACGGCTCAGAAAGACACACAGGAGGGGAGGGAGAGGTCCAACATTAGAATCATGTGCAATATTTTTTTTTCTTCTGCTTTACCTAGGTTATAGCACCCCCTGGAGTCTTCTCTGTGTCATTACTATGTAGTCCTTCTCCTTCCCTCAAACGTGCAATTCTCACTGTACCGACAATGTTGAACATCTAATTGCTAACTGTGAATTTGAGAGGTTGGGCCAAAGCCTGCGCTCTCTCCAAATGTACATTTTGTTTATACTGAGGAAGGAAAGTTTAAGGAAGAATCATGCTTGACCGGGTTTCATTCATGTCACAATCTTAGGAATTTTATTGTGAAAATTGCAGCTGGCAGATATAGTCTGACTCCAGTGTGTTGCCACAGTAAGGTTTTATAGTTTTTTCTTTGTTTTTTTGATAGAGGCACTTAAATCATAAGTGATTAATTGACATGTTTTTACATGTCCCAGCACCACAGCTGGCTCACCGTGTTGTTATCTGCCATTTTTTTGTGTTTGCAGCAGTGTGTTTAATGATCTTCGCTCATAATGTGCATTGTATTATACACTTTACTTTTATACTCATAAGCTTTTGACCAAGCAATATCTGTTGTTTGTAGAGAAAAGATTAAACTACAGGTATACTCCCCACCATTTTTTTTTTTTACTAAGCTTATACACTACGCCTCACTTCAGGGTTTTAATTTTCCTTTCTACGTTACTTTAAGAAGGCTTTATTCAGGAGGACTTTTTCAGAATTTTTCTCGACGGAGCCACCAAAAGCAACTCTCGCAGCTTACGAACACAGTCGGACAAGATGTGATTCAGTCTCAAGTCTCGGGTCGAGCAGGATGACGCGTTCTCAGTTTTGAAACAGGATTTTAGTGGATGCATTGAGTCAGGATTTTAAAGTGTTTTTTGCTAAAGTTCTTTGCACTGTTAAGAGTTTGGCTTTACAATGGTCACTGTTTTAAGGTCAGGACTCAAGTGTGTAAAATATTGTTAGATTTCTGATCTGTGACCATTCTGTTTCTTCACTTTAACGTTCTTGTTACCTGACCACTGATCCTACACCAGTATTCCAATGTCCATAAGCTTTATGTACACAGACTATTTTTATTATTTTTTACTGTATTACTTTTAAAGTTGCAATATGAAATTCATGTCATATGAAGAAAAGGTGAAAAGCTGTCGGCCGCCTACTATAATGCATCTGTCTGCAAAGGAAAACCTGTTCTCTCTTATTTTCAAGGTGACGATTAGATGACCCAATAAAACCCGGGAACTGAGAACATAAAGAAAATTGTTGTGCACTTTATGGTTTCTGTGTGGAACAGTAGAGGTTTGTTAGAGTTTGGAGCAGTTTCAGCTCAGAATCAGTACACAGATCATGTCACATCGCTCCTTTTTTAAAATCAGTGTCACTGGGTCATCTAATCTCACAGACTTTGAAATATGAGGTGTTTTCGTGTTAGAACCAGCTTCTGTATGATTCCAGCATCATGCCATCATTTGAAATTTTCCGTCCATAGGTTCAGTACAGTAGAGCATAAATAGGAATGAATTTGTACAAATACGCTCCAGTTCTCATTTCAGCTCTAAGAAACAAACCTGAGCCGCTGGGCTGAGCATGAGGTTTTTCCATTTTGCTGGAATCAAGGAACATGAATTCAGCAATAATCTGTTTCCTTTTACATGTCGGTGGAGCAACTCAACCAATTTAAAAGTGTTCCTTTTTTTCATTTTTGAAATACAGAATACCATGTAGAGGATACGTCATGACAATTAAATTCCATTTCTGAATGCATTTGCACTGTTCGAATGATCATTTTTGAGTTAAAAGAAAAATCACCACAGTTGACGTCTCACAACCTTTGAGTACTTTTACTGATACTGACACATTCCTGTGAGTTCGTGGTATTTATGACAGCAGGCTCTTTTGCCAGTGTTGAACTTTCTAACACTCCCCTGCATCCAAATTATAATTTTGTCAGGTATTTGTAATCAATCCTGCGTCACACATTTCTTCTAGATTCAGTACTTAACTCCCCATTTTACACCTTCTGTAAAGCCTGTATTATACTGCACTTGATAACAAATTTGTATCAATGGCACGTTCAGGCGGTTCAGCATTCCTTGTGAATGCAGTATTGTGGCACACATACACATGTGTAAGAGGTTAGGCCTCGAAAGAACAGCTGTCCCACTTTCAACTGAGGGGGATCTGACACAAATCTGCTCATGTGACTCTAAAAATGTAAACTTCGTGCTATAAAAACAGATCTTGCATGGTTAAATATAACTACTAGAGAAGGACCTGGTCTGTTCCTACTTTATAAAAGCCCAGTCAAACAATTGTCAGGTGCCCATATGCACAGTGAAGGATTTTTTGCTATAGGACCTTTAAATGATCACATAAACAGAGGATTGATTACAGTGAGAAAAAACTATGTGAGTATTGTGTTGAGACCTAATACACTTAGAAATGAATCCTTATGATTTACCCTCAAAGCAGCACTTTTCACAATGGGAGCTGTGAACACTGAACATAATGGTTCCATGTACTTTTTCCAGGCCTTCCTCTACTTAAAAAGTCACCTTATAACCACAACAGACTTATCCTGAATTCACATACAGCAGCTGAGGCTGATCTGGATGAACAGTCCATATGATTCAAAGGGGTTGACAAGGTGTCCCTTTACCATAGAAATTTGATTATATTTGATATTCACATGAGACTTTTTTTCTTATACGCATTGGAGATATGACCAAACCTTTCACAGTTTCACAAAACATTTGCTTCTAGTTTTATAGAAATCTGTAGATCATCCTTGTTCTCAGCTTTGTGACAATGCACTTTCCAGTCAATCCATTTTTTATTAATATTTTCTTTAGATAAAGCAGTAGAATTTACTTAATCAACAAACAAACAAACAACGAAAAAACCCATCCCCAGTACATCCTATCTGAATATCCACTATGTAACGGGAACATAGATGAAGTACAAAGATCTTTTACTTAAGTAAAAGTATCATTGAACATGACACTTTGAAAATACCACACTACAATGTCCTGCATTCAAAACATTATGTAAGTATTATCACCAAAATGTGCTTAAAATACCACAAGTAAAAGTACTAATTACAGACAAATGTTCCCTGTCAGTGTTTTACTTTTATTGTGATTTTGGGTTAATACACTGCTGCATTAGTGTTTAAGGTTGAGCTAATGTTACCTACTTGTTGGGTAGTTTAATTTGCAGAAATGCATCATATTCTATATGATCATCATATGTTTGTCACTGTCTAGTAAGAACCATGCATCTCTAAAAAGGCCACTTTTCAGCTTTGTGACAATGCATTTTCCAACCAATTCTTAGTAGTTTGTTGAGTTTACAAAGAATTTTCTTAACACCTGAAGGAACACCGAATCCTTCAGTCTATCAGAAAATCTCAAAATCACCAAATGTGAGGCACATGTTTCCACTACAGCTGTCAGACAAATGCAATGGAGTAAAAAGTCCAATATTTGAGATGTGGAGGAGCAGAAACATGAAGTTGCATAACGTGAAAATACTCCATTTGTACTTAAGTACAATACTTGAGTAAATGTACTGAAGTAAATTCCACACTGGTTGTCACAAAAGTCATGTCTTTATGCAATTGGACAATAAATAAAGAGCATAAACCCGTTGGTCTTAAACTAATTTAAAAAGAAAAGTTGAACTGAAAAAAACGGAGAGCGCAGCGGCTTCCTGTTGCTCAAAGCGGCTGCGCCCTCAAAAGGAAAAAAGAAAAAAAGAAAAAAAAGTTTAGGTCAAACATTGCGGTTTGCCCCACTAGATGGCGAGAAACACAACAGAATGAGAGCCTGTGGATGAACCGGGCTGGATAGCCTTGTGAAATGGCGTCCTGATGAGATGGTGCTCCAGTTGTTTGCCGAGTCACAGCCAGTCTACAACAAACAGACCTGCGGCGACGCTTCAATTCGGACTTTAATGGAAGCGCGTTAACCACACTATCCGCACCTTCCTGTGCGGCCTTATAATGAAAGTTTCTTTGATATTCAACAGTTGACAGCTGATAAGTTTCGCCTCCATGTGCGCACTGACTTCACTCCACCGAGCGATGCGCTGCTTTTCCTCCTGTGCGCACACGCGGATCATCCGCAGGCGGAGAAAACGCCGCAGCAGATAATCGGCCGCACTTCTGCAGCCGCACACCAAACGTTTTATACGAGCTATGTTTACGCCTCTCATCTGTTCGCCGCCTCACTTGACCGAAGTGAAGAAAAGCTTCTTGGGAAATGTATTTGTGCCATCACGTCCTCCCCGACGGCGGCGTCTGCGGGACGCCACCCGGCACAATCCACTTCCCACAATCCACCGCGTTGTTGTTGGCGACCCCATCTTGTGTCCTCCTCATGAATATATATCAGTGAGCATTTGCGTAGGAGGTCGGCCGACGTTCATTTCATATTCCAGCCCTGTATTTTGGTCTAAATGGGACGCACAGTCACGTCTCCGCCCTGATCTGTCCCTGCGCGCCCAGCCTCTTTCCAGCGGATTGAATCGGTAAAATGTTTGTTCTGGAGCGGCGGAGGAGACCCCGACAGGGAGAGGAAGGCAAGAAGTGAATGACTGCCAGCGGAATAAGTCGGCAACACCGCCCAGTCGGCGGACATTTACCACGTCGGGCACGTACTCAGGCTTTTAAATGTAGAGGTGTAACCAAGTGCGCACCGTTATTTATTTAGAGTGGGGGGACTTTTCATTGGCAGAGATGGAAAGTGTGCAGGCTGTCGCTGAGGATGGCGCGTCGGATGGAGGCGCGACCAAGTTAATGAAGAAGCCCAGCGGACTGTCTGTCGCCCGGGGGACTCCAGCAGATGATGGCGGTGGACATTTGGCACCCTCCCGCGTAGATGCGAAGAACGGGAATAGACTCTCTCATTCCGCCTCTGCCGTGGGATCTAGTGCGTCAAACCGAGCCGTGGCGTCTAATGGCCGGGGCTCATCCAGCAACTCCAGCTCTCTCCTGTTGAGACGGAGGCGCTTGAAGAGGAACCTCTCCGCCGCAGCTGCAGCCACCGCCACCTCAGCTGTCACCGCCGCCTGCGGCGCCAAGATGAACTCGGCCCTGTCCTCTGCGTCTTTACACACTCGGAGCCTGGACAGGAAGACTCTGCTGAAGCACCGACAGAACATGCAGCTGCAGCCCGCGGATCGCGAGTGGGTGAGAGCAGATCTCCACCGGGGCTCCATACATGTCCACGACAGACTGACGCCCTCATATCCCAGACCGGTCCTTTGCACTATGGACACGACAGCCGGCGAGGTGGCGCTCCGTCTGAGTAAACTCTGCAGTAAGTCGAGCTCCGTTATGCGCATTTTTTGTAAAGATAACCCCAAGACTGACCAAAATGGCAACTGCAATGTGAAGTACGAATATAATGATAACCCATGCAAGGTGAACGAAGACTCTAGTATGAAATGCAACCACCTGACTCCCCTGGAATCCACAGAATTAAGGGGCCCTCAGAGTGACAGGTTGAGACTGCTGCTCATGGAGAATGCAGATGAGAGGCAAAAGCAACAGGACGTTGATGGAAAACTTTTCACCCCCGAATCAGAGTCACAAGACAACATAGCCTGCTCGCTGTCAGATTTAAATTCTAACTCTAACATGGATACCCCCAATGACGATGACTCAGAGCACAGGAATGGTGTGGACAGCTATGGATTAAATTCTGGCTCAGATGTGGAGAGCAGCGCGTTTGATGACCTGAGCTCCGGGGCCCGGCTCAGCGAGCACAGGGACTCCCTCAGTGATGACATGGTCCTGGGCACGGAGGCATCCATCCTCAGCCCTTCGTTCGATAGCGCCACAGAGGGCCACGACATGTACGGCAGCTCCTCGGACGAACTGGAGCTGGACTGTCCTGCGTCCGGCTCGAGCCTGGAGCCCATCTCCCAACATCACACCAATGGGATCAGTGCTGTCACTGCCAGCTACAAGCAGTGCAACATGGAACACTTAAACAACATGGCAAACAATATGGACCCAGAGAGCAGACTCAATCCAAACAGTCTGGGCAGCCTGCCGCCCAGCAGCAGTGCCGGCTCATTGTCGAGGGCCTGTACTACAGGTAATACACCTGACATCCAAGATCCGGACTGTGGCCAAAGTGCTCTAAAATCAGCAGATCACAATGGGGATCCCTGTGATTCCAGCCCCACGCTGTATGTTCAGCTGCACGGCGAGGCTGTCAGGAGGCTTAGCCCAGATGAGAGGCCTCTGCAGATCCAGAATGACTTTCTCTTTAAGCTTGGATTTAAGGACCCGTGGAGAGTTCAAGAGGAAGGCCTTAACACAGAAATTGGCTCCTTGTTGCGTTTCTATGCAGGTAAGTTCAATGATGCACTCAGATATGATCTCATTGTCTCGCGATCATGTTTCTGCTCTTTTAGGGACGTGTTGAGGCCTTGCCCTGTGGCACACTACAGATTTTGGACTGTGATCTTTAGGTTGTGGTGCTTGTAACAGGTCGTCAACCTGTGTCACTCAGTGAAGCAGGTGCATTCATGCAGGTGTACATCATGACAGAGCACTAATGAAGCAGAGCGACAATTTATTTCCTGAGACAGGAGGGTAATGCTTGTTTGTCAGTTTGGACAGTGTCCAGCTCTGGGTGCAGGAAGTTAGTAGCATGAGCTCAGAGTTTGCAGGACTGACAAGAACAGGCCCACATGTTGCTGATATTACTGTCACACATTGTTTGCCAGGCGAGGTGAGTGCAGCACAAGACCTTTGCTGATAACTGTGGCAGCATATTCAGAGGGTTATTATTAAAAGTCTAGCCTAAGCATGCTTTCCATCATGCTCAGGTTTAACTGTGTGGTGACCTGAGCGGGTCACAGTGAGGTCATGGTTCAAAGGCTGCAGGTTTGCCAGATCTACCTTTACCTCAGGGGCTTCCTTTAAATTATCAGGTCTTTTTTGTTTTATTTTGTTTCTTCCATTCGGGATTGTCTTTGTTGGACCGTAGCGGCGCACTGTGCTCCCATGGACACGCATGACATCGCCACAAAGCCATCACCACAACTTATGGTGCTCAGACATGGGGCCCTTTCCGGCTTTTGCCCCATTATCATCCTAATGAAAAGGCTGAATGCCTTTGTGGTTGGATGGAGAGTAGGGGTGGGAGCGGTATGGCTTGGAGGACCATAAACCCTCTCTGTGGACCCAGTGAATTCTGGTCATTGAGATGCTGCACAGTGCCTGTCCTATTGGCATCCAGCGTGGCTACTGTCACACTAACTAACTGCCTGCCAAGCTGGGTTAACGTGCTCCTCCAAAACTCAGGAAGCCCTTTTCTTCACCACGCCACTGCCTCCACCACTGCCGCTGGTGAGGACAGTTGAGGATAAACCGTTTTTGGGGTGTGTAGTAGGACAAGAGAGGCACTAGCACTCCCTGGCTTCCTGTCCTGAGAGGCTGTTGAACTAGAGGTCACTCAGTGCGAAGCTGCAAATGGTCACATGTGCTCCCGTTCAGTCACATGCCTTTTATGACCTATCGTGCTCTTGAATCCTGGCTTGCTTGAGGTAGAATGATTTCATTTAGATAGCATCATATGGCAGGCTGCATGAGCATGCACGCTGGGGCTCATGTGGATGGATGTGCATTTAGGGAAAAAAAAAAAAAACCCAACTGAATCCTTGATGAGCCTGTGCAGTCAGCTGAGCTCAACCAGCAGTAGCAGCAGCCGCCAAAGTATCCCTGATGCCCCTCCGAGGGCGACGCCCCCACATCCCATGTGAGACAGCTTAACTGTGGTCACCTGAGCTCCCTCTCAGGCCGCTGCCCCCCCCCTTCTGCCAACAACCAATAACACCATGCAACACCCAGGCTGCAGTCTGCACAAAAGGCCTAATTCTCCTCCAGCCACACAGATGCATTCACTGTAAAGAGAGAGGCGATGCTCTTGCGACATGTCTGGCCTGCCCTAACGCTGTTTCCTTACGCGATGGAAGCATGTGAGGAATGTACGCTGGCTCGTCTAGAATGTCAGGCACGTCTGCTGAGGAGGAAGTGGAGCGGGTGTGTGTGTGTGTGGGGGTGTACAAGGGGGGATGCCATGCTGACACATGTTGAACTGACTGACTGGTTGTCCTGCTCAGATAGTGGAGATAGGGCCGGTCTCAGCTGACTTGCTGGCCGACTCTCAGGCGCAGCTGCCACAACTGTAGACCTCAGTCCCACTGAGGGCCTTTTTGTCTGCGTTGCTTGTGCATGCAGAGTGGCCTTTGATACAGGAAGTCCAGTATCTAAACTCTCTTTATTATTCAGTCGCTCAGTAAGAGCACTGTGCAGCTTTAATGCAAGATATGACATAGATATTAAGCGTATGACTGTGCTGGATCTTTAATAAGAGCGACGGATGAGGTGTTCAGCCCTCAGCGTGATTAGGGAAGCAGAGGAGGATGATGGGAAGAGGTTGTTAAGTTGAGGAGTTGCCATGGTGCGTCTTGCCAGATCCTTTGGACAATGCAGAGGCCAGTTTGACTTTGAAGGGTTCAGGTCATGCTTTGAGTGCACAGGCTCTGCAGTGGCCAGATGAGAGAACTCACTTTGCCCTGCTAGACACACACACACACACACACACACACACACACACACACATACACATGTACAGAAGTCCGCCTAGATCAAAGGGCCGCTGTCCTCTTTGGCAGGCTGACGACTGATCCTTTCAGAACTGCCCACACAGGAGCCTCTTGTAATGCCGAGCCAGCTTTATTAGAGTTTTGAGTACAAGGGTAAAGAGTTTTTTTAAAAAAAAAAAAAAAAACATGCACAGACTCATGCAATCAATACATCCTCACTCTGTTGCTGAAAGGCCCGAGATGCCATAGCTTTAAATAAAAAGTACACTTCCTCAAGAGAGGTTGTTAAACAGGTTTTTCTAACTGTACATTTGAGTATGGCTGAAGAATTAATTGAAATATTATCGCAGTGTGGCCAAGTGCAATATCCTACTCGCAGGAGCTGCAAGTTTATGATAAAGGTAAAATGTCTCACATTGTGCCGTTATATATGAAGCATTGTGGTGCTGCTGAGATGCCCCAGCTTGCAAATCATATTGTGGAGACAGACTCCCATAAAAATCGTGACTCCTATCGCAAATTGTCAAAATAATTCTAATATATATTTATGTTTTGCATATTGTTCAACCCGACACTTGGAGGCATAGGCCTGATTTAATTGCCCGCTCAGGTAGAAGTACTGGGTTCAGCTCAGTGTTGCTCAGTTAATAGGGCTTCTGCTCTGAGGACAGGAGATCCTCAGCCCAGCAGGTAATGAAGCTGCCCCCTGCCTGGGTGTCTCTGGTCCCTTACCCAGAGGTAGTAGTGTTTATGTGTCTGTGTAAACTCACAAGAAAAGGAAATGGCATACTGAACCCTAACACACACTGGCACAGGGTTTCCCTGGAGGCGGAGGGCCCGCAGTTCTTAACCAAACCAAAGCAGCACACTAAATTATTTAGATTCATTAGGCTACTCAGCTCTGCAAACACTCTCATCCATGCACTTCAGCATACCCACTGCGTTTTAGTGAGCTTTCTACTAACCCTATTAAAGTTGAGATGCTTGCTTTTTTAAAAGCAGTTTCTTGTAAATCCAAAGTGGTGTCAAGATTTGGCCTGCTTTACGAGCGAAATTAATGACCACTGGCATACACTGGCCTAGAAACTATCAAGGTATTAATTCCTCCAGGTTTATGGCTCAGGCTCCTGTGAAACGAAGTCGGGCTCGATAACAGTTTCAACATGCTGCACCCAATTTTCAGGTAATAATCCCTTGTTGTTTTCTCAGTGTCTGCCAGCAAGGTGAACTTGGCGGGAAGGATTGTTCGTGCAGAACTAATAAAAGCGGAGATTTCTAATTGAATGCTGCAGATAATGGCTCTGCTTTTACAAAACAAAAGTGTACCTGCTTACACGTTTTTATAGCTTTGCACATTTATAGAAGAAAAAGGTAAAAGTTGTCATTTCACAGAAAATTGTGATTTCTGGCTTTCTCAAAATAGCATTGAGAGGTGGGTGCACCGTTTTTATTGCATGGTTTTAATATAAAGTGTTCTCTGCAATAATTCTCACAGCAAATTTTGATTCCATGCTCGTTGCCTTGCTGTTATTGAGGTGCTTATTTACAAAATTCACATAGTAACATACTATTTTATTGCTTTGGGGCCCAGTTACAGCTGTAAGGCTAACATTGCACAGATTCTGCATCTTTGTCATCACTTGGTTTAACTCTACAACCTCTTTAAATGACAGATTGTCATATTTTTAAGGACAAAAACACTGTGTTAATGTGAGACTTAGGTGGTAAAATATCCTTTAAATGTGGGCGCTTCCTTTTTCACTTCCTGCTCACTTTTTTTTTTAGCAGTTTTCTTTTGATTCTTCTGCTTCTCCAATTTAATTTTTGGTCATATTCAGCAGACATGCGGACCCCACTGTCAGTGGAGTTAATAATAGATAAACACAATATCAGTCTTTCTGGCTTTTACTCCAAAGTTTTAATCAATATTAGAAGCAATAAAAAAAGCCCTCAACTTCGAGCGGATGTGTCAGAAATGGAAGCGTGTCGACTCAAGATGTTAACATTTTTAGACCACAGTGATGCTTCAGTTTGTCGAAAAGCTCAGAGGAATCTCGGTTCGGGCCTGCGTCCCTCCTCTCTAACCTCAGGCCGTTCTCTGAGGAGGCAGCGGCTGCTGACGTGATGACTTAAAGGACTCTACAGGGTTTAAAGGCTTAATGAAGCTCCCAGCTTTCTCCAGCGGGCTGTGGCAGCTATTAAGCAGAGAGGCGCTCGCTCTGTCTTGTCCGTGCCACGTCGCTCTCTGCGTACAGTCAACACGCCAGCTTGCTCCCACGCTCACACTTGCATCTCTATGAAAACATTTTCAAAGGCAGAAGGAGACCAGTCTGCACCGATTTTATCTTTGTGTTTTTGTTTTTTTTTTATATCATCGGCCACCGGTTATCCTGATAACAATATGAGAAATCCCTCGTGGTGATTTAGTTTGAATGAATTTTGCTATTCAAATGATGCATTACTGGTCAGTGGGGATTTGTGAATCGCACCATTCCAGCGTCACTTAAATGGATAAAATGTGGCTTTGATTACTGCATCAACTGCATCATCTCCATGTATGCAAGCACTCCTGCCTCAGCCTTTTGCACATCCATGGCCTGGCCTGACAGCTAATGGTCTTTCTAAATGGCCTATTGCTGAGTCATTATGTAATTGTGTAATCAGATTTCACACGTTCCAGAGCTCAAATCCAGTACGCATGTGTCGGTGTGTGTTGAGGTTTTTGCGTTCACCGGCAGTGTATGCATGTGCCCAGGATATACATATATGTATATATATATATGTAAAAAAAAAAAAAAAATCAACGAATAGATTTATGTATTTCATGTCTCTTCACGTGCGAGCCACACGTGTAGAAGTGTTCTTAAATGAAATGCTGGCCGCACAGCCTCAGCGTGGAGCTGGATGTGCGGATCTCCGATGGTTCACACGTGTGTGTCTACTGAGGCAGACACGGAGAGGATGACGGTGTCAGCTTGTAGCAGTTAAAGCCAAGGGAACTGTTTTCCGTCTAATATAGATTGCCTTCTTGGCTGACATCCTCCCACCCTCCTCTCGCGCCGAATCTTCCTCCCTCTCTCAATTTCTCTCATGATCGATCCCCCTCCCTTTCCCTCTTGCTATCTTTCCTTGCATCTCCTCCTCCCTCACACCATCTGACAGTTTCCATGTATCTTCTTGTATCTCTTCATCTCTCCCCAGCTTATTGCTCGCCTTTAAAAAAAATGTTAATAAAAGGCTCAGGTAAGTATTTTTGTAAGTTTTTAAAATCGCCCGTTCTCACTGTCTCTGAGTGAACGTGCATGCGTGCTTTGGTGTTTAGACCGTGCCGCTCGTGGAAGTGAAAGCAGTAAAAGAGACAGAGGGGCACGCTATTAAGATTCTCATTGTGGTGAGCAGCGAAATGTAGGCTGAACAATGTCATGCTGATATGTCACTCCTGTCTGCCTGCTGGCACATTCTGAGATAGGGAAGTGGGGAGGGGGGCAGGGAAGGGCAGCAGCGTTTCCTGCCTTGTGGGAGCAGCCCGGCCCCTCGGCTGTCTGTCAGACTGCCCGTGCCGAATGCTCCCCGGAAACCTCGGAGGGTTGTGGAGTAGGTGGTGTTCTCCACTAGCAGGGGCAGTGAAAAGGTCTTCCCTTCAGCGGGGTCACGGAGTAAGGCTGACTGTCCCCCGTGTGGAACACCAGCCCCTGCCCCGACCGCATGCGCGAGGGGGGTGGCGAGTGGGGGGATTAGAGGCAGGCCAGCAGGGGCTCACTCTCCACAGCTTTGATCAGCAGCAGCACGGACTAATACCAGGCAACATCTGCAACCCTCAGCATTAAAGAGGCCCAAAAATTCCGATTAGGGAGCGCAGGGCCTGCTTGCCTGTTAGTGTACAGGACAGAACTGTGTCAGTTCCTGGACGGGAGGTTTTTAAATACCACCGCTTCAGTGGCGCTCGCACTGATCTGTCTTACAAAGCCACGGTCTCTGGAGAGGTTCTTTTGAATTATGTTTGAAAGTTCAATTTGTTAGCGCTCCATTTTCTTTAACACACATTTGGTATTTAAGAAAGGATGGAATCGGTTTGTTTTTGGGTCACCTGTCCTCATGCATCGCAGAAACAGACTAAGCGTGACCTAACTGTCCCCAAATCTTTGTTTGTGTCCTCTGGACGCAGCTAGATCAGTTGTGTTTGGGTGGAGGTGAGCTGTCTGTGGACTCTGCTCTAGCAGTTGTTGATATGAAATGACCTAGTTTAAAGTGCATCTCTATCAAAAAATGCTGAAGCACAGGAATGATACTTCCTCATTGGCAAGTTTGTCTTGTAAGGGAGAGGCTTTGAAAGCGAGCGGAAGGACGCAGCTCCAGCTCCTGAGATGTGCAGGAGCAACTTTACAAAGTGCTCAGTTACCACACTTTGATCCTGGAGGTACATCCACAGCACATCAGTCTTGTAGATACTGCACTTCCAGTGTTTTACGACCTTTTCAGCAGTACTGACGCCGAGTCACCAGGTACACCTGTGCAGTCTGATGTACTACAGTAGACCTGTGGTGCATTACTGGCAGTGTTTAAAGAACTAATCAGTTTATCTGCAGTACATAAGTAATGTACACTTCATATCAGCTCATTGTTTTGGTTTTCCAACCCATGACTTTCCCACCACAGCAGGCAAAAACCCTCTGTATGCTACCTGCTAGTGAACATAGTGGAGCATTTAGCAGCTGAGAGCTAGATATTTCCCACAGGAGTTATAAGAGACCAAAAACAGAGCCAGAATAAGAGTGAATACTGGGATTAAGCTTCATCAGGTGGCCAGAAGCACAACTCCCAATGAATGCTGATGCTGCCCCGTACCTGCTGGATGTGTAAATAGAAAACTGTTTGCCAATAGGTAAGACAGGTCAGCCCAAAATGTTCATTTGTCAATCACAACTTGTTTTCACCGACCTCGCAATCAGTGGCCTCACAATCAGGACTGGAGGGTTTAAAGTATCACACATAAAAACACGGAAGAACCTTTCTGAAAGTTCTTTTATTACAAATGGATCACTACAGTAGATGTGTTAATGTGTAAGCAGCTTTTATTGTTGCTGGTCAGATTGAAGCTCATTTTATCTGGTTTATCTACTGCTGGTTAGTTTAATCTATAACAATGCATCCTATTATTTCCTTTGAATATGAAGTGAATGGATGCAAATACTCAGGTGCAAGTACCTCAAAATTCTTTATTATCAATATTCTCCAAAAGCTGAACAAATGTCCCAAAACATTATTCACTTCATAAACAGGATTTCTGCGGGATTATTGTACTGGGTTGTATTATATTGCACAGGTGTACCTATTACACTGGTGGGCCAGTAAGTGCTGAGACAGGTGAAACTAAAAGTCCATTTTCCAGTGAGGAGAGACTTGAGGAGACATCTCTGTACGTGCCCGTTGCA
This sequence comes from Chaetodon trifasciatus, assembly GCA_037975065.1. Taxonomy (NCBI): domain Eukaryota; kingdom Metazoa; phylum Chordata; class Actinopteri; order Chaetodontiformes; family Chaetodontidae; genus Chaetodon; species Chaetodon trifasciatus. Next base: position 8,255,828 of record JBBMOE010000012.1, read on the forward strand.
GTCGTTAACATGGCAACTTGCTTGTGTGTTGCTGTTAGCTGTGCAGTTTGATTATCACCCAGACCCTGGGAAAGAAAAAAAAAAAAGCGGAGCTGTCACCTGCTGCACCAGGAAGCCGCCTCTCACTTTCTCTGCCATGTCCTTCACATTTGCATTGATTGTGTTTTCCGTTGCACGTGCTCACTCATGGCTGGCCAGTCTTATTTTGTCTGTAGTTCCTGTTTCATTTGTGGCGTCTGTCTCGTAAACGCTGTTATCTTGACACTACCCAGCTCTCACTGCTTCCCAGTCCCTCCGCTTAAAGACTTCCCCTCTTTAGTTCTTTTTTTTTTTCTCACTATCCCTCTCACTCTCTCACTGCCCTCACGTCCCCGGGCACCCCCTCACCACCCCCACCCCCCCCACCCCTCAGTGCCACTGTGTTCACATGGCCCCTGCATGTGACATGAAGCTGAGCCAAAACACCCCGGATGCCCGTTTCAGCCCTCCGCTGTTCCAGACCTTGTTAAATTTTAAACAAAACAAAAGAAAAGGAAAGGGGGGAGGGGGGTTAGAAACAGAAAAGTGAGCACGTGGGACCAGGGGAATGTGCAACAACATCACAATCTCATTCATTCACTCATTGCTGTCCCCGTCGCTCTCTCTCTCGCTCCCCCTTCACCTTCACTCTTCCTGTGTGAAAGCCTCCCTCTCTGTCTCTCCCTCCTTTCTCTCTGCTCCTGAGCTGGACTGATTGTAGCTTTAACCACAGATCTGGGGTCTGATTACTTTGTGGCCTGTCCTTCTGTGGGATTAGAGAACAACTGACTGTGTAGCTGCTGTCTTCACGGACAACCTCCCTCTCAGTGACCACAAGGCTGCTGCTGCCCATCAGATGCATTCTTGATACGGAAAAGGAGAAATGCTGTACTAGAAATAACACCAGCGCTGTTATTTACCTTTTATTATTGCTTGTATAACTCCTCTTTTTCAAGACCAAAGGCAGGCCACAGCTTTTAATACAAAGTGTCTCAGACCATCTTGGATCCCTGCAACATCCCGGTGGCTCGCCGCCAGCTTTAGCTAAGCTACAAGAGTCCTTCATAGCTTCTGATAATGAATGGCATTAGAGGTTAAGTACAAACAATAACAGCGATGTGCCTATCTGTGTGTCAGTGGTCTACCCTCAGGGAAAATCTCGGGAACTGAAAATGGCCCGACTGCCTTTCACTGTGGATTAGCGGTTAATAATTACAATCAGCGCTACAAATTATGTCATTGTCGGCAGGCGCTGCTCCCATAAAGACAGTTTCCTGGCATCATGCATAATGCATTATGATGGATGAGACACTGGAATCAGCTGGGCCAAATTTGTTGGCAAACTGCAACAAACGGCGCGCGTTGTTCCAGAGTCGCCGTTTTGTGTTATTTACAGCGATTAAGTCACTTTCAATTGAGCTAACTGATTAAAGTCGCTGCGCGTCCCTCTCTCAGTAAACGGTTAAAAAGTCTATCAGCTTTGGTGTATTTGTCATATCAGATGCGTCAAATACTTCACTTTCAGACCCGTGTTGTTGAGCAAAACAAGTTCAGACAGGAGCCTGGAGCAGACTGCGGTTTTCGGTCCATGCAGCAGAATATTCATCCCACCAATCACACACGCACATGCACACACACTCCTCATGATATTACAGTACAGCACGCTGCTCTGGTATTCACCCTGTCTCTTGCTCACTCCACTGCTATTCTCGTACTGTATCCATGAAAATGTTGCTGCCGCCTACTTAAATCTGCTTTTCTCTACTCAGGAATCTGTCTACTCTGTTGATTGGTAGCACATGCTCAGTGCATACACAGGACATAAAATCACATCTGCTCACTTGGAACTTGTCATCCTTTCAAAGCACGGACTGGTTTATCTTCTGGAGCACGTGAATTTGTACTTGCATGGTTGGCAGTGTGTTACCGTGCTACTAATTCCACTATATAATGAATGTGTATTAAAAGCCGATTAGCGTTTTTGTTTTGGGCACACACGCAGGAAAAAAAGGGCAGTTGTCACAGATTTGTAACATCACAACCGTCATCCTAATATGAAGAATGAGGAGATACCGACACAATGTGAATCCCCTCACAACTGACGCTTGAATCCCTCTGAGTTTTCAGTGTCAGCGGTCTTTACACCCATGTAATGCACACTTAAAACTCATAAATTAGCAAGTAGGTTATTTATGCAATGCTGAATATCGTTAAATGTCATAGCAGCCGCCTCACCCAGCGCTGCCACACAAGGGATCCACCTGATTATCTTTAAGCGGTTTTGCTCTTTTGTGACCTTTTAAATTTTCTCCTCCTAATGGACACACATGCCAGCCTTCAGGCTGGAAAAGTCTCCCTTATTGCCTCCGTTTTGGAGTTTCAAAAAGAAGATCAACCGTTGAGTTTCGTTACTTAAAATTTTAATTTGGAAATTAAATTTTAATTGAATTAGTGTTGGTGGAGTGCCTTGCTGAAATGCAGAAGGTAATTCAGGTCACAGTTTTTACTTCCCAGTCAGGTATAACTTCATTAGCATAGCTGGTTCTGGTGACTCCACTGTGCTTATAGCATACAGGGCTCTTATGTTCAAGCGTGATTGTGAATATTGTTGCTGAACAGCTTCAGTGGTCTGTCAGGTTTACTAAAAGAGAATTTATGATGCTGGTACTGAGAAGGAGACACTCCGGGAAGCGCTTTTGGTTAAAGGCAATACTGACCATGATGATGATCTTGTTAAAAAGGGCCATGAGAATGACGAGGAGAGGAAGAGTGAGGGATTGAGAGCGGCGAGTTCAGAATGTAAAATGTCCCCGCTCCGTTTCTGTCAACGACAGGCATTATTAATGCAGTGGTACAAATGAACAGGGAAACCCAGGGCGACAAACAGGAGGGAGTCCCTGCAAGCTAATTAATCACTGACATACACATAAACACAGTCAAACGCACGCACACACTCACATAAACTGGTGCTTATGCATGCCCACTCCGCCACATTCAGCTGTAACCTTTTTGCGCGACATCAAACCTCCACCGGCTCGCCAATTAGTGTTCTCATCTCGCCTCTTTAGCCTCGGTATCAGAGGGAGGTGTTGTCAGCTCACTCCTCTATCACGACTCTCCCTTCATGCCCGGCTCTCACGTTTCACCCTCCCCTGATGCACTTCCCAGGGGGGTTGAATGCGAGGTGGGTAAGCCTAAACCTCTGCGTCTGGGAAGGGGGTTATTGTACTGGTGCTTAAGATGACAATGCCTCTCTCCCCTCTCTTTCTCGCTTTCTTTAAGCCCTCCATACAGCACAAGGCGCTGCACTTTTATCAAGGCTATATAGAGTGCTGCAGAGACAGGCTGCTGCTGTATACAGGCCATTAGCAACTGCTGAGTGACAGAATGCGGAGGCTGAAGTGACACAGTGCTGATGAGCAACCGGTGTCCTGAATTATGAGATAATATGCATGTTTGAGAAACTTCTCACACGATGTGGGTAAATCTTAAAAAAAAAAAGATGTGTGCAGTGTTATAATCACCCTTTTCTGATCTCGCCAGTCGGATGGTTTTATCCATTTCTTCTTCCTGCTGTGGCAGAATGTATAATATTTGCTCAAACCAGAGAAGGATAGACTATTTTTACTGGAGTTTAATCACTGCTTTCTAGATTAATTGACTAATCAGAACAAAAAAATTGTGAAAAATGCTAGTCACTGTGTCCCAGACATGAGGTGATGTCTCAGTGTTACAGTGATTTAGCAAATCATCTCATTTCAGAGGCTGGAACCAACATGTTTGGTATTTCTCAACCTAGTTTACAAACCAATTTCGGTTTACTTGTCTTGACAAGTGGTAGTCAATGTGAAAACAGTTGAATTTCCATGGTCTGGTGAAATAACCCTTGGGACGTCATCAGGGTTGTGTTGTCTTTGGCTTTGAGTCAACAATTTTATAAAAGGAAGGCTGCATTATATGTATTAATGCATCTTCACAGTCCGGATCTGTGGGGTTTGGTAGATATGGGAATTTACCAGGCAGGAAGACTAACACTATCAGGTTGCATTATTGGTAGAACGGGATAGAGCAGTTTGGAACTTGATCCGTAGGAGGAACTGAAAGTGAAGATATCTGGCCCTATTCTTTTCTCGCAAGTGCTCCAGCTTAATGGGAATGAGAACAAGAATGATGCTCAGCATAAATGAGCTCATAGTGGGGATATATTGTATATGTCTCAGTTTGTACCTTTTCAAAAGCTCCACCGGGCAGAAAGCGAGCACAGTATTGTGAGACGTTGTCGGTTGGCGTCTTAGATTTGCCTTAATCGCGTCTCCACTACGCGCTGCGGCCCGCCTTTGTGCCATTGTGCATGCATTGCCTGATTATGTGTCCTCATGAGCTGGTGAGAGAGCTGTAGGACTGACGGCGAGTGCTGCATCATTCATGAGTGTGTGCCACCCTGTGCCTGGGCTGCAGTGACCCGTAGCTGTCAACAGCGTATCCTTGAGCGTGATGGCACAGGCTGTGCCGAGGACACACTGCAGGGACCGCTGGCATGTGCAGGGCTGTGGGTGGGGCCAGGGCATGGGTGCGCCAGTCCGGGGCCGCGAGAGAAAGCTCTGAACGCAGAGGAGGCCTGAACAGGACTCTAATATTAATGTACTACATTATCTGTCTCTTTCTGGAAGTTCTCGTTTCACTTCTCTTCCTCTTTGGGCAGGCCAGAGAGAATTATCAGCAACCCTGAGCCTCCGTGCGCTGCCTGAGGACAGTTAAGCAGGATGGACCCCGTGCTGACATATTTCAGAAGAGGGCTGGGGCTCTGTGGTGTGAAGAAAGAGAGGTCAGGTCCTGAGTAAGCTGAGCTAGAAATGGTGATTCCTTGCCAGGGCCGACACTTAAACCACTTGCAATTTAAATCTGAGCAGAAGAAAGTGGGCAGAGGAGAGTTAGAGTGACAGTCGGAGATATTGAAGCCTGACATTATATACTTTCAGGAGGACGATAAGTAGGAAAAACAATACATTTCAGTTCAGCTGAGACCTTCTTTGCCCTCTGAAACATTAAAATATGCACACATAATTGAAACCTTACCGGTCATAACCTGTGTGTGTGTGTGTGTGTGTGTGTGTGTGTGTGTGTGTGTGTGTGTGTGTGTGTGTGTGTGTGTGTGTGCGCGTGCGTGCGTGCGCGTGCGTGTGCGTGCGCGCGCGCGCAAGCAAGACAGAGACACGTTACATAACTGCATAACGCTGGCCCTCCTGCCAGTTTACTATCACACAACATTAACTCAGTTCACACGTGTGCAGGCTTGCTTCATCTTGTGTGTGAAAGCGCAGCCTCCCATTTGTTTCTCACGCATTCATGACCTGCTGGTAATTCATTATTCCCCATCATGGAATAGCCGTCCTCTTCCACCCCGATGAGCACGTTTATCATGCATTTTAAGTCAATCTACATGAAACAGCGTTACATAAACACCGGCAGGGCTTGACAGAGAATGCATCGGACCTTTCGCCGGCAAGATATTAGATGCTCACCGGAAGTGAGAGAGACATCAGAGCTGTTAACCTTAAAGAAAGGGAAGAGCATGATCATTGCTTTAAATTAGCCTGGCTCTGTGTGATGCTATCTATGTTAGCTAACTTGTTTCCCCATCCTCAGTAAATAGACCTTACCGCTTCTCCTGTAGCATCTGTGCCGATGAACAAATGCCTCTGTTCTGTTTAAAGGAATCTGCCGCTGTAGGACTGTGTGGATTGTATTGTGAAGATGCAAAATGGTTCTGGGATCCCAAGTTCCCTTAATTAACTAAAGTACTGTGCAACGTGTTATCGCCTGCTGTGAGGGATGGTAGGGAAGTATTTAAAGGTAATTTTTACCTAACAAAAATGAAACGGCGCAAAACAAAATTTATATTGTAATTGTTTTCCATCATTTTTTTCTGCTAGAAATGTATTCTCTTCCTAATTACATGCTTATGTGACATAAGACCACCAGTTATGTGCCATCTCTTGTCCTCTGAAGTCCAGTATGTGCATGAGTCATTTCCCGTCTATCCCTCTCGCATGTGTACACCATTTGAATCCAGCGTGGCGATGGCGGACCCTGCCGCTGGTAGCGTAATCTACTATATATAGAGGTAAATAATGAGTGTGAATACATTTAATGGCTGTAACAGGATACGGGAAAGCCGGACATAGTATCAAGCATTGGGTTTGATATGATGGGAATTTTAAGGATTTCAACTTTAAGCACACCTACAGAGTAGCCAGATTTATTTGGGAGAGAAACAAAGTCAAATTTACACCCGAGCTGTCGGTTTTATTCGTCCATCGAAGTTCACAGACTGCCTTCTTGGTTCATCTTTGACCTGCTGTTTATGCTGTGACTGTGCATTCACACAGATTACATACATCATCGTAATTGGAGAAAATGATGGCCTGTAATTATCCTTTAGTTTATGTTCATGCATGATTTGATACACTTCAAAATATTTGGTTTTGTCAGCGCAAGAGGATGTAGTGTCTGGGAGGGTTTTGTTTTGTGGCAGTCTTAATATACATTTACAATCCCAATTCCAAAAAGTTGGGACTCTGTAAAATCAGTAAAGAAAGCAATCATTTACAGACAAAGGACCTGTTCCCAATGAACCTGTTTACCTGTGGAAGGTTCTGAACAGGTGTTTTTGGAGTCTTTTGTTGCTCCTGTCCCAACTTGTTTGAAACATGTTGCTGCATCAAATTCAGAATAAGCAGATATTTACAAAAATCAATGAAGCTGGTGAGGTCAAACATTAAATATATTGTCTTTGTGCTGTTTTTAATTCAGTATATGTAAAAAAAATTAGCAGTTTATCACATTCTACTTCATATGTTTTACACAGCGTCCTTATTTTTTTGGAATCAGGGTTTTACCGCTGACTTGAGAGCAGCTCACAGCTCGTTCCTCTCGTCAGTCTCCCTGCCTGAGGTGACAGGATATGCCTGCAGCCAATTCCTTTTCCGTCTGTTTATCCATGTATTTATGTGTGTGTCCTTTTCTCCATCTTTGCCATCTCTGTATGGCCTCATCTTATTTCCTCATTTCTTTCCATCCTATGCACCTCTCTCTCTATGTCCATCCCACTCTCTCTCTTGCCCCTCTCCTTTCCCCACCAGCGTTGCTCCCAGTATTCACGCATGTACTGCATCACAATCTCCTGTATGGACCCTCGTTTTTCTTTGCTTTTATTTATGTATTTTATATACAGGCTCACCCACGAAAACACTAAATAATTCATTTGGGGGCACTGCACACTTTCACAGACTCACAGTCACACTCAGATTTAAACCCATATATTCAATTAATTTCTTATGCACAGACATGTGCACACGTGCGCACACAAGCACACACACATATTGTATGCATGAGCAAATGCAGACGCTTCTGTTCACTATGGTGGCAACATTTGCATTCGCTCACACACAAACAAGGGGGTGAAAACAATCCCCAGAGCTCGTGTGTGTCTGTGTGTGTGTGTGTGTGTGTGTGTGTGTGTGTGTGTGTGTGTGTGTGTGTGTGTGTGTGTGTGTGCACGCTCTGAACTAGCTGATCAGTGGGCTCGTGTTTTCCGATGTAAGGTTTCGTAACACACACTCATTACATAACAGCAGCAGGAGTGGAGCTGGGAAGAGGGGGAGAGAGCAGAGAGGGAGCACACATCTACTGTATGTACGTCAGCATCCAACCCTTCCTCTGACAGAGGGAATCACTGGGGGAAATCTTCCCTTTTCACACACTGATGCCAACACCTGCCATTCGAAGCATCCATAACGTAATCCCCCCACCTCCATCCGCTGAATATGGGTCTATTTATAGTGGGTATTGATTGAATTACATGATGAAGCATGTTCTTAGTGCAGCGGGTGGTGTGAAGGACGGTGCAGCTGATGGAAAATGCTGTTATTTCTTTCACTTAAGGGCACATAAGTCATTCATTTAAAAATTCATAGCTGCACAACGTGATTTATTAACCTCTTACGGGGGCGCTCTCTCTTATTGTAGTTCCTCATTCCAGCTGTCAGGCGCGTGAGTTATGATTGCACATTTACACATCATTTGCATCTGTTTCTGCTTCTGCCCATAAACGCAGATTTGCTGCAGGTTGATGCGAGCCGATCTGAGGAGGAGGAGCTGAAGTATAGTGGGCATTTTCTGCTGTGCATGGAGAAAATGTTAGAAATTAAAAATGCAGAAGTGCAACCGAGTGTGCAAGTGGGTCAAGTAAAAAGAGAAAAAAAAAGGAAAAGATAATTCAGCATTACAGAGCACACTACAAATCCTCCCTCAAGTCGTCCCCCTGTCGTAATGAATCCCCACACTGCCCCCGCAGGTGGTGGATGGTAATGCGTTGACCTGATAACTGGAGTTGTACAATGCCTTTAATAGCAGAGGGCTGTTTAGTTCCCTTCTCCCCAGGGGCAAAGGGTAATAATGGTTTGATGGGGAAGATATTGCAGGCTGTGACCTCATTTGGATTCAGGATGTGTTTCACTGGACTGAGAGAGGAGGTTTTGCCTTGTGTCTGTGTGTACGTGTGTGTGTTTCTGTCTGATTGTGTCCTTCCTGATGACACGCTTAAGAGAGATGAGCTATCACAATTTGAGGGCATCCATCAAACTATTAATTATCCACTCCGCCCTCTCTCCGGGGATGGAGGGGCATCTCATGGTCATCTGCGCCCCGGCAGCATATTTTCCCTGAGCCCCTTGTCTCGTTGGCCCCGCTCGCTAATGCTGCATCACCCGCCGAGAGGGGGGCGGACAAGGGGAGGGAAAGAGAAGAAGACGAAACGTCACCTCGACCGAGCTGTTTAGGCTGAAGGATGTTCAGTGTCTGACAATAGACAGGAGCACAAAGCAGTGTCACTCAGCTTTTCCTAGAGGCACTCTCTTGAGAACAAAAAAAATAAATGCACACACACACACACAGACAGACAGACAGCTGATCTTCTATCCTGAATTATGTGCTAGATGTTGTTTTAATACATTCCAGATAATTAATATTCTGTAGTGTAACACCCCCCCCGTTCAAAATCCCTTACATTCACAAGCATGTGTCTGAACCCATCTACAACGCATACCAGTTTAATCACGTTTAATTGTTTTATTAATTAAAGAGATAATGAAAGCAAGCTGCAACATGGATGATTAAATAAATACTCATCCAGCTAATCAACTGCTTGTGGTGCTGTCCAAACACTGTAGAGTTTACAGTTGTTTATCAGGATTTTACTGTTGACTGCACTCTTGAGTTGAGTTTGCATTATTATGCTGTACATATTCTAAACTCAACAGCAGTCGGGTCAAGGTTAGTTTGTCTGAATACTGTAAAACAACAAAGTAAAACCCAGTAAGTCGGCCAACAGAATAATCTAAGTTAAAAAAAAAAAAGGTAGCTTCTTGTGTGCAAGCAGTGACTTATTGATGCTCTAGATTATAGCCACATTTCTGCTGCTTATGTTGATCAATAAAGCACCTTTGGACAAGACTTCAACAATAAATGCCACTCAAACAAGACTAAGAGTCCAGAGGCTCTTTGAGGCGCAACAGTGCTCTTGAGCTAAATGCTAACATGTTGTTTAGCCTGTTTGTTGTGTTGAGACATTTTACTCAAAGCCACAGATGTCAATCTCATTGTGGCGATACAGCAAAAGAATTTTCATGGCCGCCCATCCAATAGTTGACCAAGGGCCAAAGTGGTGAACCAGCTGAGCAGACTGACGCTGCCATCCTTAAAGCCGTGCTGCTCTAGCTTGGCTAAAAACAACCTGTGTTTGATGTTTTGACTGCTGAACGCTGCGTTGGACTCTTGGCCTCCCTGACAGTCAAAATATTAAAAGCCCTCAACAAAATGCTGCATCTGTGCTTTTTAAAAAGTGAAGAGAACTCCGCAAACACAGCATAATTATGCTGAACATGATTCAAAGTAAGGGCATGTATAGGGATGTGCAAACGCTGTGCTGCATGGCGATAATGCATGAACATCTCACTTATTTCCCATGCAAACACGTACCTCATCTTCTTATCACTTTTACACAAAGGACAGCTTGACACATTTCACACATCAACACCTCCTCAGTCCCGGAGGGGGAGGCAGCCCCTGCTATCTCTGTCTCTATGGACCGTTTGGGTGAGAACATCTGGGATCTTTTAAAGTGGATGTTTGTGGGATTAAGAAGCTCCTAATTAAGGATCACTCATCTCAGAAACTGTGAAACTTTTGGGGTTTTAAACGGCCTTCCACCAAAATCTCCGCTCGGTGTTTTTTAGCCACCCGCACGTTCACAGTTCAACACGTGCATCATTGCGAAAGGTGCAGAGAGGGAGAGTGTAACGCCAAGAAAGATGTGGAGCACAGAGGCGAGTGCAGCGAGCAGCCCATCACCCGCGATGGCCTTTGCCACCTTCCGGCGAGGCTCGTCGACTGCTGCCTGAGCAGGCAGTTGGCTTAACACGGCCTGTCGCTTTGGATCTGAGTAATCACCTCACAGAGAATGAGGGAGAGAGAGGGAGGAGAGGTGGAGAAACAAATAAAGAGGTGGAGCGATTTTGGCCAAAGAGGCATAGCAGATCAGATATGGGTAGTGCATACTTCCCCCGCCTGCAAACACACCTTTAAGGAGATGCATTTTGACGTTGCGTGTGCGCATGTGTTTTGTAACAGAAGGACAGTGCAGCTATTTGTGTCGCAGAGTAACAGCTGGCATCGCTCTGTCTTACACCAAGTTCTACATCCCGTCTTCCCCAACTTTCCTCAACTCTACTTCACTCTCTATGAGTTAATAACTCTGTCCTATATGCATTTTTTATACATGCGGCCTCATAGTGAGATGCTTCAGTGGAGATACATTTCAAAAGAAGCAGAAAAAAAAATGCTGGAGATATAGGAGCCCGGTGTAGGCTTAGAAGTATTTATATTATAAGTCCCAGAGTCTTGCCATCCGGTACATCACATCTGTCACCGCCTATAGAATAAACAAGTGTGTGTGTGTACGCATGCTTGCGCTCCGCTGTGACTTATGTGGGTCATCGATGCCCTACGGTACGGCATGCCCAGTCCTGCAGTGGAGGTGTGCTGATGTCGGCTTGCATTTAGCGGGGCAGGATGATTAACCAGGGATGTGTCCTTGTTATTACTGAGAAGAGCCAGAAGAAAGAAGTGTTGATCTGTTAAGTGGGAGATGGATGGAGAGAGGTCGGCCTTGGGTGCTGATCGCTAACTGTGATAGATAACGAGGGCAGCAGGGCGTCTGGGAGGCAGCTTTGTAGCCTGTCAGTGGAAACATCACTGGCATTAAGCATTAAGGGAGTTGTTTTTTGATGCGATTGACTTGGAAAATACAACATATATACGATATAAATACATACTGTATCAATATTCAGAGTTGAGGTTGAAGCTGTTAACACATCTGCATGCTCATTCTGCATCTATAATGTGTGTTTCACAGGCTTAAAGTCCTGGATTGAGCTGCGCAGTGCCAGTGTGTTACCATAAGATAAACTGTCACAGCAGTAAATAGTTTCTAGGATGTATCATCTTGAAAGTTTCCCTCTCAATGCAAATGATCGTAGTTTATCAGTAGGAAGCAAAGCTCATTGTGGCATGAATTCAAATAAGTTGCCTTCGCATGCAAACGCTCGCTCTGAAGATAAGACATGATGTGTTTAAAGGCCACATGAGTGCAGCTAGAAATGCTGCATCTTCAAGCATTATGGCACCACAATCTAGAATCAGACTACACAGAAACGAACCAGACTCTCAAATATGAGCTGAAATCTGGACGCTTGTACACTTGATCTACTGAGAGTGTTAGATACTGTAGAATGTGTTTCATTTGATTGATTGTTTGTTTTTAATATCTGGACCGAGGAGTCCCTGCAAAGCCTCATTCAGTGGATTGAATAGTGACATAAATTCGACTTACAGCTTATCGTGTTTCACTGAAACATTACAAACATCAGTGATGTGAACACACCTTTTACAGCGGGTTCTAACTTTGAGCTCGTGTATTTTTGGCGATGGGGCTCCCTGTTTGTTTACATTTGATTCACTGATTGTGCCTTGAAGTTTCTACAGGAATAGCGAATAGGGAAGCACTCTTTTCCTGAGCACGGGGAAAAGGAAGGAAGCCATCTCCAGTAAAACACACACACACACACACACACACACACACACACACACACACACACACACACACACACTGTAGTACTCCTGCTCCCACATACAGTAGGTCTAGGAATAGACTATGACTTCTGCACACACCCACCTTGCAGGGCCTGTCTGTTATTTTTAAACTCAAATCTTATGCATCACCCAGATGGATTATGGGATGACCACCATGACTAATATCACCGCTGCTCATAATATTTCTAGTGTAGGTGGCCTGTGCTCCATGTCTTTGCAATTTAGCGACTGTCTCTTATAATTTCCTTCCCCTACTGGAGGGCGACCAAGAGCTCCTGCTTTCCTCCGGCCCACCCCCGTAAACAGGATGCTCACGTGGGAGTCCCACCCATCTCCCTGCTTCCTCCGCCGTGCATTCCCATGGCCAGACTGCAACGCTTGCCTCCATCCGAGCCGTCCCACGTCCACGTGAGACGGTTGTAAAACGGCAAAGAGGCTCTCAAACTTCTCTCATCACAAAAGCAGCCCACTCAATCTGTCTGTATTGTTCTCTCTCTGCACAGTTCTGGTCCATCAACATGGGGGGGGGGGGGCAATTAGATGGATGCACATATGGAGATGGTTAATCACTGTCACTGTGTCAGTGTGTGCATGTCAGCAAGGGGAAGAGTAGGAGGAGGAGTAGGGTGCGTGTGTTTGTGCATATGCTTGTGTGGGAGAGAGCACATTCCAACAAAGGGCCTAAAAATAGTAGGAATATGCCCATGTGACATATTGAGGCTAAAAGCTTGTGAATAATTTGTCTAATGCAACACATACCCCCCTTCCTAAGCTCAGTCATGAAAATATGCGCCTGCCGGTTACCTCGGCCAGCTGGCGAAGTTGAAAGGGGGTAACCCGTCTGTTCGAGCTGCACCGCTCAGTTTGCCTCTCTGTTAGCGAGACAGCACGTGGATTTGAATGAAATTTGGTGGACGATGGCTCTACCCTGGATTTTAAGATTCAGCTGAACCACGCTGCGTTCATTTTCCAATTCTTTTCTTTAGGTTTGGAGCAGATACTAGAGCTGCATTGATTGATTAGTTGTCAACTATTCTGGTAATTGATTAATTGAGTCGTTTTCTCAGGAAAAAAGTCAAAATTCTTTGATTCCAGTCTAAGGAAATGTGAACATTTTCTAGTTTCTTCACTCCACTGCGACAGTAAACTGAATATCTTTGGGTTGTGGACAAAACAAGACGCCATCATGGGCTCTGGGAAGGACATCTTTAGCACTATTTTCTGACATTTTATCGATCAAACGACTAACTGATTGATTGAGAAAATAATCCACAGGCTAAGTGACAAAGAAACTTCATGTGTCATGTGTTTTTTAGGGGCATGCTGGCAAATATTTCTTATCTTGTCTTCCTTATCTTTCCTTCCCCACACTCCCAATTTAACTCACTTATCTGAACCACTTATTTGGAAGTGAAAATGAAAGAGGACACCTGTTACATTCGTCCGTTGTCTTGTGTGTACAGCTACGCGCCCTGGTTCAAATTAATAGTAGGAAATGGCCGGTCATTTAATAGCATTTCATGTGGAGTGAACAGTACTAATGACCCTTTGAAGAGAGATAAAACCTGCAGGTCACTTTGCTCCCTGCGCACTCCTCTCGTTTCTGGAGTGCAGTTAAATGAGTGTGGAGCTCAACAGTGGACAGGAGGGGGACAGGGGAGGGAGCGTTGTGAGGCGTTGGGTGCAGCCAAAGTAAGACAAAACAAAGTGATTTTCACTTGTCTGATGCTCAGAAAGTGGCGGGAACTTTGACACTTCAGCACATTGACTTGTTGGCAGAGATGATGCGTTGACGACTGTTCATGGCTGTTTAAATGTCACGCCATCAATTTTGATGTTTCCTCCTTTAAGTTGTGATTTGGAAATGCCACAATCATCATTCCAAGCCTTTCTTGTGGGATTTGGTACAAATGACAGCGTAAAGCATGTTAGCTCAACATTTTTATAGGTAAAACAGTGCACTTGCTAATAATGTACAGTAACACCAAACTGAATTTCAGCAGGATTTTAAACACTTACCTGTAAGCACATCACACGATTGAGTATTTGGACTATTACAGACGTCTTTCATGTCCTGATTGCTCATTAAAACATATTTATCTCTACCTTATGATTACCAGCTTTTGATCACTGCTGTGAAGTCAAGGCAGACTGCCAGAGCACAGAGAGAAATTAGGAAAAATTGGTGTGCTTTTCTGTGACTTAAATCGCCCTAAACAGTATATTATAGATAGCTTCACTGCTTTGTGCACAGTGTGAACTGCTTTTGCTATTGTAGGACCATATTTAAGTTGGCATTGCCTGGAGGCAGGTTTATAAATAGTCCTTCACTTAATGGAGTAAGACACATATCTTTTTTCCCCAGAACCACCCACTGGTGTTACAGCAGTTTAAACACAAATGGATTTTACTTTTGCTTTATTGTTTTTTTTTTTTTTTCAAAATAGGCAGTGCAATTTCTGGAGTTTTCCGTTCGTTATAGAATAAATATTAATGCAGCATTGCTGTGTTATGTTATGCATGCTGTTGGGAAGGCCCGACACGTGTTGTGTCACGTGTGAGTTTGTAGCATTCTCACTTTTCCTCAGAAAATTGAATTAGTAAGACCTCTGCGTCTGTGCATGTTGTACAGTTGTTCACATGCTCTTATGTCTGCTTATGTATGATCGTCTCTGCTGTTGAAGCAGACCAAGACAGCTCTCCCTTGTAGTCAGACATGACTCATGATCAGCATTTAGCAATAGTGTGGTCGTGTTACACACTCAGCATTTAGTCAAAGCAGATATCCATTGATTCTGCTGTGAACGGGAGATTAGCTTGTTGCACAGAGGGATGGTCAGGGCTCAAAATGAACATTTCAGTTTGTATAAAACTCAGTGTCTTGAAGAGGGTGAATTCAGTGGGGTTAATGCTAGTCACAGTCTGTGGAATAAAATATCTATGCACTGTCATAACCTCAGGTTTAGCCACACCAGCCCAAGTAAGCAGACCTCTGATCAGAACGTTATTAAACTCTGCTGAGTGTGAGCAGTGTGCAGTACAGTAATCCACTGCGTTACAGTTGGCATGCGAAAGGCCTGAATTATTTAAAGCCATGAGACCGTGTGCAAGTTCGCACTTGCTTACCCTACTGACTCTTTCTTCCTCTCTTTAGCTCACCTCCACCGCCACCCTCCGCTACGGCCTGTGTGTTTGGAGTGAAGTGAAAAATGTGTGAAAGAGACAGTTCAAGATGGATGCAGCTAGTTTACAGTAGGCCACGGGATGTGAGACATTTTCGAAGGCCATCTGTTGCCTGGAAAGGAAAGCTTCCATGAATCTTGGCCGAATGGGAAAACAGTGAGGTTGAACATGCTGCGAGCAAAAAAAAAAAAACGTAAAGATAGAATGGGGAACCCGAAGGCCAGGCAGCTGGACTGATAGAGGAGAGACGATAGTGAGGGGAGGAGGACAGAGCAAGCCAGCCTGGGGAGGTTTTTGCGGAGGTGGAGGTAGACAGAAAGCAGGTGGATGTTTAGACAGAACGATAAGACAGCCTGGCTGACACAACGCCTGATAAGCAGCCTGACTGTCAGGTTTGGCAGGCTGGCAGTGAAGCAGGAGAACAGTGCATGGAGGAGAGGTAGACAGATGGGCAGAACTGAATAAAGGCAGCTCAGAAATTGTAAGAGCATAATTTAGAAGAGGTGCACCTGGTATTGAATTTCAGACTCTATTAATGTAAAGCCGCGCTGAATGCAAGTCCAGACCATTCAATTGCGTGTGCAAAGCAGGACATCCGCGGCTGACAGTCGTGCCAAATGCATTTAGATCTTATGCTAACCCTGCTTTGTGATGGTGTTGTGGTGAGATCCCTCCTGCTTAATGCTGCTGGTATATTTCTCATTTTATGGCATCATTTTTTAGGAAGGTACGCATAAGATTAGCTTTTAGCCATGCTAGCAGCCATCCATAGGGAAATATCTCAACAACTATTGGCTGGATTGTCATGAAACTATGTAAACATATGCATTTTCTCCGGAGGGTGACACCCACTGACTTTGGTGATCCCCTCACTTTTCTATAACTGCATATAATCTCTCTTTTTCTGTTTCAGGGAAGCCCCAAAGCATCGAGAGCTCAGAGCGGGTCCAGCTATCAGGGACATACAACGTTCGGAAAGGGAAGCTCCAGCTGCCGGTCAACCGCTGGACCAGGCGGCAGGTCATCCTGTGCGGCACCTGCCTCATCGTCTCCTCTGTCAAGGAGAGCCAGACAGGGAAGATGCACATCCTGCCGCTCATTGGAGGAAAAGTACGTCTCAGTCACGCCACAGCAGGGCACTGCCGGCATCACGTCACCTTTTATTTTTCTCATCCTGGTCTTTTATGGTGATGTTACTGTGTGTCGTTTATGCTTTGGATCATAAATTCACAATGTCACCAGAGAGTGACCTGATAAAGTCTTATTTCTCTCTGCAAATGAAGTTTGGTCTTGATGACATTTCACCCTCAGCAACTGTTTGTCCTTCAGTGCGACCTCCAGCACGGCTTCCTGTTCGCTTTAGCTCAAGGTTGGACAGAAATGGTGCCAGGCTGCTTTTTAATATTCAGAATGTTTCCAGCACTCTGCAGGGGTGTTTTTGTCCATTTCTAATCCGCACTCAAGACATGCTGCAATGTTTTAGTGTAATGGAGCACCATAACATTCACGCAGCCTCATTTCTCTCTGTACTTTTTCAAAGTGTTTCCCTGAAAAATGACCTTGATCCGTTTATTGGTTTATGGATCTGTGAATCTGCAGCGAATAAGCTCCAAGTGCTCTCCCGAAAGCCCTTTCTAGCCGTCTGCCTGACACACCCAGTTTATCAACATTTCACACACAGCACATGACCTCGAGTCAGCCATTCAACCAAACACTGCCTCTGCATGTGCCTGTGTGCGGCGAGTTGGTGCGTGCCAGTGTTCTATTCAAACACCATAACTAGTCAGCCACTCATTCACAGAGACCACGTGCTTGAGTGTGGGTGACTCTGCGTGTCTCAGAAAGCAATTTCACGTACATTTACTCTGGCTCATATCCCGCACGTGTTCATTATATGATCATGCGTGCCTTATTTTCATGAGTGGGCTTCTAGTTCACTGGATTTGTCTACCCTGCAGCCATTAAGCTTATTTACTTCAACGGAAGCACTTAACATCTGTGGAGACATGTGTCAGCTACTTGTCTCTGTCCTTTTATCTTCTGACTCTAACTCTACAGACAAGTGAGCGGTCAGTATCTCAGACTGTAGTATCACTCCTGTGTGTGTCCTGCTGCAGGTGGAGGAGGTGAAGAAGCACAATCACTGCTTGGCCTTCAGCTCGGCGGGGCCTCAGAGTCAAACCTACTACGTCAGCTTTGACAGCTTCACGGAGCACCTGCGCTGGCACAGACACGCTGCCAAGGTACTGTGTGTGCGTCTGTGTGTGCATGAGAGTTTGAGAAAGAAAAAGGAGAACACAAGCATATGCTCCCAGGCGCTACTTACGGGTCAGCTGCGTTGTACTGTATATCAGAACATGCGTGACTGCAAGTTGAAAGTATAAAAATGCGGCGCTGCACCCGCCATGATCCCACTGCCCATTTGAGCTGAGCGGGGAGACAACTGCACATATTTCACTGCTGTCTGCTCTGTAGTATGTAACCTAAGTGTCTCTGGGTGCACTCAGACACATAAACACCACTCATGGCCCTCTCTCCTTTCTCTCATTTGAACTCAAGTAGGCCATAGCCAGAAAACCTCTTTTCTAAATATTAACAGGGACACGCATGTCACCAGCACCCAGAGGGCCACTCAGAATAGAAGCCTGGATCGAGGCAGCACGTGCCCCAGTGACGACTGCTGAGCCTCCGCTCTGAACAGCTCGAGTTCACGGACTGTAGAGTTTCTCCTTTCAGACGATGCGGATGCCTATGTTGCCATTTTCATTTTAGATGGCCGCTTGTATGTTTCCACAAATTTGACTACAAATGGTCACATGTTAAAGGCTCCGTGCACTTGCGGTTAACTAGATTACACAGTGATGTAATATGTGATGTTAGCTCAATAACCTGCTGGACTTTCCCTCGACTTCTCCTGACTCTCTAATCCTAAGAAGATTGGCCATTGAATGACATTTGACCCCTTAGCAGCAGGCTACACACACAGTAAATCAGTAAAGTCTTGTGTGGTGGAGATAATCTGGTTTAACTCTACGTTCCTCTTTGTCTCGTGTTACCTCTCCTCCCCACCTCCGTCTAGATGGTGTCCCAGAGAATCAACTCGGTCGATCTGTCCTGCTGCAGCCTGGAGCAGCTTCCTCCCAACCTCTTTTACAGCCAGGACCTCACCCACCTCAACCTCAAACACAACTTCCTGCCCGCAGACCAGCGGCTGCAGCAGCTGCAGAGGTACAGTGGCATCATAAATCTACAGTAAACACACCTGAGGCAAAACTGTAAGGAGGCAGGAAGAAGCGAAAGAAAAGAAAGGAGTGGACGGACTTGAGGAGGCGTCACAGGTCGAGGAAATAGTCGAGGGTGGTTTGGATGAGCAAGATGAGACTTGAGAAGGTTTAGCTAAGCTTAGAATAATTTGGGCACAACAGGAGCTGCTCTGTTGCACAAGGAGGGGAGAGATGAGACACTTACACAGTGGACGCAGCAGGTCATGGCTGGCTGGTTTGGACAGCTTTAGCTTTTGCCTACAATTTGCAAGCCATCGACCTGAGCAGTCTAGGACCGGGGCCATTGGCATGCGGGGACCAAAGAGGCTAGCCAGGGCTGTGCTGTACCAGGCTAGGCCAAACGAGCCCAGAGCCCAGAAGGGTAGATGCGTCTGCAGGGAAGCTTTTAATGTGCCTGGCCTCCCTCACTCTCTCTCTCTGTGGGCACCATCTGCTGCATGCTTATCATGGTCCCAGATTAAAGCCCACAGCCAAGACGTATGTGTGTGTTCCTGTGTGTGTGCGCGTATGCATTCATACACACAGTGCTGCATGTGCACGCCTGTCACAGCCTTTATTTCAAGATTATTGCTATTTAAGTGAGTAAGTTGTGTGAATCTGAGTATGTTAGCAACGTTTGCGGAACGGAGCGTCTGTATGTGTGTGAGGGAGAGAGAGCTGCTTGCAACAGAGAACGTGGCTGCAGGCTACAGATTTGAGGTCAGTGCATACAGAGTCTTGATACAGTATGGCATTTGTTGTTGGGGGTTTTTTTTTTTTTAAAAAGATGACTGCACCAATAGGAGTGTGTATTTGTGTGTGCGCGTGGCTGCACATGTATAATCTTGCACGCCCGTGTGTCTTCCTGAGAGAAAATTATGAATGAGTCGGAGGTCAGGATTTCATGTTGCTCTGCCACATTTTCTCAATCATCTTTTTTTTTTTAATCCTCAGAATAATGAGCTGCATTAAAAAAGACAAACGACACAAAGGAAGTAACTAGTTTTTAAATCACAGTGAGCGACGCACAGCTCCCCTGCTGGTCAAGCGAGATAACATCCATTTAGCTTTGCCAAACCTAAGTAGGCTCATCCGCATTTGACCCAGCACGACAGAAAAAGAGGTCAGTAATGAGAAAGAGATGAATAGTTAGCTGAAAATAGAGGCGTTTTGACAAAAAAGATGTAGCGGAGTTACTTGAGTACTCGCTTTGCCCCTGAGAGACTGGAGTCAAAGGAGCTGGAGTCAAGAACAATAATACTCTGTGTGCAGCCTCCGTGAATGTGGGTGTATGTGTTTTGGTGTGGACAGTTGTGTGAGAGTCTGTTTTTGTTTCAGTATAAACACTGGCTTTCTCCGACATCTAACATGGGGTCATAGTGCTTTGTATTTTTCCAAGAGGAATGGAATGTGTGAACCTGCCACATGCCTCTCCCCTTCACTCTCTCTTTTCTCTCCGGCCAAATACTAACTGGCGGGTGATTCGCCAATCAGATATGCATAATCAGTTCTCTGGGATACTAGCTCTTTACTTTGGCATGGGACTTTCTTCCCAGCATGCTTCTCTCTGTGAGACAGAGGTTGTCGCTTGTGTTCCACGTTCCATGAATATGATTGAACCTTTGGCCTGTTTATTTACATATGTATGATAGTTTAGCAGGTTCTGAAGGACGCAACCGTAATGGAAATGAAGGGAGAGGGAAATGGAGAGGAAGAAAAGTCAAACAGAATAGTGTCAGGATGACAAAATGTGAGGTGAAAGGGGGGGATGGGGAGATTGAAGTTAAATTCATTGAGCTTTTTGGCCATTTGGGGGCAGCAGAAGAAGCTAAAAACACGACATAAAGATAAAGTTAATATGGTGTAAGTATTTGCTTACATTTGCTTATTTACATGTTCAGCAGACACAGAGCAACAGCAGCATTCACCTACTCTTCAGAAACAGATGCATATTTTTAGCCTCTAAATGCTCCATTACGTTCTCCAGCTCGTTGCTAACTGTGCCAGGCCTGCTGTTCGGTGCCGGGAAGCCATACAGTGCTATTCGGCTTAAAAACTTTTACAATGTTGAGAAACCAACCAGAAGACCAACGCAATGAGCTAAAAGAGGCTAAAAGGCTCCACAGAGCTGAAGGGAACCACAGGGTTACTTGATGATTGATTAGCAGCTTTAAACCTACATTAACAGGGCTTTTGGGCTATTTGGGGGCAGTGCAACAAGTTGAAACGTCAACACAGCAGAAATATATTATCTACAGTCTTTTTGAAACATATCTTTAAGTTGCTTTAAGCCCCGTTATGTTCAGCATATAGTCGCTAAGGTTGCCTTTGATTTGGTGCTGGACAGGTTGTGTACATTAGGTTTATCAGAAATGTTTGAAGTTGATGACAGACAACATTAGCTTAGAGAGGCCAAAATGCTCCTTAGATCTAAGCGGAACTGCATATTTGGCTGATGATTCTCTGTGAGCAACACCTTGTCATTTGATCCGTTGTTAATAAAGATTAGTGCAGCTTTAAATACACAAACACAGTATTAAAAATGAGGGAAGAGAAGAGCGTGATGGGACAGCACGACACAGACAAGGAGAGACTGTGAGGAGGGGGTATGAGCATTACTCAGCAGATTGCAGAGGTTGATTTAATGGTGGAATGACATCCCCCCCCCATACACACACCCCCCACCCTCCACCCACTGCCTGCAGGAGTCACCCTCAGCTGGAATTACTTGGCCACCCTGATCAATAACACTGACGTCTGTCTCAGTTGCCTTTTTCCTCATCACCATGATATACTGTGTGCATGTGTGTGTAACCAGTGTGTGTACATAGCGAGGGAAATCAAGTCGTGCCAGTTGAAGCAGCTGCTCCAGCCTGCGGTGCTCGATTGGCACGCTGCCCATCGCCGCCGTGCCATAGCTGCTCTCTCTGTGCACATGATAGGCGATAGCAGGTTGCATGTGTGTGTCTGTGTGTGTGTAGGTGGATAAATAAAGACAAGTCCAGAGAGTCCTTTCCCCTGCTTTGCCTTGTCCCCCCCCAACCACCTCCACCACAACCCCTCTGAAGGTCACCACTCTGCCATAGGACTCCAAATGCCACTGGTCACTGGTGTTTGAATGAACAACACAGACGTCAAAGCTGCACTTGTTTGCTCAACAATAAAACGTGAAGGTTTAGTCCTGATGCTGAGGAAGGCTTCCTTTACGGCCGTGTTCAAGCTGTGTGTTTTTCAACTAAACAAATTCAGCGTAAGCTATACTTTGCTACATTGGCCATGGACATATTCATTAATGTATTTATGAATATCTTCTACTCTCCTGCAATATTCATGTTGACAAGACACAACTACATCTCCAGTCACTCGCTCATACTCCTCTTCCTCTTCCTCTTCCTCTTCTTCTCTTCTCGTCTCTTCTCTTCTCTTCTCTTCTCTTCTCTTCTCTTCTCTTCTCTTCTCTTCTCTTCTCTTCTCTTCTCTTCTCCATGTTCTCCAAATTCATACTTTTATCCTTCTATTCTCAGGTTTTCCCGTCTGCGGAGCCTCAACTTGTCCAACAACCACCTCGGTCAGTTCCCCCTGGCCATCTGCGACATCCCCACGCTGACGGAGGTCAACCTCAGCTGTAACTACCTGGTCTCTGTCCCCTGCTCTGTGGGAGCCATGGCCAAGTAAGTAACAGCAGGAAGATAATGGTGGAGACAGACCTGATGTGAAATATGATGAGAACCAGTTGTATTTATGTCGCAAGATCTTAATCATAATCATCAAGTAGGAACAATGAAACTCTGTTTACAGTGTTTACCTCACCTCTCCCTACTATTGGCTCATAATGTTGGTAATCATCCACCTCTTGTCCGGGCTCTTTACTGTCGAGTAATGCCATCTCAGGGCTGGAAACCAGTGAACTCTTTCACAAACCGGCCACATTTTATGCGCTTTGGGTGTCAAAACTTTACATAGCCAAATGTGGGAGTTACCTAGCAACAAGCACGTGGCATAACAACCACAGCGGTGTACTTTGCTATGTTTGACATGTGAGCAAACAGCAACACAAGTTGGGCCAATCATCTGTGGTGCTGGCCTGTGACCTTTTGAGTCATGGCCTGGCCCTCGTCTCTTTAACTGCTGGCCTTGTTCTTGTTTCTTAAAA
This sequence comes from Chaetodon trifasciatus, assembly GCA_037975065.1. Taxonomy (NCBI): domain Eukaryota; kingdom Metazoa; phylum Chordata; class Actinopteri; order Chaetodontiformes; family Chaetodontidae; genus Chaetodon; species Chaetodon trifasciatus. The sequence continues at coordinate 8,278,655 of JBBMOE010000012.1, forward strand.
ACATTCATTTCTATATTCTCTGTTATTTTAAAAGTTTGTTCAGCTTGTTATTGAGCCAGTCTGTTGTGGGGAATCCAGTTTTGCTCATCACATTTCTTTGCAAGCTTGACAGTTCAATCTCATATTTTTCTTGGGGACTCTATTGCCAGTGATGAATTACTGAATTGCATTTTTGAAATGAATTAGTTCGTGACATTGTTATTTTGTCCCCTCAAAAAAAAAAAAAACATAGACTTTTTTTTGTAATTCTGAGCCAAAATGTTTTAAGAGGATGAAACAAATCAGATTCCTCTGGCTGAAAACCATCTTTGCCCTCATGGGAATGCTCAGAGCAGTTTAGAGGTTTGGTTGAGATCCAAGTTCAGCCCCGGTTGACTCACTCTTTAAAGGAATGTCAGCAAAATGTAAAAATATGTCAGATTAAATGAAATGAGGATGCATTACTCTGTCCCATTTACCCCACTGTGACAACAGGGAATATGATAGATGAAGGGAGTCATTTAGTGGCTGGGTCTGTACTGACATGTGGATAGTACATGTGTTTTAAATGCATTCAAAATGTAGCTCACAGGTATGTGGGCTAGATGAGAAGTTAATCTGCAGGAATGATCTGGTATGCCTGTAAATTCCAGAAGTGGCCAGTAGGGCATTCAAGCTGCTACTGCCATCTGCTGGACACAAAGTGTCTTGATTATGGATGCTGAAAGTCCTGATTGGCACAACAGCAATGATCCTGAGCTACAATATCAGCCCAGATAAAGATAATTCTTTGATAAAATGCCACCCCGCCTGTCCCCGTTTTCACAAACAGGGTCAATCGTCTAATCTGGCATTCCTCTCTCAGTTTGCAGACGTTCCTGTTGGATGGCAACAGTCTAGATGAGCTGCCCAGTGAGCTGGGATCTCTCCAGAGGCTGAGCTACGTAGGCCTTTCCTTCAACCAGTTCAACCATGTGCCCCAGGTGCTGGAGCAGCTGACCTCCATGGAGAAGCTGTGCATGGCTGGAAACAACCTAGAAACACTCATCCTGCAGAATTTCAGGCTGCTCCGCGTCAAACACATCGATCTGAGGTGAGACAGTGCAGGCAGATTATAGCAAATGTTTTAAAAGATCAAGTTTGACAACTTTGTCAAGAGCAAGCATCATGCCGCGTCCTCAGTCATGCTTGGCCAAAGCAGTGCGCTCAATGACACATGTTATCCTGCTAATGATAGAAACAAAAACACAAAGAGGAGCCAAAACACGAGCAGACAGGCAGACGGCACGGAATCAGGAAATCATTCGCCTGTAGTGGCTCCATCAGGCGTCTTCCCATTGTTTGCTAAAGCACAGAGCTGCAGTGACTTGCACTATTTCCAGTTAATAGTTCACTCCTTCTGACTTTGCTTGGACAAGGTTAGTAAATACGTTTTCCAGCGTTCTCACCTGCGTGGCCAAAGATCACGTGGTATCTCTGATGAGGATGTGTTCTTTTGTCAGTGTTGCAGCTGTTTGTTTCTGCTGATCCAGGAAATGTGTCAGTGGATGAGTTTAGGGTTGCAATTAACTCGCGTTTTCATTATCGATTAATCTGACTAAAGAAGAGTTTAAAATGCTCAACACGTGGGAACGATTGTAAACCCACAGATGTTAGTTACCATCATGTAAGATAAAGATCAGCAGGAAATCACATCAGTTTCATTCCTGTGGTTATTAGTTAAAAATTCCTTGTTTCGAAAGTCTTTTTTTGGTTTCACAACAGCATTTTTTTAATCACAGTTTCACTTCATAATGCCTATTTTCATCACACTCTATGCCCGCCCATCAAGACAGACAGATGTGACTGGATGTTTTTACAGAATAATGTATTAACATCTCCTACGTCCTATGTGTTTGTGCCCTTGATGCTTTCTAGTCATCTAATGCTTAAACACTGGAGGATATAATCAGTAGGCGACAGAATGGTAATCATTTAAATTGACCAGTCACTTTGTAAATCAAAACCCACTTCCACCAGTGTTGAGCACAGAACAACTGAGCACTAAACAGGACTCAAGAAGCCGCGCAATATATCAGCCATCACCTGAGGCTTGTTCCCTGCCTCGAAAGAAAGGCCGCAGCCTGTGCAGTTCAGTCTGATCCAGCTGGAGCTGAACCTTTGCCTCCTCCCTGCTCCCCCTGTCAGGTTGAATAAGATCTCCAGCATGGTGCCAGATGAGCCTGACCTGCTGAGACACGTGACCCAGCTGGACGTGAGGGACAACAGGCTGACGGACCTGGACGCCTCGGTCTTCCCCAGGCTGGAGGTGCTCCACTGCGAGAGGAACCGCATTGCCGGCCTCAAGGCCAAGGGTTGTTTGCTCAAAGGCATCTACGCCTCCAACAACGGTGGGTTTTGGCACGCGGGACTTCGTGTTCTCCGTCAGGGCAATCGTGTGTGGTTAGAAATGACAGATCCCCTTCCCTCTCACCTCATCACCACCCCCACCTCACTGGTTTCTAACCTGAAATAGCTGATGTGTGTCTGTTCCTGTGAGTTTATAACATATATCTCACCTCGCCTTTTTCCCATATAACATCATTTCCTCCCATGCATTCATTTTTCTCATCAGTGCTGCAGTCTCATTGTCCCTCTCCATCATCCCTCTCCAACTTGTCATCACAACCCCCCCCCCCCCTCCAAACGCTCCCCTCCATTTCCCATCTACCTGCTCTTGTAGTACACCGCGTCTGTCCTTGCTGTAGGTTAATGTGTTTTGATTTCTCCATACAGAGCTACGACGACTAGATGTCAGCCCCGTGCCCTCTAATCTGAGCTACATGGACATCTCGAGGTGAGAAAAATCCCACATAGCACAAACATACAGGAAAGCGGCTCTGATTGGAAAAAGCATTTGAGAATATAGCTCATGTACAGTAGATCCTCTCTGCCCAAGAAACAGGGAAAAGCGCTTTAAAGACCTTGTAACCGCTCTTGCGCACAGCTCTTTGGAAGTGTGGTGAATTGTCAGAGCTGATGTTAGAGGGCTGTCATCCTTTAACCGTGTCAGCCCTGACCCTTCACCTCTGGTTGTTAAGTGAAAGATAGCTACTGTACAGCTTCTTTGTGGTCAGTAAAAAGGCATGGAAGAAAAAGTCTGCTTTTAAGTGCTGAATCTAGTTTTTCTACTTAACCTTTGAGAGAGCGTCCCGGCTCGGAAAATCTGTTTAGAGTCATAATTGTCAATGCGTTTTTTTGTCTGAGCACAGCTGCTGCCTCAGTTATCTGACAAAGTGAATCAGAAATATTACAAAATATTGCGGGGGGGGAGCCAATTTTTTTTAACCAGAACTGAAGTTGCTAATTTGTCTTTTCTAGAGCAGGACTGTCGGGAATTCCAACACATGCAGTATTCTGGTTCATTATAATCCACGTTCGGTATCTCGCTTTATAAACTGCACGTCATTTATCATCATCATCACCCCCCCCCTTCCTCCTGTAGGAACCATATGGAGTCCCTGCCAGACTGGCTGTGTGAGGCTAAGAAACTGGAAGTACTGGACGTGAGCCACAACCTCATCACTGAGCTCCCGGCGCGGTGAGTCTCTCCCTCTCAGAGAACGTGTCCATAAGCTTGTAAATGGCGTACTGTGCTGCATTATACTTCCTGCCCTTTTGCCGGCCACTCATCTATCCCCCATAGGGCCTCATAAATCACACAGATAGCCTGTAACCTCCACAGCCTTGGTCCATTCTCTCCCTCTTTATATAGCCTTTTGGAAGGTCAGCTCAGATGCTGCTCACTTCCTCCTCTTCTCTCTGTCTCGCGTCGTCTCTGTCAACTGTCCTCCCTCTGCTTCTCTCTTTTCATTTGTCTCTCTCTTCCTCTGCCCCCCTCGTTGTCTGCAGATTTATTTTTTACCCAGTAAGTGTCAGGATGATGAATTCCAGCTGCAGGCTCCGCTAGAGGCACTGCTATTTTCTGTTTTCACATCCTCATCCTCGCCCCTATCCTCCCCCTGCATTATCATTTCCATGACTGTTTCAGGTCCTTCTCTTACAGTCCATGCATTCACAAGCCAGTTGTGTGGAAGAATCGTGTGTCACCTGCTCACCAATCATATCACTATCCACTTATACATCATTGCAGGTTCAGAGACCAGTATCCTTGGTGCTCTAGCTCTTACCCAGCTGTCTGTATGCTCTTCATGCCACAGGTTGTTATGCAGCAGCAGTCTGAGGAAGCTGAGTGCTGGACATAACCAGTTGCAGAAGCTGCCTGAAAGAGTGGAGCGCCCTCTGCTGGAGGTTTTAGACGTACAGCACAATCAACTAGTGGAGCTGCCATGCAACCTGTTCCTCAAATCTGACAGGTAGCATTAATCATCAGCTGGAAGTGATTTGTTTTTTTATGAGATAATGCAGCCAACATCTGACAAGAGCATTAAGCATAAGGAATAATGCTGGTGTATGAATGTGAAAGGCAGAAATTATGAATAGGATTTTAACCAAGGACAAGATATCCAAGGGCAAGGATGACAGGCGAATAAAAAACAGGCTGCACGGGGACGGGAGGGGGAGCGGGTTTTAATGGGGGTCATAGGAGCAGGAAGTCATGCAGAAGTTTGTGATTAAAGTGACTGGTCACTGTTTTTCATTTTCCCATCTGAAGGAGCACAAAAATGAGTCGGTGTTCTCATATTTACTTTCAGCTTACGATGCGTAAATGCATCAGCCAATAAGATGGAGCACCTGCCGCCATCCAGTTTATCAGAGGAGAGCCACAGCATCCTGCAGGAACTCTACCTGACCAATAACCGGCTGACAGATAAGTGTGTGCCCATGCTAACAGGCCACACGCACCTTCGTGTTCTGCACATGGCCTACAACCATCTCCAGACCTTTCCGGCCAGGTGAAGATCTGCTCTGCTCACTCATCTGTGTTTTACATACTGTGTCTTTGGTATTTTTGTACTTACTGGCCAACATATACATAGATACTAATATAGTTTCTTTTTAAGAGATTCACTTTGCAAGGATAAATAAAATTAAATAGGCTGCGATTCTCCCTGTCCTGGAGGAACCATTGACTGGCAAATTTTCCTTCCTAAATAAATGAGCTGTTATTGACCACTTAATAATCATTCTACGTGCGCAACTCACCCAATGCCTCATACGTCATTCTTCAGCAAAATGGCCAAGTTGGAGGAGCTGGAGGAGGTGGACCTGAGCGGAAACATGCTGAAGACTGTGCCCACCACCATCATGAACTGCCGGCGAATGCACACACTCATCGCCCACTCCAACTCCATCGAGGTCTTTCCTGAGGTCATGCAGCTGATGGAGATGAAAGTAAGACAATAGTAAGAGCACACCTCTGTGTGTTCAGTGTTATATACGAGCCCCCGAGCTCGTGCTGCACGTGCAAGCTTGTGAGCATTCACATCTTCTCCTCTGTCGTCAGTGCGTGGATCTGGGCTGTAATGAGCTGACTGAGATCACTCTGCCGGAGAATCTGCCTCCCAAGCTTCAGGAGCTGGACCTGACCGGAAACCCTCGTCTCAACCTGGACCACAAGACCCTCGAGCAGCTCAAGTATGTCATTATTTCTCTGTAGGTCTGTTTGCTGTAGTTACAGTGCCATCCTGCATCTATATCTGACTGTGATATAGCCTACATTTTGCACAGGGAGTATTTTATTCTTTTTTTCATGCTTTAATTTACATTTGTTTGTATTTATATGCTGTTTTTCTATTATACCACTTATTGTTATGATTGCAGTTTCCACAAAAAAGTGACCTTTTATGATAGAAACCACCTATTAGTAAATATCCTAAATAAAAGACTGTCAGTCGTGTACCATGGATCTTTATTCCTCTAAATGTCACGTTGAATTTCATCTATTTCATGTTTTGTTGTTTTTCAGTAATATTCGCTGCTTCCGTATTGATCCGCCTCCAACCTTTTCGTCGAATGAGACATCTGGTGGGCCTGCTGTGTGGAGTCATGGTTACACAGAGGCCTCGGGCGTCAAGAACAAGTGAGTTCAGTTCAGTCAATAATGGAAAAACAACCAGTATCACACTCTTCCAGTGAAGCCTCACTAATCCAGACCTCTTGAGAATGTGCATTGTGAAAACCAGATGACTCAAATGAAGGACGTGTTGAAGCAGAGCTTATTGAAATCATGAATCATGTGTAGTCACATCTCAGTAAGGGCTGGATTATAAACTCAGCACCTTCAGCATGTGAATGCTGAGGAAGAGATTCAAGCAATTCCTCATACCCATATCCACAAGTAAAGATCAGTAGGCTGGTTCATGCAGTCACATGTTCATAGATGCCCGTCTGTTATTTCCTTCCCAGGCTGTGTGTCGCGGCTCTCTCTGTGAACAGTTTCTGCGGGAGTCGTGAGGCTCTGTACGGTGTGTTTGATGGGGACAGGAATGTGGAGGTGCCCTACCTTCTGCAGTGCACAATGAACGACGTGTTAGCTGAAGAACTGCACAAGACCAAGAGCGAAGAGGACTACATGACCAACACCTTCCTCGTCATGCAAAGGTACATGGCAGGCTCATTATGTTGTGTTTTTTTACTCCTCGGCAAAACTACGACCTGCACAATTTGGTTGATGGAGAGTAGAAATGTTAAATACTCCCTCTGCCCTCCTCTTCTTTTACCACCACAGAAAACTGGGAACTGCAGGGCAGAAATTGGGTGGCTCAGCAGCTCTCTGTCACATTCGCCATGACCCCACCGACCCCGGCGGCTGCTTCACCCTCACCGCTGCTAATGTGGGCAAGTGCCAAGCCATCCTGTGCCGCGATGGAAAGCCCCTGTCGCTGTCACTGCTTCACAACGTGGGGCTTGAGGAGGAGTACCGCAGGATCAGGCAGCACAGGGCTATCATCACTGAGGTAGAGATCCTTGAAAGTAGATTGAAATCGATTACGTTAAATCAAATGTCATTTTAAATGTGCACCAAATGAGCACTGAATTGTTGTCTATGCTCTTTTCCACAGGACAACAAGGTGAACGGCGTCACCGATTCTACACGAATCATGGGCTACTCCTTCCTTTACCCATCCGTCATCCCTTGCCCCTACGTGCAGACAGTCACTCTCACCCCCCAGGATGAGTTCTTCATTCTGGGCAGCCGGGGCCTGTGGGATGCTGTGTCACCCACCGAGGCTGTGGAGGCTGTTCGAAACGTCCCCGATGGCCTTGCTGCTGCTAAGAAGCTGTGCACGCTGGCGCAGGGCTACGGCTGCACGGACAGCCTCAGCGCTGTCGTGGTCCAGCTCAGTGTGAGCGAAGACTGCTGCTCCTGCTGCTGTTCCGAGCCGCCACAGCCTCCCCCTAGCCCCGGCTTGGGCCCCTATCCCCCATCATCCTCTGCCATCAAGGAGCGGCCCTCAGATGGCTCCCTTCCAGTGCCGCCTTCCTCCTGCAGCGAAATCAGCAGTGAGATCAGTACCAGCGAGATGAGCAGCGAAGTGGGCTCCACTGCCTCGTCGGATGAGCCACCCCAGAGCTCCCTGGTGCTGCTGCACGACCAGCCCCACCATCCTCACCTTCACCTGCACCATCAGGCCCACTCGCTGTCCCTACAGCACCAGCAGGCCCACGCAACCACCCAGCCCTGCCACTACCTGTTCCCAGGTTCAGAGCTGCCCTCCACTCGCAACTGCTGTGCCCTCCATCCTGCCTGCTTGGCCGGCTCCTTCCAGAGGCAGCTGTCTAGTGCCACTTTCTCCAGCGCCCTGTCTGACAACGGGCTGGACAGCGAGGACGAGGAGCCCATCGCCGGTGTTTTCTCCAATGGGAGCCGTGTGGAAGTAGAGGCGGATGTCCACTGCCTCAAAGCAGAGTCCTCCTCGTCCTCCTCGTCACCTCAAACATCATTACCCACGTCCTCCAGCCAGGAGCGCGCCCTGCTGACGCTTCCACCACCTCCTCCACCACCATGCACCCCAGAGCCCCTGGAGGAAGGCGTCGACATGAGCCTCGGGGACGCTGAGAACGGGCTGGAGAGAGACGAATTGTGGCAGGGAGCCGGAGCAGGAGGTGGGGATGGAGGAAAATTGGCAGGCAAGAGGAGGGTTAATGGGTCGGTGGCACGCCAGGAAAAGAGTCACAACCTCATTGAGGTGGCTGCTGACGCTCCCTCTAAGAAGTCCGGGGGTTACTTCACGGCTCCTGCCCAGCCAGACCCAGACGACCAGTTCATCATCCCGCCTGAGCTGGAGGAGGAGGTGAAGGAAATCATGAAGCAGCATCAGCAGAGACAGCAGAAGCCGCCTGGGACCGATCAGCCCACGGACTACTATGACACCCCTCTCTGAACAGCAGCACCACCAACCACAGCCTCATCTCCCTCCCAGCTACAGCATGCACAGAAGCCTGCCATTGGTCTTTTCAGCAGGAGGCTGTGAAATGCACATGAAAAAGTTTGATCATACTTTTTCAAAACAGCCTTCCTCGCACTACACGGCCTCATCATTGAAGAACCATGCACTGTAACCTGCTCCACCCTTTTTTTACCCATTCAACTCATAGAATGAAACAAGCAAATGAGCCCTTTAATGACCCTCAACCCTCTCGTGGACACAGCTCCTGGTGTCCATGGTTGTGCCCTTCTCACAGACTTTGGAGCGTTGTTTTTACATTAGACAACAAGCTGAGTATGTAATCAACACTAGTCTCTTTGCAATAGCATTAGCTCGCCACAACACTTGTTAATATGGATAACAATTCCATGGTTTGTTCGTTTGTTTGTTTTGTAAGAACTTACCATATCTTTTAATGTGAAAGCAGTGAAGTTGCTGAAAGAACTTTTTAAAAACAGACACATAATCTTTTTATTATCAGTGAACTATGTCGGATGGTACACCAGTAATACCACACTTAACTGTTGTAGATATGGCACTTAAAATACTGTATTTCTTCAGTAAATCATGGCTCTTGGCCTGTAAAATGGCATAGAAATTTTTTGTAGAAATTTTAAATACTAACTCCTAGGAGTTGCATACTCTTTATGGTGGCTCAGTCACTTTTACTAATCTTCTCTGAGAGAAATGGTGATTTTTTTTTTCCAATGATTGTAAATAAGAGAAATGTTGTATACTGATGCTTTTTAAAGGAACTGCGTACCTGTATGTCGGTGAAGGTTTTAGTGGTGGGAAGGATGTGAGGTTCACCGAGACTTTGCTGTTATGGAGGTATCACCCCCCCTCCCCCGACCCTTTTATCTTACAACATAGACCCACAAATACACACACACACACACACACACACACACAATTGTATATGTGCAATTGCAGATCGGAAGCCCCAACATTCCATGCAGTATAACACAGAGTTGCTATGGTTTGCTCCACTTTGTTTGATTGTGATGTCCTGTCGTCATCACTGTATCTAATGAACACTAATAAACAGATCTTTTACATGCACACTTGCATGCATGCATATACACACAGGCACACACACACACACACACACACACACACACACATACATGCACACTCACACGTAATATTAGTCCCACCTCCCTCCTACAGTAACTGTTATCACCGGCATGACTGTGTCAAGTTCAGTAATACAAACAAATATATCCACATGGAAAAGAGACAACACAGATGTTCCTGTCTTTGGTATAATAAATTTTAAATTTGTGAGTATAAGTGCGGTCTTGGATTTGTTTCTTAATCATGAATGATTTTGACATTTGACATGAAAGACTTCACATTTCACAAAAGGTTTTACAATAATGTACTTTGTTTGCCCTGCTGTTTTTACATTAAATAACCAGAAGGGGGCAATATCATACAGTGTTATGATCCGCAGCATGTGACAGCGTTACCTTTGAGCCGGAAGCAATAAATCTATAATTCCAAAGTCTGCTCGACAAGATATTTAGCATGAGCATTCAACTGGAAAACATTGATTTGTTTCACTTAAAGTCTGTCTTCTTGTTGTGATTGGAAAGTTTGGAATCTCGAAGGCCATTTAAGGGTCTTTATCAGTGGCACCGTTGTTTTCCATGATGATATTGTTGTCCACTCTGCGCTTCTTGTACTTCTTCCTCACACAGATGACACTGACTATTAAAATCACAATCATTGCTGCCAGCACAGACAGAGACGAGGCGACTGCAAGGATGGTTTTATCGTTGATGGAGCCCTTGTGCTGACAGCTGTCCCCATAGTACCACCAGTCACCACCGACAGCACACCTGGAGAGCAGAGGAAAAGGATGAGGAGGAAAAGGGACAAATCAGAAGGCATTCCCATACAGCATGTATACAGGGTGAAACTGATGAAAGGTAAATATAAGAACTCAATTTAATGGAACAAGATGAGATGAAAGCTCTCATCTCTCAGTAAGAGTAACAAAAAGTTACTAAAATCATAACATTATAACTGAATTTAAGGCGCCAAGCTTCACTTTAACTCTCCTGTTTATCATTTATGAGCAGTACATAAACATATGACAGGTCGTTTGTAGCACATAATTTAGTTTTGGACAAAATTATGGAATTTGGCACGTGTTTATGAACATGCAGATAGTCATTATCTGTTTATATGCCAGCATGCAGCGTTGGATGCTTCGCAGGAGGAACACTATCTGATTACACCTGCATTAAAGTGTGTTATAAACCATTTATTAAATGTTATATACTGGTTATACATATGAAATGGGGTGTGATGCAACACTAGATTATTGTGAAAGTCTGGATTGCTCACCTTTGATATGAAAAAGAAGGACAGCACCCTTTAAGGCTCTCTGATTGTCACATCTATAGTTTAGTAAGTGCAGTCAAAAAGCGCACATGGAGCACCTTGGTAGCTGAATGGTTACAGAGCGTCACAACCATCGCCGGTTTGATTCCAGCCGGCCACCTTTGTTGCATGTTGTGCCCTTCCTTCTCCCTATTTCCTGTCTGCCTCTTCATCTGTTACTATCCAGCAAAGGCAGGCAAAAAGCGTAAAAATAAGTTTAAAGGCACACACCTGCAAACAGCCTTCCCTTCGTCCACCACGCAGACTCCTTCATTCAGACACTCAATATTATTGCAGAGATGTGTTGTGTTGTTTGTGTTTGGTGTGGGTGGGGGTGGGGGTG